>OY751317.1:7437375-7965987 GCA_963564615.1 Rhorus exstirpatorius | reverse complement strand
TTACCGAAAGGGGCTCACACGGACACACACATAGCCACTGAGGGATTTTTTACCGGCGAAGACAAGAGGGGCCCCTACCATACCGGAAGTTTTCTGCCATTTCCCATCTTACCGACTACCGTTTTGCAGTTTGAGTCGAGTCTGCTTTACCAACTTATCAATATTTTAAGTTAGTAGGTGTTCTTTTATACCGACATATTGCAAATATCTGCAGTGACAGCGGTCAGTACCGTAGATTACTGAAATTAGTGGGATTACTGAAATTAGTGGTAAGGAAGGAAACCCCTACCACAGGGGTTTCCTTCCTTACCAGCAGAGTTATGTCAGCCCCCATCTTGACAGCCAGCGTTATCCATATTTGTTTAATCGCGGTGTCAACGGTTGGTACTGTAGATTATTAAAGTTAGTGGGGGGTTGCTAAAGGGGGTTTCCACCACTTACCTGCAGAGTTATGCCAGCCCCTATCATGCCAGCCACCGTTTGCCGTGTTAGTTTCATCTGTTTCACCAACTTATCGAGATTTTGACTCCATATCGTGTAGACCGTTAGAGCGCAAACTTCTGCAATGTCAACGGTCAGTACTGTAGATTCTTGCAATTAGCGGGCAAGAGTCGATCAACATTTTATTCCAAAGTCTGTTTTATCGACAGAAGTATCTGTAAGGTCAGCGGTCGGTACTGTCCGAAAATTCTATGTACCGGCATTTCAGGGTCGGATGTGTTCTCTAGCGTCAACAGTCAGTACTGTAGAACAGGCGACATCTGTCGGCAGAACCTAAAATATCACTACATTTCTCCAACCTGCATGCTTCGCATCATATGTGCGTATGTTCGTTTCATTTTGTTTTTTAAAAAGTTTTTGAAAGTTATTTGGAGATCCGCTGATGCAACGTCTAAGTACACGGTTGCTCCGTGGAAGCTAGCGAGCGACCCCCAGTCCCCCGGATGCCAACACCGGAAACTACCGGGTATTTTAGGGCCTCTTTTCATGGTACGCACTAACGGGGACTCCCAACGGAGACTCTGTGGCTGAAAAAATGGAGCCCGGCCTGTAACATGTTTTTGGTGACATATGAGCGTAACTTCGTTGCATTTTTTTTTTTTTAGAAGATGTTGGCAGCCACTAAAATCGGTGATCTTAATATGAATTACTTTGCTGGCAAAATCATCAGTCGTCGAGCGTCTCTCATAGAGCTGACACGCCAAAATGCGCAGTTTCTTTAGAGTCTGGGTCTTCGCCTTCGTGGAAATTTTGCATCTTACCATGGAGGAAATAATAAAAATACAAAAACCGGTAACATTCGATGAATCGATTGCACACTGCGAGATACATGCGCATCAACCATTCGGATCATATACCTTTAAAAATAACGATGAGATTCGTATCGTTGTTCAGAATCAAGAATTGTGCTTGTTACCTAGCAAAAGCTCGCTACACATTCATGGAAAAATTACAAAACATGATGGCACTGCTATTGCAGCAACTACAAAATTGATTAATATGGCTATTTGTCATTTGTTTGAGGAGATACGTTATGAGTTAAATGACGTTGAGATTGATCGAAATAAAAATGTTGGCATCATGAGTGTTATGAAGGGATACTTATCGCAGAGTCCTGAACAGCAGCATCTCTTGGAAAACACCGGCTGGTTGAATAACGACGATAAGTTAACGAATGATAATGGATTCTTTGATATTGTCATAACACTGAATTTTTTGCTCGGATTTGCTGAGGATTATCGTCGAATAGTCGTTAATTCTAAACGTGAGTTAATTCTGACGCGATCAAACACTGACTTGAATGCCATAATTCAAACTGCGGCGGAGGATGTCAAAATTTCTCTTAACAGAGTTGAATGGCTATTACGGTATATCAAAGTGGCGTATAAAACAAAAATCCAGTTACTCAATTACATCGTAAAGGATCCTGCCATATCTATGAGTTTTCGCGCTTGGAAAATGTATGAGCATATCCAATGCTGCCGCAAACAACGAGGCATGTGTGGGTAGTCAAAACATCAACGCAACTAGAAAAGCCGAGACGTGTCATACTGGCATTTCAAACTGGGAAAAGAAATGATGCAAAGATAAATGCTAGTCAATTCGATCATTGTAAGATCATCAATGATGTAAAGGTTTTCCTGAACTCACCGTGCTATCCCTATGGAAATTTGAATCTTGATATTACTAACAATCAATATCCCATTCTCTATTATATGGATACCAACTTTCAGGCTTTATACTATGAGAAAGTACCCGAACCTTGATTGTCAAAGACTAAATTCTTGACTCACGCACCACTTATCGTCATTGTTTGTTCCAAACAGAATGAATCATTGAGAAGTGGACCAGTAGATATTCGTTTAGAATTTGAATCTGGCGCAGAATTCCTCGCGAACATTTCAACCTATTGTATGATCTTACATGATCGTATCGTTGAGTACAATCCAATGAGTGGTGGGGTGAAAAAAATGGTATAAAAATCTACATATCCACCCGCTATCGATCACCATTAAGATGGACTTCGTCGTTGGTATTCAAGGGTTTAAGGCGCCTATTAACGAATTTGTGTTAAAAGAAATATCTTCCGAAGAAGTAAGCAGCGATAAAAAAGGCCAGCCGTTGACACTTCTTTTCAAACCACCATCTGCATCGAACTCTCTACCGGCCAAGTACGGGGCGATGAACGCATGGTTGGAACGAAATTTTCATGGAATGCGATTGGATTCCAGCGATATTTCCTACGAAGTAGCTGCAACAATAATTCGAGCTACCCTACAAGATGCACGTATCATCTACGTGAAAAGGCTGGAAAAGTCGTTGTGGCTTTCGAGATTCACGTCGACGGATATCATCGATTTGGAGACTCTGGACTGTCCATCGCTGAGGAAAATATCACCTGGATGCCCGCATCATTCTTATAATTTAAAATACAACTGTGCCGATGCAAATGTAAAATCTCTGAAGAATTGTTTGGGTGAACGCAGGAGGTTTTAGAATAATAAACGACTTTTTAATATATATGTGTGTATTTATTTAATCATACCTGTTTTTTCGAAATATCGGGGTGTACAGTCAATAGTGTGGTTGGTACTTAAAGATTCTCTTAAGCTCGACACTGTTGTATTTTCCACCAAAGTAATTCATATTAAGATCACCGTTTTTGGTGGCTGCCAACATCTTCTTAAAAATATAAATTAAAAAAAAACGAAGTTACGCCCATATGTCACCAAGAACATGTTACAGGCCGGGCTCCATGTTTTCAGCCACAGAGTCTCCGTTGGGAGTCTCCGTTAGTGCGCACCATAAAGAGAGGCCCGAAAATACCCGCTAGTTTCCGGTGTTGGCATCCGGGGGACTGGGGGTCGCTCGCTACCTTCCACGGAGCAACCGTGTACTTAGATGTTGCATCGGCGGATCTCCAAATAACTTTCAAAAACTTTCAAAAACTTTTTAAAAAACAAAATGAAACGAACATACGCACATATGATACGAAGCATGCAGGTTGGAGAAATCTAGTGATATTTTAGGTTCTGCCGACAGATGTCGCCTGTTCTACAGTACCGACTGTTGACGCTAGAGAACACACCGACCCTGAAATGCCGGTATATAGAATTTTCGGACAGTACCGACCGCTGACCTCACAGATACTTTTGTCGATAAAACAGACTTTGAAATAAAATGTTGGTCGACTCTTGCCCGCTAATTGCAACAATCTACAGTACTGCCCGTTGACTTTGCAGAAGTTTGGGCTCTAACGGTCTACACGATATGGAGTAAAAATCTTGATAAGTTGGTGAAACAGATCAAACTAACACGGCAAACGGTGGCTGGCATAACTCTGCAGGTAAGTGGGGGGAACCCCCTTTAGCAACCCTCCACTAACTTCAATAATCTACAGTACCAACTGTTGACACCGCGATTAGACAAATATGGATAACGCTGGCTGTCAAGATGGGGGCTGACATTACTCTGCCGGTAAGGAAGGAAACCCCTGCGGTAGACTATTGTCCACTAATTTCAGTAATCTACGGTACCGACCGCCGTCACTGCAGATATTTGCAATATGTCGGTATAAAAGAACACCTACTAACCTAAAATATTGATAAGTCGGTAGAGCAGACGCGACTCAAACTGCAAAGCGGTAGCCGGTAAGATGGGTAATGGCAGAAATCTTCCGGTATGGTAGGGACCTCTCTTGTCTTCGCCAGTAAAACATCCCTCAGCGGCTATGTGTGTGTCCGTGTGAGCCCCTGTCGGTAAATAGGACCGTGTATGTGTGACACTAACACATAGTGACCCATAACTGTCCTTGTATACCTACTCTTGTCGATTCGAATATGTCAGAGTTCGTTGAATTTTCGATCGCGTATCTACAATCAACTCTCCATGAGAGAGATAGAGAGAAAGAGAGACATTTTCGCCGAAATTTCACGTTCTCGGTGATGATAAATACGCTCGATCGACGATGCTCTTCTAGCATCGTTCGACAAGTCGGACGATTCATTTCGACGAGATTTGATCGAGAATCTAATATTCTCGGCGGAGAACTCGTCTATCCGAATGTGTCAAGACTCGTCGAATTTCCGATCGCGTACCTGCAATCGACTTTCCAAGAGCGAGACAGAGAGAGAGAGAGAAAGAGAGAGAGAGAAAGAGAGAGAGAGAGAGAGAAAGAGAGAGAGAGAGAGAGACATTTTCGCCGAAATTGCACGTTCTCGGTGATGATAAATACGCTCGATCGACGATGCTCTTCTAGCATCGTTCGACGAGTCGGACGATTCATTTCGACGAGATTTGATCGAGAATTAGACCAGGCAATAGAGCAGATAAAGAGTCATTCTGTGACAAAAATGGTAGAAGAAAACGGCGAGTGTGGGGGTGCGTGGGGTGGTCCGTGGATGTTTCGTGATATGTTTTCGACTCGCAAATATGATTACTTTTTTTTTATTTCCCAAAAAACACCAAAAAAACGGTGTTTTTTTTAGTTTTTTGCTTGTAAAATTTGAACCAATGGAGCGATGCTGACACATTCAACAGACTAATTGTAGAGTATAAAAAGACGAAGAAAATGAGCGCTAGTGCAACTCAATCGGGTCATTATTACCGGAGAAAACCCGGAAAAATCAGTACTTTTTTTTTAAACTCATAACTCCGCCATTTTCAAAGTTGTAGCGATGGCTTTCCGGCTGAAAGTAGTGGTTGATAGGTACTTTGAGTGTGCACAACCCGGACGTTGTCGGATAAATAGTTCTTGCGTAATTGCGATTTGAATTATTTTGGGCACTATTTTGCGGAAGGGCTGGATGCGTCGGAAGTTGTCCGATTTTAATTTTCAAAACGGATTTTGAAAGAAGTAAAGTACTACAAAACGTCAATCTTGATTTTTCGTTAAAATGTTGCAAAATAGGTGAAAAACACGTGCAAACGTGACCAAAACCGGCCGAGCGGTCGATCGCGGTCGAGTAGTGGGGTGAGCCGGCCGACGCGGGGAAGTGCGTATATACAGTGCTCCCCCCCCCCTAACTTTGCGCGCTCGGGGCTCGAGCGCAATGTTACGGAGGTGCCCCACTCTGATATAAACATATGAAAGCTACAGACTAGATATGTATGTATACCCCTGAAATTAGAAGTATTTCGGTGACGTATACAAAACAACGGCAAAGCGTGGGGGAAGCTATTCCCCTCCAAATGAGGGGAAAAGAAAAGTTAAAGAGGGCAAACTTACGGGAGGAGCACTGTATAGTAATACAAGCGCGCTGCGGCCGGGCGCAAATCTTTACATTCGATTATCTCAGCAACTACTGGAGCTATCTTTACGTTTTTTTTTATTTGGGGGTAAATTAACCCGTTGAAACTGATACTTCACTCGGTTTGCCTCAATATCACTCAATACCACCTGAATATTTTACACGTAATTATTAGTATGAAAAATTTCCAACCGTACGAATTATAAATTGTCCCTACGTAAAATTTATTATGGAACTGGAGATCATTTTAATAGATGTTGATATGGTTTACATCGATAGATAAATTAAAGTTAATTATTTTGACTTATTATCATTCGTATTTTCGTTGTTATAATTGTTATGATTATCATATGCATGTTATTAATCGTGAAGGTAATGAATTCATAATATATTACGGTTATTATAGTAGTAGTAAGTTTTACTTGCATAGCCTTTTCGGCTTTTTACAACACTTTCATACACTCTATCACTCTTACACTGGGCCCACTATTTTAGTTTTTCTGTTCATTTACGGAACTATTTTTCTCCCTCGATTTTTGCAACCTCATTGCTATTGGCCCAGTGTATTTGTGAGAACCTATAATTTAAGGTGGGTTTCGAACCACCGAGCTCGCAGAAAAAGCATCTGGAAAAATCCATTGGTGCCGGCCGCGGGATCGAACCCTGGCCGCCTGCGTGGCAGTCCAGAGTCGGACCAACTGGGCCACTGCTCGCTCATTACGGTTATTATTATTATCGTATTAAAGAAATATTTTTTAAATGAATTAAAGTAAGAAAATGAAAAGTAGGAAATTAAAAATAAAAGTACGCAAGCCGAGTTTCGAACCCTTTACATAATGAGAGAACGCGCATGCACGGTACCCTGCCTTTCTCATGCCGATGCCTTGATTCGTCGCTCTTGCTCTCTCTACTCTATTAGTGAGCACACATAAACAAAATACAAATGTGTTAGTCTCACCCATGCATAGCCTTATATATCATGGTTCCGCCGCGCTAAGAATGGGAAGGCGAATAAGAGCCGCACAAAACAGAACGAAGAAAAGGAACGCTTATGTATAAGCTATACGGCTTATACTCTCTCTCTCTTAGTCTGTTTCTCCTTAAGTATATCTTCTGTCTCTTTTCGCGTCATGAAATGTGTCCAATTTTCGTGACGGTACCTTGAAATTTTGCTCTCAACGCGCCTAAAGAAGTTTCACTTCAAGAAGAAATCAACAATCACTTCAGCCAACCGTATCATTGATCAGAAAATCCAGAGAAACCATAATTGATTATCTCATCTGGCCACACAAGATCTAGTGTGAACGGTTTTCAGGTTACTAACTATAACTTTCTCGTTTTTCTTTAGGTTTTCAATATAAATACTTATTCGTTTGTGCTAAAGCTTCATTTTCCCCATCACGATAACAGAACAAGATGTTTACCCATGGATTATTTTCTTCTTCAAAATAGTACATATCCTCTTGACAGCTGATGTTTACCTTTTCCGGTTTTTTTTCCTCCACGTACAATGCAGGAAATTATATATTGTATTATTATTAATAACGATTATTATTAATACGAATAACGATTATTATTAATACGAATAACGATATTATACATGCCTCTCTTAATTCTTCAACGAAACGGATTGTATCGAAGACGATTTTTCATAACCTAAAAAATCGCCTCGATATTATACATAGCCCCTTAATATTCTATTTTTGTTAACTCGTTGTTCTTACCTCGTAGAATCCCTGACAGATCGTGACACCCAAGCGATGGGTGTCAAATGACCATTTGACACCCAAAAAGTCGGTGTCAACACTGATTTGGGTGTCGACACCTCAAAAAAACGGTGTTGACACTGATTTTGGCCAAGGCTGTTTTGGGTGTCGACACTGAACTTGGTTGAAACTGTTTTGGGTGTCGACACCCAAAAAAACGATGTCCACACTGAACTTGGTCGAAACTGTTTTGGGTATCGACACCCAAAAAAACGGTGTTGACACTGATTCGGGTGTCGACGCCTCAAAAAAACGGTGTTGACACTGAACTTGGTCGAAACTGTTTTGTGTGTCAACACCCAAAAAAACGGTGTCGACACTGATTTAGGTGTCGACACCTTAGAAGACAGTGTTGACACTGAACTTGGTCGTGACTGTTTTGGGTGTCGACACCCAAAAAGACGGTGTTGACACTGATTCGGGTGTTGACACCTAAAAAAAACGGTGTTGACACTGAACTTGGTCGAGACTGCTTTGGGTGTCGACACCCCAAAAAACGGCGTTGACACTGAACTTGGTCGAAACTGTTTTGGGTGTCGACACCCAAAAAAAACGGTGTCGACACTGATTTGGGTGTCGACACCTTAAAAGACAGTGTTGACACTGAACTTGGTCGAGACTGTTTTGGGTGTCGACACTAAAAAAAACGGTGTCGACACTGATTTGGGTGTCGATACCTCAAAAAAACGGCGTTGACACTGATCTTGGCCAAGGCTGTTTTGGGTGTCGACACCCAAAAAAACGGTGTCGACACTGATTTGGGTGTCGACACCTTAAAAGGCAGTGTTGACACTGAACTTGGTCGAGACTGTTTTCGGTGTCAACACCCAATTTTTTAGGTGTTAAAATTGTCATTTGACACTACACGTGACACTCAAAACCGTAAAATTACCGTGTCATAACCTAAATCAGTGTCGACACCGGTTTTTTGGGTGTTAACACCCAAAACGGCCTTGTTCAGATGGGTGTCGACACCCACTTTTTTAGGTGTTAAAATTGTCATTTGACACCCTACACGTGACACTCAACACCGAAAAATTACGGTGTCACGTTCTGTCAGGGATGTTCGCAAAATTTGCGCCAATATATTTCGAGGTTAGTTTTAGCACATGTACACAATAACGGAAAGGATGCCATTCGATAGGTTGTTAACCGGTGTTGCGATAATTATGGCGCACCCACATCTCGACGACAGAGATGAGCAGTCTCTGTCGACGACACATTCGCGTTAACATGTCCGGTGTTCAGCCAATGAGGCGAAGCGATGACAGCCCATCGGGAATACGTTCCCAAATTCGTAAAACCCGATTTGACTCGTTGAGCGCGCGTTTGCACTTACTTGAGTAAAGTACTCTCACGTTTCTGTTTCGCGGGAAGCTGACAAGCGCGCGCTTTCTGACTAGTCAAAGACCTTAACTTTTCTTTCTACATGCGTAGTAAAATTATAAAAAACTGCGTTCACACAAAAAAAAAAAATAAACGTAAAAAAATTAAATCATAGAAAAATTCAAGACCCTACACAAAATTCAAGAACATTTCCAGGACTTTTCAAGGACAAACAAAATCCAAGGACAATTCAAGGACTTCAAGGACGGCTAGACACCCTGTTTTTAGTAGTGTAACGTCCTGGGTCGAAATACCCACCTAAATTTGAAATTTTTCATATACGTTCTTTTAATACTCAAATTACGAGAAAACATGAACGAAAAGAGGTGACCCTCATTGCCGGAGTTCACCACCTAAACGCACAAAAACTTGAATCTTTTACGAACGAGGCTCGTCACGGGGGAAGGCGCTGAGTGACGAACCGGCGTATGTCGCGCGTTATCACCAAGCTCCCGCAAAATGCTGGAAGTTGGTGAAAATCAACGCCTTGCTGGTTCGCACACGGTAGCCGCGCTTATCGCTTAGGGATGAGCCTCAACATAAACAACAAGTGCACTTCGTGAGTATCGATATCCCTGCACTGGCAGTAGTCAGAAATCAGTCTGGACAATGTCGATTACACGAAGCTGACAGGAAAATCGCCAGCCATAATAACTGGAAATCCGTCTGGCGATTATCGTCAGCAAAATGTCGAGGTGTGAGAGAAACTCTTCCCTCACGCGCCGACATCTCCCACCTTATGCGACAATAGAATAAGGGCCTATATAATGACCAGCAAGAAGTCCGTCAGTCAGTCTATAAGTCAGTCTGTGAGGAGTGAGTAGAGAGTAATCACCAGCCAAGTGCTAAAGAGTCAGAGTACTCAGTCACTTGAGCAGGTTAACGAATAACCATCGGAAAAATCGGCGGGTCTACCTCGGGGACCCGACCGCGTATAAAGCAGCTTAAAACTTAAAATTGTAAAAATTGTGAAAACTTCTTGTCCGATTTCCCCAACGGGGTTGGTCGAGGACTATTTGAATAAGCGCCGAAATTTATTTGTTGAAATTAAAAAGTGATTCAACAAACTCATTTAAATAACCCGCTACGCCTGCATCCGCTCATCCAACGAGGATAGATTCGGCCGGTAAATACGGGAAAATAATAGATAAAACGTACGAACATACTTCAAGTTGTTCAGTTTCGATTGGGAAACCCACCAAAATTCACGTGTTCCCAACACCTTTTCATAACTACAGTACTGTGCGCTAAACGCACGTGCTCACGCAGTTACTTTACTTAATTTTCTCACCTTCTCTAACTACAGTACCGTGCGCTAGACGCACGTGCTTAAGTAGTTAAATTCTCTGACTACCGTACTGTGCGCTAGACGCACGTTCTTAAGTAGTACAGTACCGTGCGCTAGACGCACGTGCTTAAGTAGTTACTTTTCTCACCTTCTCTGACTACAGTACTGTGCGCTAGACGCACGTGCTTAAGTAGTACAGTACCGTGCGCTAGACGCACGTGCTTAAGTAGTTACTTTTCTCACCTTCTCTGACTACAGTACTGTGCGCTAGACGCACGTGCTTAAGTAGTACAGTACCGTGCGCTAGACGCACGTGCTTAAGTAGTTACTTTTCTCACCTTCTCTGACTACAGTACTGTGCGCTAGACGCACGTGCTCAAGTAGTACAGTACCGTGCGCTAGACGCACGTGCTTAAGTAGTTACTTATTCCTCCCTCCGGGTACAGTCCCGTGCGCCAGACGCACGCTCCGTACTCTAACCAGCCAACCACAACTCCGTGCGCTAGACGCACGCACTGTGGTGGAGGTTTCAACCCTATCGTGTGGAAGTCCCACCCGAAAATAGGACACACTCGAAGGATAACTTTTTCATTTGGACTTTTACGAGCAAACGCCGAAGCGGTAAATCCGAAAATAATAACGACTCGCTCCAGGGAAGAATTGTTTAATGTACGAGCACAGCAACAACAATTCGAGCGACACCTCAACCGACAATGTCGTCTTCATCAACTAAACACCCGCTACGCCCAAACAAAAATTATCTAACAAAAACCACGGTTAAACACCACGTTTTACCAAAGAAAGCAAGAAAAATCTACGTTTCACGTAAGTAGCGTCACACGATCACCACACTCTTGCCTTTATCCCCGACCGGCGCATTCCGGTCCCAACAAGAGGCACCCTTATTTCTATATATACCCTATCGTTCTCATCCAGGACGTAACAGTAGCAAAGAATAAACGGTCCATAGAATTTATTTTCACATCGTTTAATACATAATATAGTATCCCGGTGTTGTGTGTATGAGTATTTAACGTACTCATCTCTTTTTGATTCAAATAAATTATATATTTAATAAATTTTACTTACATTCTTTTGACGGCTTGTATCTACCTGTTTCTTCTGTCAATTTCGTAACCCTATCTAGGAAACGAATAAAGTGTCAAGCGACGACTATTATGTTCAGAGTAGTTACGCCCATTGACGCAACAATATCTTGGCAGGCATTGTTTATTTATTTTAAAACAATTTTGATAACCAAAATTTAGTGCATACACCGGTGCCTACACTGAACAGCGGACGACGCTCGTTCATGTTCGGAGTTCCACATTTGGCCGACAGGGAAGAGCCACCCGAGATGAACTATAAGCGTATTGTTTGTAACAGTATTCAACGAAGCTGACCGTTTCTCCGTCGTACTCGAGTGTCACACATAGTCTCGGTTAGAATAAGTACGCTCTGCGTTACGAGAGCTAGTAGCCACGCACTACCTTGAGAAGCGATACTATAGCTAAGTCTCGAGATAGTGCGAGCCTTTCTCTCCGTTAGACAAAGGTATCGAGCCATACGTCACTATGCGCTCGCTTACTCTCTTCACTTTTATTGTTATATTGCTTCTGTATGCGTGCTCTCTTTGTGAATTTTGTTAAACAATTGTAAAACAGATTCTTGAAAGTTGAGTGTAGAGCTTCATGCATGAGTAGTTAATTCAATGCATGCAATTTTTTCTACCTTTCATGTCCATATAACCTATTGGTTCCCGAACGGTCATAGCGACCCTTAAAAGCACCACCCGAACACAAGGTCATTTTCCCCCAAATTAGTATCTCACCTGACGAGTTCCCAACTCGCTTCACGAGTCTTACATTTATTTTGATAGAAGATTCTTTCACTATAATTGTGCCGATGATAAAGGTCTGGTCATCCGAATTTACGGTAATACATAAACTGGATGATTAACCGAGTCCGAGCAGGCCTTTTCTAAAATCCTAGTAAAGTCCAAAATCGATCTTCAATCAAATCTCCCTCACGCCATTCCAGGTATATTTTTTTACAATTACGCAAACATCGAGCCTGACCATGATCCCACCTTTCGCGTGAGTGTCGAAACAGCCTAGACGAGAAACAAGTATTATCATTATTATTATTTCCCCATCGAGTTGCGCAACATATCGAAATAATATTATTTCGGAAATAACGTCACGAGGAGAAACTCGAAACGTTTCAATATATATAAATCTAATTCATAAAAAGTCATAAGTGAATGACACAAAATATATACATGAGATAAAAATTAGAAAACAATTAACACGGGTGCAAAGTTTCAGGATTCAGTAATCACAACTATTACTGTTAACCTGGCCATTGAATAGATTTTGATCATATTTTTCTCGTAACTTATATTTTCATATTTAATCAAGCTTACGGATAGTCACCAAATAAAAACAGAGACAAAATGTAATTCACGCCTGTACATGATATTTTGAGTATTTCTCATTATTTGTTTGGTTTGGTTACTACCTTCTCAAATAATATCGGCCACACACGATATTATTTTTTAATTTTTGTTTTTCTTGTTAATTAATTATGAAATGCTTTCGCGAGGTCAAGGAGTGCTATAGGTTTCATTGATGTTATCTCTCGGATGCATTATTTGAAGAGATTATCGTTGGTGATGTGGCAGCAGAGTGAAGACGCGTGCATCTACAGGGCTCCTCGAACAGCGTCGAACATTTCCAGTTCACTTTGATGGATCTGTCAAACGTTTCATTTCCTCAGGCGGTATCTTCATCTCTGTCATTACTTGATCTGTAACCACTTGACCGCTTGACACCACCACTACCACCACCACCGCTGAAATCCGTCCCTGTGTGCTGAGTCTCATACATTTTTCGATTTTCGAGGTATCGACGATAATTATTTTCCCGTTTTTTACGCTGTTCATCCGCCTGCTGTCGCAATTTTTCCGGATTCATGTGTGACGTTACCATGTGACGAGTTAAAGAACTCATGAATTTGTACGTGATACCACAAACGTCGCACGCCAGTATCTCTTGATTTCCGTCTTGTTTCTTTTTTTTTTCATAAAACAGAAAAATGAAGAAAAATGTTAAGATAATACACATCTTGTCAATCACGATATTATAAATATTTAAAACATCCACACTAGCAGTCTAAACTGTTGTACATAGTGTATCATTATACGTCCTATGCTATCGAATTTAACGAAGATCGAGAACGCATTTAGATTTTGTGAATGCTCCAAATTTATTGTACTATTGAACTACATAGAAAGTAAACTTAGTTAAATAAAGCCACAAATATCAGAGTTATGAGGTCTTATGTCCAGCCGGTTCAAGCAAATGTTGTTTCGCCTCGGGACGCGTAACTCAAAAACTATTCAACCGATCTGACTCCGGTTTCACACGCCTAGTTTTTTAAATGTTCCTCATAGCACATACCTACATTTTTGCCAACACTTTTACGATAAACTATTGGTTTTCAAAATTATTTGTTAAAAAAAAAGAAATGATATTTTTAATGCCAATTTTTTAAATTTTCCATTCTTTAACTTAAAAATAGACAATATTTTTGGCTTTTTTTACTAAAATTTTTTACGTGTAGTTCAATAGCACACTATGCTATCCTAAAATTGTTAATAAGTTCAACACTTTATTCCAAATAAATTCCGAAAATATCGTCTATTTGTAACTATTTACATTAGACTTCCCAATCGGATTGCATAAAACGTGGTATTTTATTCGAAAAGAACATTTCTGAATTAGAATTCAAGTAACTCAAGTATTGGAGGTTTAAGCTAAAACTTGCACACCACTTTATCGCCATTTTGTAAATTCACAAACATTAATTTGAAACAAAACTGGAATTGAGATTGCAAAAAATTATAGGGAATCAGTAACACGCACGTTTTAATTGTACTTTTAAGAAATGATTGTTATGAATACAGAAAGTGACGTAGTATACAATCGGACCTTTTATTTAACAGGGAACCTAGTTTACAGGATCGACATTTTTTCGATTTTTTGTTTTAACCGATAGGAGCACTCCTAGAAAATATAATCCCAAAGCACAATGGAAAAAAAACACCAACATCGTGAGATACCATTTAGGTTTGAATGTCGGAGTCCTGCTTTTTAGAAAAGCACTGTCGAGATATATAAAAAAAATTGTCAAAGGTGGGAGCTATATTATTTGTTTTATTGCAAAAAAATTTTTTTTTAACTATTTTTACACAAATTGGGCATATTACAGTATTTTCAGTAGTTAAGACCGAGCAAATCCACTTATTTCAAGAAATGAGGGGGCTCCCACTCCTTATAACTCTTCTCCTGCATCGCTCACATTTTTGTCGTCGACTACCTGCATATGTGCCAAAGAGGTGCACCGTGATCCCTTGCTGGCTGGTGCTCATGGGCTGCACACAGCTGAAACGCGTTTTTGTGCCTCGTGGTGGTGCAGGGTGATGAATGAAAATTTTCAAAGAACTTCTTAATGGTAGAGGAGACGTTATTAAACTATAATTTGACGGCTATATATATTTCTATTACGGACACTCTACTTCTTGCCGTAACTACAGATTTTGTAATATGCCCAATTTTCTAAAACACGGTTTTTTTTTTTTTTAATTTTTATATATAATATAGCCTCATTTTTCACAAAGATTTTATATAATTGTACAATGCTTCTCGGGAAAGCAGGACTCTGACATTCGAGGCTAAAGGGTGTCTCACGATTTTCGTGTTTTTCACTCTTGATAACCCATTTTTTTATAATAAATTTTTAGCTTTGTTATTTCCGGTAAATACTAATATCGATATTAATCCTGCTCTCATACGTACAAAATATTTTTTTATGAATCGCCATGCTACAATGTAGATATTTTATCAATGAACAAGAAAATCATGCGTTATTTTTTTACTTCAAACAAACCTTGGCGTCATAATTCGATACACTATTCGCGTGCGTAATGGTGTATGATCTTCCTAAGACAACGCATAACTAGACCATTTTTAGAACTTTGTATAGTATTTATATATTACGTTCATTAAGATATGCGCGAAACATACGTAATAATGAAAACATTATCCGTTTCATAGTATTGTAACAACGAAGCATCGAATTCGATGCCGCTGTGAACGTGCTGAGAGCCACGAACCTCCTACATAGATGACTACAAGATTATTAATTTTTAACAAATTCGAATGACCAAAATAAATATTTTAAATTAAGCCGACTGTACCATATATGGCACATTGATTCAAAATTGAATTTTGTTATTTCTAGGTAAAGAATTGATTTAATCCTAAAATGTATGTCTTTATCTGTTCAAAGTCGCATATTCTTCCCCTATTTTATATGGTTAACAATTCGTTTACGATGAGGTGGGAGCCGAGAAAATTGAAAAAAAAAAGAAGGAAAAAATTTTATTGCCGAAAAGTACGTAAAGTTGCATGAAACGTGAAGATATACTATTTATATACCATTTACGGTGCACTTTCGATGCGCCGGTCTTAAGAATGTATTGGACGTACCTTCCCAAACAAAAGTGACTTCCGTCGACAATATTGCATACTTTATGATAAGCTAAAAATCGGAAAAAATTCAACCACAATAAAGACGATAAGAAGATTAATTTTGAATAGTAGTAATGCCAAAAAGTTATCAATAAATTGTTTAAAGAAAACATTGTTTAACAAATTTTTAAGGAAAGTTTTTTTTTGACACGTGAAATGAATTCGTTGTTTTTTCTGACTGCCCGTTAATTTTTTAACAATTTTCGTATTACTTTGAAATTTCGGTTTTCGAAAATGTTTTAATTTTGAAAAATGAAGGAAAAATCGAAAATTTTGGATATGTTTTCGTAAAAACGTTGTATATTACAATTAAGAAGTTTCCAGGGCATTGAACGAATAGTTTCGTAAATACAACCTTTACAAATTTCCGAAAACCAAAATTTCAAAATGATACGAAAATTTTTAAAAAATTCATGTGTAGTCAGAAAAATCAACGAATTCATTTCACATGACAAAAAAAACATTCTCTAAAAATTTGTTGAACATTGTTTTGTTTAAACAATTTATTGATAACTTTTGGGCATTATTATTATTAAAAAGTAATCTTCTTATCGTCTTTATTGTGGTTGAATTTTTTCCGGTTTTTATCTTATCATGAAGTATGCAATATTGTCGACGAAAGTCACTTTTGGTTGGGAAGGTATGTCCGATACATCCTTAAAAGGTTAACCCCTTCGTTAATGCGATGAATGGGACTAAAAGATTCCAAACTGAATACGAATTTTTTTTTACATTTAGACGACAATCAGTACTCGGAGGTTTTTTGAGTAGCCAAATCCAAATTTTATGTATAAAGTTCTAAATTCAAAATGGCAGATCCAATCTGACGGACCAAAATGCCGAAAGTAACCAAATTTGAATGGTGTAACTGCTGAATAGCAGTTGATGTAACTGCTAAGTAATTTTTTACATTACGTTTTCAAAAAACGTAAACTAATACGGTATTCTGATTTCACAAATTTTAGAAACTGTACATATCTCGATAATAGTTAGAGATACGCAAAAACTGATATGATTTTTGGGGGTTTCCTAATGAAGAAAGTTCTCGAGCATATAGAACGGACTCAGTACTCAAGTTTTCAAAATTATTGAAAATGGTAGTTGAATTGTTTTTGAGATATCTCAAGAACGGTCAGAAGTATATTTAAACGATTCGCTAAGAATAGGATATCTTCACGCAAACCATATCAAAGTATTGTATATGCTTCGAGTTTAGGTCCGCTCATCTGTGATAGCCATTTTTAGTTTTCTAATTTTTACTTAAAATTCAGATTCAGTGATCCCAAAAACCTCCGAGTACGGATGGATTTTTATATTGTTGAAGTATTGTATATTCTTTCGGAATTTCGGTCAGACATAAAGCCATTCTGAATTTACCAATTTTGACTTCAAATTCGGATTGAGCTACGAAAAACAAAACCCCAAATGTAACTGGATTTAAATTCGGAGGAAGATAGAATAAAAAAAAGATGTGCGCACTATTGCGTCAACACCACGCTGGGCACGGTTCGATTACGTCAATACCAACGAAGGGGTTAATGTCACTTAATTAAAAATCCTAATTTTCCTATTTCCTAACACTGTAGCTATTTTAAATTTTCCAATCTAAGATTTTCTTTAACTTATTGCAACGGGTGTTTAAAATTAACTCCAAGTACGTTCGAGATATATTTTTGCGTATGAATAAAACATGCTTAGATATCACGAAAAAAGGTACCAATCGAATAAAATGACCATTAGATTTGTGCAATGAGCGTTTTCGAACCATCGAAAAGGTATTTCACTTTGAATATTTCCAAATTTTCGTCTCAAATGATTTTAATTTCACAGATAATTTTTTCAGCAATTTTATTTAATATAAGATCGTCAAAAATTATGTCTTCGATTATTCAGGAAACTTTGACAGCAACATTAGTAGACGGCTTTGTAAGTGTTTGATTTGTTACATTCTGTACTGGAATTTATTTTGATTAACGAGGATTCTGAAAATAGATATTACATTGCGCGTTATTCTTTGCTTACTTTATTCTTTCTTTTGCTATAATGAACTTGAAATGTACCCGCGTACCGAATCCTCGTACTGAACTCATGTTTGTTATTCAATGGTATTTTTCGACGTACTTGCTTATGCACCATCATGTGACGCTGCAAATTGTTCAACCGATTAAATTCCCGACCACACACCTCGCAGTCGAACTTTTTGTCCGGATCGTGATTCTTCTTGTGCAGATTGAGATCGGCTGCCTGCAGAAACGACTTGTGACATACATCGCATGTATGAGTTCGCTGATCACCTGCCAGATGCGATTGCTCATGTTTCGTCAGCGCGGATTTTTCTAAAAAGCGTCGACCACAGTAGATGCAGGGCAACGGACGAGACTGTGGGTTGTGCTGGGTAAGATGACGACGCAACGCCGTCGAGGTTGGAAAACTCTTGCCACACTCGAGACATCCAAATGGACGATCGCCAATGTGAGTCTTCCGATGACGTGCCAAAGTACTCTGATCCGAATATCTTTAAAAAATAGCAAGGAAACAAACACTGTTATAATTTATTTAAATATTCTGGATCCAAATGATGGGCTTTCCTTCGATCCTCTTAAGTTTTATTCAAATTAACCAGTTTACTGGTGGACCCGAAAAAAAAGTTCTAAGCGAAAACTGGTGAGAGCCAATAATTTCGTTTTCTACATGTAAGCTTATGTATAAGAAGTTTATTGGGACACTGGTAATAAATTCAGGGTCTAAATTTCAAAGTTTAAAATGGTGGATGCAATATAGCGGACCGGTACGTAAAATGTCTCTCGATTTGGATGAAACTCGGTACCCGAGGGTTTTTTTTAATCACTATGTATAAATTTGAACGCAAAATTCGGAAATTATAAAAAGAGGAACCTCTATGGTGGCGATGAGTGGCTTACTTTGGTATTCCGTTATTAATAAGTATCAAACTCGGTGTGTGCTTTTTTTTCAGTCACTAATGACTAATCCAAGATTTAAATTTCAGAATTATAAATTTCCAATCCATTATGGTGGTTTCAATTGACTAACGGTAATCCATTATGGCTACTGTTTCCTCCGTTATTAGCTGGTGAAATATAATTATGACCCCAGAGTGCGCCACGGAGAGGCAGCGGTAGGGTTTTCCATTCCGTTTTTATTGTTTTTAACAGGAGTTTTTTCTTTTTTTTTTTTAATGCAGTCCAAAATCCTACCGCAGCCTTCACGTGGCGCACTCTGGGTTAGTTATAATTTTTCAACAGCTAATGAGGGAGGTATCAATAGTCATGGTGAAATACCGTTAATCACTCAAAGCCGCCATATTGGATTCCGCATTTTCAATTTTCAAATTTCGATCCTGGATTCGTCATCAGTAACCGAAAAAACATGTATACATGCCGATTTTAATACATATTTACAACGGAATATCAAAGGTGGCCACTAGAAACCGCCAAATCTGACTCGCTACTTTGAATTTCTCAATTTCGTGTTCAGAATCGTAATGAGCGACCTCGAAAAGCGAATGCCGAGTTTCATCCAAATCTTTTTGGATCTTGGTCCACCATTTCCGATTCGCCATTTTGAATTTTCACATTTCGATTTCAGATCAACGGGCCAAATAACACGGGTATTTCAACATTGATGCAAATCCGATGAAAATTCACAACGATATTCATGCCTCTCATGTACACGACCATACCAATTGTGGAACTTTTTTTCACCCATATATTAGTCATTAACAGTGAACTGCTTAAAGCATATTATACATTGCATACAGCCTTAGCATTGCATACATTGCTTAGAGCATACTATAGAAGCATACAGACTGTGACGAATTATTTGAGCCACTTTATTCCGCCACCAGGTTTTTGTTTTCTTTTTACTGGGCTATTGACATCTGGTGACGACGTATGCCACCTAGAGAATTTTTAACATTCTTTTTTTTTCAATTCGGCACGTAATATACCATAAATACGAAAGAAAAATATTGTTTCAAGTTTTTTTTTCTATTGAAAGTGAAAGTATGTTTATCATATGCATATCAAAAGTACCCCTACTTGAAATGGACTCTGCAAGTAATCTACTGCTCCCTATTGATAAATAACTAACTCTCGTCAAATTTCAGCCCTATTTTACCATTGTAATCAAAATTATTGCAAAAAAAACCGATTCTCTATTTTTTTTAAATTATTTTTACTTTATTTTCACCCCGAAAAGTATGGAAAAATTAAAACTCTTCCAAACATCTGTGCACATTTAATGAATTTTTTTCAGATCTTCAGGTTGAAAATCAAAGTTTAAAAAAATGATTGAACATTTTGATTAAAAATTTTTCATGGCAATTGATGAGTGACCAACAACATTTTTTTTTTATAGTATAAACAAATGGTTTCACCAGATTTTCTAGAATTTTTTTCAGTTTTTTATGCAAGGTGCGTCATAGCGGAATAAATGAAAAACCGACATTTTCCATTATTTTATGCGTATTGTGACGTGACATTTTGCCTCGCCACCCGCACGGAGTGGTGTCGACCATGGGGTCGGGTTTACGACCCTACGACGACGCTCTTCGATACACCACCCGGAGAATTTCGACTCATTTTAGGATAAGTTTTGCGTTGTTTTTTTGTTTAGTACCTGCATTGTAGCGTGGCGAATAATTCATTGGGCAGAATGTTCGTTAAATTAATAGAAAGAATTTAATTTTATAGTTTGGAGTAAGACCGGCAGTTATTTCTGCCATAGAAAGTGTGAAATCCCGTGTCGCGCTCTCGAGCTCACTCGCCGGTGAGGAATAACTTGGGACTCGCGAGTGGCGGTGACGTGTCGCGGGGGCATCTCGCTCGTGGCCGAGCCGTGCATCGTTGGCCCAAGAGGGTTCGAGCGATACTTTGCTCATTACGCAGGCGAATATTCGCCATCATTATTCGTGGGAGATAGGGATGCCAACGGAGACATTGGGAATTGGACCAATATACAGCGTCACCCGCTCCGGTTGACTACGCAACCTTGGTGTTGCACCCTCCCCTACTGCCTCCTCAGTCGTCGTGGACCGTGAGATTCGGCGCCTCATTTAAGGGGATCTTTGGGACGGAGCCAGCAACGCGGTGCTGTTTTGCCTGGTGGCGTTTATTGTGGGCCCACCGCCTAATCAAGGGACGCTTTGATTACGCGAGGGAGGTCTCCCCCGTTGCTGGTAATCATCCACGGGATCCCAGGAGGAGGGCGATTGAGGGGCAGCATATCATAGCTGCGAGTAGAGGCTCGCACACGGTTTCGGTCGCGGGAGGGGTGGTCCCTTCGTCACCGTCACACGTCACTCAACGAAGAAAGCGAGAAAATTAAGGAGAGTAGGGAGATAAGACACCGGCGGGGCGATGCGAGAGAGTGGGGCGCGCGAATCGAGGAGAGAGTGGGCCACCGAGGTAAGTCGATCGATTATTGAGGATCATTAGATCAGTCGTAATTTTTCGGGTGTCGAGCGAGGAGCAGAAGTAGTGGTCGGTGCTCAAGTACCGGACAACGAAGGAACTCGGTGAGCCCAACTCTCCTCACGCTTATTTCTGCCTTAATATTCGGAATTCTTTTCTCGTCTTGTCCATCATGTGTTAATTTTGAAGAGTAGCGACCACGGTCAATAGCGATAGTCTCGCGATCGTGGTCGTGGATAATTGTTTTCTTGAGTATTTAATTGAGTTTGAGTAAAGAATTGGACTAGAGAAATAGGCGAGAAGAGAATTCCTCCGAACTGGTCTGGACAATTTAATGTCGAATTTGTTGAATTTTTGCCTGTCGTATTTTTGCCCAATCAATTAGTCTCTTTCGGTAATTAAATTCGCGCGTCACTATTCAGTAATTTTAATTAGCCTTCGCGCATTTACTTGAATTAATTAAAATCATCGGGGAAATATTATTTCGTATGTTGAACATTTCTTTCGATCAAGTTGCGGGCTCAAGGCCTCGCGCTCGAGACAATGGTACGCTCTCGCGTGCCGCGCTTGTTTATCTTTTCTCTCTCTCGCGGCGTATACTCGCCGAGCGCGGAGAGCCAGAGTCTCGTACAAAGCCGTCGAATTATTTTGCGTTATTTCGTTCGTATAATTTATCGTATTTTTCGTGTACCGGGTAAGCCATAAGTAATCATCTTTTCCGTATTTCCGATGCCTATTTCAACTCTTATAGAATTCCGTCTGCGTACAGTACTACCTCGATTAATTATTACTACCTCGGTTAATTATTACTACCTCGGTAAATTCACGAAAATATTCAATTAATATCTCAGTCATTTATTCGCAATAGTCTTACTATCTGTACCTCAGTCATTTCTTCGCAATAGTCTTACTACCTTTACCTCGGTCATTTAATCGCAATAATTTTACTATCTCTATCTCGTTCATTTATTCGTTACAGCGCACTTATACTACCTCGGTTAATTATTACTACCTCGGTAAATTCACGAAAATATTTAATTAATATCTCAGTCATTTATTCGCAATAGTCTTACTATCTGTACCTCGGTCATTTCTTCGCAATAGTCTTACTACCTTTACCTCGGTCATTTAATCGTAATAATTTTACGATCTCTATCTCGTTCATTTATCCGTTACAGCGTAATTATTACTACCTCGGTAAATTCACGAAAATATTCAATTAATGTCTCGGTCATTTCTTCGCAATAGTCTTACTACCTTTACCTCGGTCATTTAATCGCAACAATTTTACCATCTTTATTTCGTTCATTTATTCGTTACAGCGCAATTATGTTACCTCGGTTAATGATTACTACCTCGGTAAAATTTCGTTTAGCATTATTGTCTACCCGTGTCGTTACTATAACATATTTTGTCTTATCGAAATGAGTAATTAGAGGAGGATCTGGCAAATGTATCGGATACCATCCGAAGAAGTATTGTGAACCTGAAATTGAAGCATTATCTTGAATAAATCCTCGAAGGAGGTTCCGAATTATTGTCACTCTACTTTGACCCTGCCCCTCTACCTTTTCGTCCCTCAGGTGAGCTGAGCTAGTCGAGTTGCCCTCGATCTCGCCTCACCCGTTCGTTCGTGCCCTACGCAATTCCGGGATTCTTATCGAAGCAAATAAATAAAAGTCGGTTCACAACCGGCGGTACTTTGTACCTGGCGCCAACGCTTTGACTCGAACTTTCCCTTGCTTGTGGTCAATTCTTTAGTCTTTTTGTCCGGCACGAAAGGTACGGGTGATATGCCCGATCAGGAAGTGTGGTAGGAAAAATCTCGTCACAGTATATAGTATCCAATCACTTCGATTTTCATGTACGCGAATAACTTTAAAAGCATAATAGTAGATTAGATTTTCGGTATTTTTAAGTATGAATCCATATTAAGCTGACAGGAGGGAACGTGGATGTAAGAGTCGATTAAAATTTTGTATAAGAATATTTATTTATCAAAAACAAATTTTTGCGATACCGGCGGCGGGGAATAAGCGGGAACGTGGGCGCGGTGAACCGTGGCAAGCGGGCACGCATGAAACAAGAGAATCTGCTAATGGGTCCAGAAAATTGCGTTATTTAAGTGTAAAAGAACTTGGATTTCTATTAGTATCGTCTGAAACATTTTTTGCATCGATTGGTCGGTTTTTTGTTCGTCGATCTAATTTTGAAGTATTGAAATTTTTGCTGATTCAACGCTCTAGCCTCGTTTTCCACTTTGGGGCCTACACCCATCTTGTTAAATTATAAAAGTTTACGAGCATATATCTCCGGAACCAAACGGTGAAAGAATCTAAAACTTTGCAAGCATGTTGTAGGAACCTCAACCTTTCCGGTCGATGTATTTTATCAGCCTATCTAGATTTGACGAAATACAAGAACATGCAATACATGAACTCATTGCTTGCACATATTGAAAAATCAGGGCTATTGTTTTAGTCAAATTTCTGTCACATAATTTTGATTTTACACTTGGCGTCACCCTGGCATTTACAATGATTTTGTTAGCATTATGGATTACTTTATTATTAGTAACGATCGTGAGGGCAAACTGGGCGGAGGCGTTGCGTGTTATGTCCATAATTATCTCAAAGCGAATATTCTTTCAAAGTGAATATTCCATATAATAATAAACTCCGGTTCATTCGCGTATTGATACGGAATATTCACTTTAAAAATATTCCGTATCAATACGCGAATTAACCGGAGTTTAGTCATCGAATCACTTAATTAAACCGGCGATACCAGCATTATAGGAGACCGAAAAGTCATCTTCTTTATAATTTTGTTGCTAGTTTTAATCTTTTTGCGAATGCATTCAAAAACATGATTAACTCCGGTGACCTAAATTATAATCTACTTTCAAATAATTTTGAATCTCAATTCCTCACTGACCTTTTTTATTCTTTGTCACTTTATCTAGTCCCTTCGGGGCCCACCTTTCATACTGCGTACTCCGATTCATTGCTTGATGTGCTTATTATAGATAGTGAAGATAAATTTCGCTCTTTCACAAAATCTTTCGCGTCTTTTATTGCCAGCAATGATTTACTCAAGAACTATTGCGCCTTTAGCCTACCCTGCACATCATCACATAATATCACGAGACGATGCTTAGCACGATTTAATGATGCACAGTACAGCACTGCATTACTCTCGGTTACTTGAAATAGCCAACTTTGACCACATCAGATACCAATTTTTTCTCTCGTTCCTACTACCCCAAAATCGGTTGCGCTATACCTTCGCTCTCTTTCTTCTATCTCTTTTAGTGCGGGATTCAATGGTATATCGATATTCTGTATCTCTTAAGCTCTTCCCTCAATTTCTTCCTACCTTACATTTATAACTCGTCTTTTTGTTTTTTATCCTTCCTTTTCCAATGGAAAAAAGGTCTCGTCCGACCACTGTCAAAAGTAAAAACCCATCGGTCAGACACTCGGCCAATTACCAAACTTCCAGAACTATCGAAGATAATAGAGCAAATTGTACATAAGCAAGTTACTAATTTCATCACGAGCAATAACATCTTGGATTCGAGGCAGTCTGGGTTTCACTCGTCCTTCAGTACCCAGGCAGCATTGCTAAGGGTCTCCAATGTTACAAGGCAAGCTATTGATACGAGAAAACTAACGATTCTAGTTCTGTTTGATTTCAGTAAAACCTTCGATACTGTGCCTCATTTTCGTTTGTTACTTAAGCTCAAGGCCTTAGGTTTCTCTGACGATACACGCTTCTGGCTCTTCTTTTATATAACTGGCAGGTTGCAAGTTGTTGTTGACGAACGGGGTCGTTGCTCTCAATGGTTCAATACAACAATGGGGGTGCCTCAGGAATTTTTTCTCAGCCCACTACTGTTCGCTCTCTTGATTAATAATTTGCTGACGATATCCAAATCTATCTCAACTGTTTTTAATCTAACAAGGGGATGCTCAAACATGTTCAAAACGGATTTCGATAGGAGTCAGGTACGTTGTGAAGGTACTTTCCCCAAGTACCAGGCAAACGGGATTTTATGCGAAAGAGCTTGGTTGTCGAGAGAATCGACGGTAAAGTTTGACGCGTGACATACCTGTAACAATGCCTACTTAGAAAGCAAGTAAGTGCGGTGCAGTGGGCAACGTACACGGTTGGCACGCTGCTGGCCCGTGTTTAAGTCCCGCCAGCGTCCTACTTTTTTTTTCTTTTTGTTTATTCATCAATTTTTTTTTTCTATTTTCTTGGTTCAGTATCCAATCTTATGAATTATCAATAACAAACATTGCATTAGAAAGTGCCAGGGAAAAAATTCCATTACAATGGACGGTGAAACAGGCTTCTTTTATTTTAACAAAACAGACTATGTCGAAAGCCTTCACCTGTCGCGGCCGTGGTCCGTCGGCTGACAGGGTTCTAATAATTTTTTTATACGGTTTTATGTATCGAGGCACCATTAGTTTTCAGAAAACTAATAAACTAATTTCAATCAATTCATTCGCAACTAGCTCCCTTAAGAAAGAGACAATCGTAGGGAGAGGTACAGTTGGAGGATTAACTACGAAGAAATTCCAAGTGCAGCAGAGAATATTCAAGACAAAGAGACAAATTCACTTTATTGACTTACATTGCTCTATTGACTTTACAATCGGTTCTTTATCGATCCGGCAAGACTTCAGACTCAACGTGGCGTGGTACGCTCCCAGGCATTTCGACAAACACACTTAATCCGACAATGCTTCTTGTACACGCTCACTCTCCTTTTGGGCTCGAAAAGACAATCTCACCCTTTTATTTGACAAAATTCTATCAAATTCGAACACGGTAAATTTTACCGACAGACATGATCAAATTTGCGATTAATACAATTAAACAATTAGACAATTTCAATTATATTAGACGCGACAAGACTCCTCGAGAACGTACTGAGCTGGGCAAAAGACGGAAGCAAAGTCAAGTTGACAATGCTTGACGAAAGACGCAAGCAAAGTATAGTTCACGATGCTTTTCCAAAGATGGACGCAAGCAAAGTCAAGTTGACAATGCTCCTCCAAAGACGGACGCAAGCAAAGTGATAATTTGCTGGCTCGCTCTCGGCTCGTTAGACGAAAATTGTTAAGGCGCACGCGTCATCGATACTCGATCGATTGACACGC
Organism: Rhorus exstirpatorius; assembly: GCA_963564615.1. NCBI lineage: Eukaryota > Metazoa > Arthropoda > Insecta > Hymenoptera > Ichneumonidae > Rhorus > Rhorus exstirpatorius. Next base: position 7,939,597 of record OY751317.1, on the reverse strand, counting down.
GCTGTCGTCACTTCTTGCTCTCGCCAGCGTGAGGAGTCTTGTTTCGACAAATCCTTACCATGATCTTATAGTTATGTCGCCCTACTGTATAATCTAGGGATCTTGGTCGGGTAGCACCCGAGGAGCCGAGTCGAGCGTTGACAACGAGGAAGGGACTCTATTTTCCTGTCACAACGGTTCTTGGCAAGATTTTGGAAAGTTTTTAAACGAGCTCTTAAAATTAGCGATCCGCTTGTTGGGATTCCAAGTATTTCGGCATCATTCCCTACCTGCGTTTTCTGTTAATGATTCTCACTTTGTCATCGTCTTTCACGTTGGTGGCACGGCAACTCTGAGCAGATTCTAACGGAATTCTAACTACCCAAGTCACAGTTGCGACGCCAGTCATTCGCAGCCTGTAGTTCGCAGAGTCGGCAAGAAATAACACGAGTAATACGGGTCACTATAAAAGAATCTAGAAGAGAGTAAAAATGATTTCAAAAATAAAAAATAGTGTAAAATGGAGGGAACTGCTGCTCCGGAAGAAGTACCATCACAACCCAGTTCATCACAAGAAAACACATCGGACACAGAAGAGAGCGATGAGCAATCGAAGGGTGAACTAACAAATGCCCTCAAATATGCCGAATCATTGCTTCGGGATTTTAATATGCTCACGGATGCACCTCCAACCGTGATTTCCACTGTTTCTCTTGCAATGGGAGAGATGATAGACACAGAAATTATTGATATGCTGGCTGACAGAAAAATTATCGATATCGAGGAGCTTATCGACATTGATGAGCTACATGAATTGCCAGAAAATTCGGCGGTAAGTTAAATTTCTGAGCACGAGTTGTTTTTAATTTTGTCCGAAGTTGATAAATTATACAATAATGTATCTTGTAGTACGAGTGTGTAGCGGGAGATGAATGTGAATAAATTGCCGAAGAATTTTCACCAGAGCCGAAAGACTATCTTGCATTATCTTACAAAGAAAGATCAGTCGCTCTTGCTGCAGCCCATCCGAAGTGATCTTTGAAAAGTTTACAATCAACAGGATGCTCTTGCTTAAAATATAAGCAAGCGCTCTATCGATGGGGAGACAATGTTATAAGAGAAAGAATCCACTTTGACAAATGGAAAACTATTGACAGTGAAACTTGCGAACGATTTATGAAAGCACTAGAGAATTTTGGAACAGGGAAACATTTTTATAAAAAATAAATCACTCGTTAAAGAAAAGTGTAGAGCATTGTAATTATTGAAAACACCGGAATCACATGCGACTGATATGCTACTGTTATGAAGTGGATTTGGTGTAAGTGAGAAAATGAGACGGGCAAGTTCAATAATTTGAGACGAAGTGAGATAAGGCTCGAGAGTGATGACGAGTGCGCCATTCGCACGAGATACGCAGTTTGATTTTCGAGTTTTCTTTATTTCTTACGCCTATTTACAAAATATATAAGATTCGTTGGTCTGAAATGAGCCGGCATTGATTAGTCGGATTTAGGAGTAAGAGTTGAGCAAAGAGATTGAGCTGGGCGCAGATTTGGTCGAGTTGATTTGAGAGACTTCTTATCGGTGTCGCGCTTAAGAGAACAATGCCGGTTGGAGCCAACAGTTAGATACGTTACGGAGGGGAGTAATTAAAAAAGAGAGAGAAGTCCAGGAGGTGATGCCACCAACTCTCCAAGTGGTCAAAAACTAAGATAGGCTAATGAGCGGGTCCTTCGAAAGTTATCCGGCGTGGCCGGAAGCTTTGCGAAAGCAAAGCTGGTTTCTTGAAATAAATCCAAATCCAAAAATTTTGTACGTTTTACCAATTATGGAATTGGTTATTTATATTCGAATCAATAATAAGTACTTGTATCAATTCATTTTGGACTCATTGAAATTTTGGAGACTTTGTAAACATGAAAAAGTGACTATTGTGGTTGAAAAGTGGCGTAAAAAAAAATTAGAACAAGGAAAGTCGAAAAACGACCTATCATCGTTTAGGGGATGAGTCATGCTTTCAAATAAGCCAAGAAACACAGACATCGCCAATTTTTTGGTTGCCTGACATCATTTTGAACGAAAAAAAATATTTTTTACATGTTAATTAGATAGGAAACCTAAATCCTCGTTGAGCGACCTCTGAACTTTAAGCTACAGCGCCTTGAATGAGGACCTCTTTAATGTCAAAACCTAAAGTTTTGAGTGGTAGGAGCGAAGAAAAAAAAAGTCAATTTTCGACACACCCTAATTTTTATACTATAATATTATTTTTGTATTATTGAGCAGTGACGAATCCAATAAAACAGATAAATAAACACGTAAAACACGTAAACAAAGTTTCACGCAGACATATTACTAAGGCCCATTTCACAAGAAAAGCCGTGAGCCGTGTGCGGTTACACACACGAGCCGGAGACGCGCCGTCCGTACACCAACACATAGCGCCAGCCAATCATAGCCATGTATTAGTGTCCAACCAGCTAATGTGTGTGATGGCGCTTTTCTTGTGTCACGGGCTTAACGCTCGACGCGCGACGCCCTGTCCTTGTCCAGCGCTCGGGCTTCGAACTTGTCTCTCGAGCGGACTCACGCGTCTAGTTAAAAAGCTCGGCAGCCTAAGTTTTACAGGGGCAGAGGTGCGGCAGCCGGGTATTTTCTTGAGGGAAATTTGACGCCCTTTCCAACGATATAGGTTTCGTCCATAAAAGCGATGGGTGTAGGCGGATTAATTTATATGGTCATGTTTGATGCTTTAGCGCAGGGGATGAAAGGCGGCGGCCGGGTACTACAAAATCTAATTTATTGCCTCCTAACGATCGAAACAGAAAATTTGAATGAAAGCGATGGGTGAAGCACGGCAAAAAATGTTATTTGTTAATTATTTGTTATAACATATAACGCAGGGGGTACGGGTTTGGCTGAAAGGCGATTAGTATTCTACAATATATCACCTATCTTTCTCGATCAAAATCAGCCATAAAAGCAATCGACTCAAAAATTTGCAATGGGCCCCCGGACTAATAAGGCTATGTAAGGGTTCGAATCTTGACTAGCGTACTTTTTTTTCAATTTCCTACTTTAAGGATATATTGGCTGTACAATCCCAGCAAAATCAAGGCGAATTTGGAATTTTACAACTTCTATGCATAATATACACTTGCAAGGAAGGTATCCCAGGTCGATCTCTCCGATTTTGATCCAACTCATATATGTTGTAGTACATCGAAAACTAAGCGATAGGTATTTTTTTATCTGCCATTAAAAACTTTAAGGGGGTGAAACCACCCTCCAAAGTAAGGCATGTCAAGGGGCCATTTGGCAGTTTCACCGACAAGGACATAATATTTTTTAACCAATCCAACTGCAAAAGTTTTCTCATAATGAGAAACGAAAAATGTAATTTTCTCGATAAAAAAAAAAAAAAAAACAAGGGGGTGTTACACACGGGTTTATTTATCCGTGGTAACTTATTATTATTTTTATTTTATTCGCTGAAGTCAAAGGCCCCGGCGAATGGATTCTCTGTTCTATTTAAGCTGGTAGCACCTCACCTTGTATATGCTTGTAGTTGGTGATGATCAGATGAGCTGTGATGCAATGAAGGAGTACAGGTGGTTTCACACGAATGTATTTATTCATGAACACAGATCGATCAGTCACTTTTACAATAATAGTTTAAATTGTTACAAAGGTTGAATGTTATACTCTATGATACACTGACGCGCAATGCCGTTAAGGTAATTGGCACGAACAATTATATCACAGAGGTAGTGAAGCGCCGCTAAGGTGTTCCTTCACTTAATGAGTTCTTATACACTTGTCTACAACAAGGGTTTGAGAAGATCACGTCAATCACGCCCGCGAGAACCTAAGTACGCGAACGGACTTGCCGCTAAGGAACGGGATCTCTCGACCGATTGCTAAGAGCGTCGTATTAAGACTATTTGATAATATGTCGAGAGAACCCTTGTTAGCTTTGGGCGTCCGCTACAAGGGTCTCGTGGGGGTGGATTGAGAAATCATCGATGGATGTAGGTCTCGATGATTTACGAAATCTGGTTACGCAAGGGATCCAATAATCCAGGTTATATGTGATGCAAGGGATCGAATAATCTAGGTCATTTGGTAAGGTAGCAAGAGTCAAAAGACGTAAAGAGGAATCTGCTAACGCGTGGTTTGCTCGAGTTTCCAGAGAGTGACTGTCGCAAGAGTCAGCGTACTCTCTGGAATCTGATGACTCTGTTGGGTTGCAATGACCGCGGGTAGCGATACCTCGGTTCGTCACAGGGGTGAGCCGCCCCTAAATATTATTACATTAATGCCAAAAATGGGCAAATTCGAGTAAAAAAATCTGAAAAAATATTGTTACGTATAAACACAAAATAAAATTTACGTGTTTTTGGATTTTCCCGAAAAAAAAAAAAATTGGCCGGGGTAACTAGCCCTGAATGCTGTTTATATTGCGTGTATGCGAAAAATCGAAAAATTCAAGTTTAAAAAACTGAAAAAATGTATATTGCGTATGAACACGAAATAATATTGACTTGTTTTGGATCTTCCCGAAAAAAAATATTGGCCGGGGTAACTACCCCTGAACGCTGTTTATCTTGCCTGTACGCGAAAAATGGTCAAGTTCAAGTCTAAAAATCTGAAAAAATGTATATCGCGTATGAACACGAAAGAATATTGCCTTGTTTTTGGATCTTCCCGAAAAAAAATATTGGCCGGGGTAACTACCCCTGAACGCTGTTTATCTTGCGTGTATGCGAAAAACCGTCAAATTCAAGTCTAAAAATCTGAAAAAAATGTATATTGCATATGAACACGAAAGAATATTGCCTTGTTTTTGGATCTTCCCGAAAAAAAATATTGCCCGGGGTAACTACCCCTGAACGCTGTTTATCTTGCGTGTATGCGAAAAATGGTCAAATTCAAGTCTAAAAATCTGAAAAAATGTATATCGCGTATGAACACGAAAGAATATTGGCTTGTTATTGGATCTTCCCGAAAACAAATATTGGCCGGGGTAACTACCCCTGAACGATGTTTATCTTGCCTGTACGCGAAAAATGGTCACCTTCCTTGTCAAATGCTTGAAAAAATGATATTTATTAGGTTAAAGGGTCAAATACTGCCTAGAAATATGTTTTTCAGTACTTTTATTGAATATTTTGAGTAATTCACGAATATTTATGATACTCAGCAGAAAAATTTTGTCTGGGAATTCGACCTGAATCCAACTTTCAAAAATGAAATATACAGTAGGGTAGACGTACCGGTTGTGGCCAGTTTAAGCATTTTCGAACATTCATTTACGAGCAGTGTTCACATTATTGCAAATTCAGGACTGAAAAAGTAATCGATATAACCCATAAGGTACACAGAATCGAATTGTTATCATTTTAAACCTTTTCTGATCATTATGAATAAGAAAAATATGAATTTATCTCGTAGCTGTCATTTTCACCATTTGTGGCCACATTTGTACTACTTTTGGCCATCCGAAGTACCAGTTATGGCCATCACGCTTTGAATTGGGATACGAATGCGCTACAAACGAAAGGTGAAGTTTTAGACAATCAGTATCGGCAGATTCCAGTCGAAAATATTTATTTATTTCCGTGATAAACATATTACTGAAATGGTATAAGCGTGCTCTATTTGTACCATAAGCTGGCCACAAATAGAACAATCACATTTTGAATTTACCACTTTCAGCCACCACATAACTGTCAAGTATTTTACATTTGTCGCCATATGGCCACAAATAGAACAATCGCGTCTTGAATGCACCACTTTTGGCCACCGCACATTTTTCCGGTATTTTAGCTGATATGTCAGTTTTTTGTGATTTCAACCCGCAAAATGAGCTTTAGCTGATAAAATATAAATTTTTTATGGGGCAAAATGACTTTAGATCCTTTAGATAATGAGAAACCGTAGTCTTCTCACCTCGGGATCCCTTAAGGATGTATGAGCACAAGGTGGCGGGAAATGAGCGGAAACGTGGGCGCGGGTGAGCGCGGTGAGCGAGGGGCACGCATGAAACAAGAGAGAGTCGGACCGCTCATTACGCGACACACGCAAAAAATTTCCTTAAAATCGATAATTGTATGTCAAAAGGTTCGTTAACCCCCATTTTTTATGGAACGTATGTAATCGTGATAGTTTTCTGAACATTTAACAGTTTTAATATTGATCGTATCTGATCGTGAAAGATACGAATTTCTGTTTCAAAGTTTCGTCAGCCCAGAATTCGTATATGGCGTGGGATAAATATCTTGATTTCACGAATTAATTACTCGCGTAAAGAGTCGTTGACCCACTTTGAAATTTTGCAGGTTTTATCATATACACTTCTGCTACACCAGATAATAAAATTCAGATTTTTATATGATCGTGAAGCTAGTGCTCATACATCCTTAACGCTTTTGACAAGAAAACTAACCAACCGCTCAGCATTGACAAAATTCGTCATATTTCGTTGAAATAAATTAACAGATATTCAATAAAGCAATCGATAGTGGTGCGCAAACATCTCGAATATCGAAATAATACGCCCGATGAAGTGAACACAGCCTTGAAACTTTGAAAAACTCGAGGGAAGTGCGGAGTGGCCACAAACGGTACAGTGGACACAACTGGTACGTCTACCCTAAATATTATCAATATTATTGTAGGGCCCGTTGCCGTGATCGGGTAACTTTAGGAAAGTTCGTCGGCCAGTCGTAGCAACGAGCCGTTAGGGGAGAAGCGCGGTAGAAAAGAAATAGTTGAATAACGACAGGGATGACGGTTTGACATGCGCTAAGACGATCAGCCAAAACTGTATTTTTTCTTAAGCATTATATTTTTAATAAAAGGTTTCATTTGTTCTTTACTTCTTATCTCTCTCTCCCACAAGGAATAACAACATCCAATTCCTATAAATTTTGGGGGCTCGTCCAGGATTAGAGAGTCTGCGAGGGTAGAGGCAAGGGGCGACGAAATAAAGACGAAGCGTATTGAAGACGAGAAAAGGTGACAAGACGAAGCATGTTGGAGAGAAACAAAGGCGACGAGACGGAACCGCGGGTGACTCTTCGCGTGTGAAAGACGACGTAGTTTTGATTCAACGATGAGTGTTGTGGCGAGCAATGCGTATAACCTCACAATTGCGCAGCTAAAAGACATATTGAAGAATCGAGGACTCAGTTTGGCGGGAAATAAAGCCGAGCTGATAAATAGACTCGTAACTGCCGATCCGAGTGGGCAGTGGATAGTTGAGCCAGGCGGTTCTAACGACGGAGAAAAAAGTGAAGTCGTGATGACGGACAAAGATACGAAAAGATTGGCGAGTGCATTGTCTCGCGATCATGGAATCGAGTTATATAGGCGCGAGAAAGAGCTGGCCGAGCGGGAACTCGCCGTAGCGCGTCGCGAAATCGAGTTGCTGTGCGGAGTGCAGATCAATAATCGAAACAACGAGGTGTTTGTGGATGAAGGGCACGGCGGCTATGTTGCCGATAACATAGGAGCCTCGACCGAACGACGCCCAGCTCCAGCAGTATCTACGACGACGGAAATAAACAACGATGCTAGCAGAGCTTCTCAGGGCCGGTTTCTTCACCTCTGGTTATGTTCCGGTTAGAGTTATCCACCAGATAACCCATGCTAAGGCCCGGTTTCTTCACCTCGGGTTATCTTCCTGTTAGAGTTATCCACCAGATAACCCATGCTAAAAGCATAGGATATTCGCCAGACAACTTTAACCGTGAGTGAAGAAACCGGCCATAAAAGCATAGGATATCTGGTGGATAACTCTAACTGGAGCATAACCAAAGGTGAAGAAACCGGCCATCAGTGTTTTCTCCAGTAAAGCGGAGGCTTACGAAACATGAGCGAGACAGGTTATGTTTTTGAAAGAAGCATATCAACTCGACGACTCGACGATGAAAATACTTATCGGGACGCGACTTAAGGGCAAAACGATGGAATGGTTTCATTCCAAGCCCGAATATATCGCGCTGGAGCCTGAGAGTCTCCTGAAAGAATTGAAGGAGATGTTCCATCATCGCCCGAATAAAATTGCAATGCGACGAAAATTCTAAGAGCGAACGTGGAATAAAACCGAGACTTTTCATAATAATGTATATGAGAAGGCGATTCTCGCAAATCATCTCAACATGGACGACGACGAAGTACTCGACTCCATGATCGACGCGATTCCGGACACTCAGCTGCGCGACGTAGCACGTCTACAAGGATTCAACTCGATGCAATTATTGCTGCGAGCGTTCGAGGAGATATCGCTGCACGGCAGGAATTGTACGTCGAGTTCGAGCGCGAAGCAAGACGACAAAGCGAGCGGCGATAGGCGTAGGAGCGACAAAGCGACGAGTGGTAAGAGCGAGACAGGTGAGAAAAGTTCGTCCGACGAAAAAGGCGCGTCGAGCGAGGAGAAAGAGTGGGTTGTAAATAATAATTGTTATAATTGCGGTCAACGCGATCATATCAGTATTAATTGTCCGACGAAAGACAAAGGAACGAAATGTTTCGCGTGTGGCGAGTCCGGGCATATCGCGCCGAAATGCGAGAACATAAAGAACGTGACGAAAAGTAGCTGCGTGGTAACTCGAACGAAATTGAGCGAGTACAATAAGGAAGTTTTGATTGACGGTGTCCCGATCGAAGCTTTACTCGATAACGGAAGTGACTTGACGATCATGCGAGCGGACGAGTATGTGAAGTTAGGCTCTCCGCGTTTCGAGAATAAATCGATTCCGTTTCGAGGTGTCGGAAAGGGGAACAACGCTACGTTGAGAGAATTTCGAGCGACGCTAACGGTTGACGGAAACTCGTACCCGATTCTCATTCGTGTGATTTCCGACGATTTGCTAGGGCATAAATTGTTGATTAGTTGCGATGTTTTGCATACGATAGATTTGATGGTAAAGCGCGGTACAACTACAATCAGCCCTTCAGCCGAGAGTTTTTCCGCGTGTGACGAAGAGCCAGAAATATTCCGAGTCAACGTAGTAAATGCCGCGATGCGAATACGATAGATTTATCGAATGTTCAGGACGAGAAGTACAAAGAAGCTATTCAAGCTCTCATCGACGATTACAAGCCGGTAAAGACTCGCGACGTGGGTGTTACAATGACTCTCATATTGAAGGACGACGAACCGGTGTACCAAAGAGCAAGGCGATTGGCGCCGCACGAGCGAGAGCTGGTCAATGCTCAGATTAACGATTGGACAAACGACGGGATTGTTCGACAGTCCGTCTCGGATTATGCGAGTCCAGTTGTTTTGGTATCGAAAAAAGACGGCTCAAAAAAACTTTGCGTTGACTACAGACTTCTGAACAAAAAATTATCAAAGATAGGTATCCACTACCGCTGATTGAAGACCAGCTGGACAAACTGCAAGACGCGCGGGTGTTTAGCACTCTTGACTTGAAAAACGGGTTTTTCCACGTGCCGGTCGACGAGCCGAGTCAGAAATACACGGCCTTCATAGTACCTGATGGTCATTTCGAATTTTTGAGAGTACCATTCGGTCTATGCAACTCGCCAGCTGTTTTTCAGACATTCGTGAACGCAGCGTTTCAGGAGCTTATTCGCGAAGGCATCGTGTTGACGTACATGGATGACTTGGTCGTGTTGTCGGAAGATCGTGAGAGCGGTCTAGAAAAGGTAAAGCACGTATTAAAAACGGTGAGTGAGACTGGTCTTATCGTAACCTGGAAGAAATGTGCGTTCCTTCAGACGAAAATCAAGTTCTTGGGTCACATCATTGAAGATGGGCGTGTTCACCCTAGCGAAAGAAAAGTCGAAGCTGTTGCGCAGTTTCCGAAGCCGAAAGACGTTCGACAGATTCAGGGATTTCTCGGGTTAACCGGATATTTTCGAAAGTTCGTCCCCGGATATTCTCTCATAGCACAACCGCTGTCGAACTTGTTGAAGTCGAATGTAAGGTTCAAATTTGGTGACGCCCAGAATGACGCTTTTATGCGTCTTAAAATTATCTTGACGAGCCAGCCAGTTTTCGCAATTGTAAAAGCGCTCAAGAAGTTCCGAGTATACTTACTCGCGATTCCATTTAAGATTGTAACCGATTGACACGCGTTTACTCTTACTATAAATAAGCGAGACCTTTGCGTGCATATTGCGAGACGGGCGCTCCAATTAGAGGAATTCGCGTATAGCATAGAGCATCGTCCGGGCAAAAGCATGGCACACGTTGACGCGCTTAGCCGCAACCTGCTGCCGACGTGCATGCTAATCGAAGAGATCGACGAGGGATTGATGCCGAGATTGAAGAAAGCACTGCAGGAAGATGCAAAACCCGAAGAATATTAGAGCTGGCAAGGAAAGACGAAGCTCGAGGTTACATCATTCGCGGAGGTGTGCTGTCCCGATACGGTGAAGGCGATCTACGACTTGTGGTTCCGAAGGGGATGCAGACGCAAGTTATCAAAATGGCGCACGAGAGAGGTCACTTCTCGGTGAGCAAAACGGAGGCTCTCGTGAAGAGAGACTATTGGGTGCCGAATCTCCGCGCCAATGCCGAGAAAGTGATTCGAAACTGTGTTAGTTGCATACTAGCAGAGAGGAAGCAAGGACGACAAGAGGGATACCTAAATCCGATCGCCAGGGGCAAAGTGCCTTTGGACACCTTTCACGTCGACCATTTGGGCCCTCTGGCGACGACGAGGAAAAGCTACCAACGTATCTTTGTCGTGATTGACAGCTTTTCGAAATTTACATGGTTGTATGCAACCAAAACGACGACGGCTGAGGTGTTGGATCGACTTACGAAACAAGCTGCAACGTTTAGGAATCCAAAAATAATTGTGTCCGATCGTGGTACTGCCTTCACGTCGAACGATTTCAAGGCCTACTGCAACAACGAGAAGATTTAACATGTGCTGATTACGACGGGAATTCCGACGGTGAACGGTCAAGTAGAGCGTAAACTCATCCCGCTTCTTACGAAGATGTCTGCCCCGAAGCCCGAAGAATAGTTCAAGTATTTGAGCATGGCTCAGCTTTACTTGAAAACGACTTCTCACAGAAGCATCGGTATGACGCCATTCCGTTTGCTTTTCGGAGCTCATGCGCGCATTTGCGAAGACCCAAATATTCGCGAGCTCGTAGAAAACGAGTGCATCAACGCCTCCGACAAAAACTGTGACAAAATCCGGCTTCAGGCCAAGGAGAGTATCATGAAGATTCAAGAGGAGAACTAACGTGTTTTTAACAAGAAAATAAAAGACGCCAACGTTTATCGAGAAGGAAACTTTGTGGCAATCCGGCGAACTCAACAAGGGCTGGGTTTGAAATTCGCAGCCAAGTATTTCGGACCATACGAAGTAACGAGAGCCTTGCGGAACAACAGATACGCGGTTCGCAAAATCGGTGAACACTAAGGACGTTCGCAAACTTTATCGGCCGCCGACCACATGAAGTTGTGGGTGCACTACGGAAATACTAGTGATTTCGAAGACGGCCAGAGCGACGGCGACTATGAAGATCGAAACGACGAGAGAGACATCCAAGGACGAATGTCATCGCAGGAGGGCCGGTTTAGGGCCCGTTGCCGTGATCGGGTAGCTTCAGAAACGTTCGTCGGCCGCTCGTAGCAACGAGCCGTTAGTGGAGAAGCACGGTAGAAAAGGAACAATTGAATAACGACGGGGAAGGCGGTTTGACATGCGCTAAGACGATCAGCCAAAACTGTATTCTTTCTTAAGCATTATAATTTTTAATAAATGGTTTCTTTTGTTCTTTACGTCTCATCTCTCTCTCTCCCACAAGGAATAACAACATCCATTTCCTATATTATACAGCCCCCATTTACTCAATAATAATTGAATACATAAGAATAGTGCGTCTGAACATATTTGTTAAATTTTATTCATTTTGAGTGGCACAAATAGTCGAAATAAGACCTGTGACCCCAAGCTAAAGTCGCGGCAATATTGCACCGTACCGCACGCGTATGGTTACGTTGGCAGAATTGTTTTGACTCCCGTAGTCCAGTTAGAACCAGACAGCTATTTGACAGTTTGAGATAGAGGTTAGAGTTGCGCATCCGGCTGTAAGTCAATCTGAAGTGTAAACAATACACCATTGGAGAGGCAAATTATTGTCGGAAGCTAATTTCGATAAATTAATTTTCAAAAATACAACCAAATCAATCATCCTCGATCATATCTGCGAGATAAGAAAAAAAATTCATCATGTGCCCGAAAAAATTGGTGACTGTTACTGAATTACAGTTTTGCCACTATTCAGGTGTCGAACAAGCGCCCGTCACCCGGCGGCTACATTTTCTCGAAGTTTTCATTTAATTTCTCCCAAACGATGTAGGGAATAGCCGTAAAATTTTCCCATATAACTGTCAGATGTTACTATTAAAAATGTATAAATTTCAAGTCACCTGGCATTTTTCCTTCGATACTATTATCGTTATTACATGCATCAGCATGACAGTTTCCCATAAGAGTTCATGTTAAAACACGAAAAGTTGAAAAATTCAATAACATCTATTAAAATGATGTCCAATTTCATAATGCATGTTACGTAGGGGCAATTTATAATTCGTACGTTTGGAAATTTTTCATAGTAATAATTACGTTTAAAATATTTAGACGGTATTTGTCATTCATATGATATTGTGAGTCTATTGTTTTAATTTTCGAAATGAAAAATAGTAATATTAAAAATAAAGATGATACATATGACATGAATTTTAAATTTTTATTTTAATTTTATATTGTTAAAATTCTTATTATTTGTATCAATAATTTCAAACTAAAAATATTCTCTCCAAAAGGTTTTATAAATTTGCACATAATTTTATAATACATTTTTCAAAGGATACAACAGACAGTTAACCATCGATTGATAAATGAAAGTTACTTACTACTTATAGTGTCGTTATAATTGTTATGATCATGACATTCATTCTATTAAGGGGGGACAGTACTGAAAAATTCGAGCAAAATGACTAAAAAATCGATTTATCGTTTTTGTCGGAAAAATGTCCTTGAAGCCTTCTTCCATATATAAAAAATATCATGGTAGTGGAAAAAATTTTTTTTATGTGATTTGAGCCCCATAAACCAAAAAAAGCGTTATTCGCGTCATATTTGCTATACTAACGCCTCCGTCGGTCGTCAGCGTCGTGGATAATTTGTGCAATGATCAATTTGTGATATACTTTTCCCATCCGTAATTTTTTTTAAATATTGATTTTATTCAAAGAGTGTACCAAGGATATATTTATATATACAATACATGGCGCTTTTACCGCCTTTTCTGTATGGTTCATGAGTTCGACTTCACAGATGGCGCTGAAATTCGTATATCCTCATTGTGGCCCATAGACCATACAGAATGGACTGGGCATTGGAGTGGTGGGGGTGCTGCCGAGTAAGGAGACAAGGATAGCTATAGCGATATGTTGAACGTGGCAACGTTTACTCTGTAAATAGAGCATTTCGTCTTTCTTTTACCAACGACATAGATCTTCTGTCTCTTTTGCTTTACTTAGCAGCAAGCCGTACAATACTTCAGCATAGGCAATGCCCAGTCCATTCTGTATGGTCTATGTTGCGGCCATATGGTAGCTTCCACTCTATCCTATCCTATACTCATTGCTTTTATCGAAAGATACACGCTTGATACACGACTTCTGTCAAATGTCTACCTGTGTCAAGCTAGCCTGATAAATACGTTATTTCATTTCTAATTTATTTCCAAATTAATTATATTGAAGGGAAATCGTTTGGTGATGAGCGGTGGCCTAATGAAAATGTTTGGCGGTAAATAGTTTTTTTTATTCAAATAAATAATAAAAAAATTTACGGTCACGTTGGAATTGAAAGAAACTCGTTTGATAATGATTGGTGGCCTAATTCAAATGTTTGGCGGTCAATAGGTTAAAATTTTGATTATTCATTTATAAAAAAAACTATTGACCGCCGAACGTTTTAATTAGTTCACCAATCTTCACTCAGCGATCACCAAACGATTAGAAAAAAAAAGTTGTACTGTTGTACGGCTATCTCGTTTCCTTCGTTTCCGCAACAATAGTGCTGCCACCAGCCAAGTTGGTGTGCGGATTACAAAGTAAAATCTGTCGTGTTTCGTCCAGCTGTCTGCTGTTATAACCTTTCTTTTCACAAATTCGGGTTATATTTGTGTATCTAAAGCAATTCGAGAATCATGAACCAAGCACCAATGATTAAATGTGATTTATGAAACATGAAATGAACAGCAATGTTTACTTCTGAATTTATAGAATATTGATTTTCTCACATATATACATTTGCGATATGAATCATTTCGTATGAACAGCCAACAACCTGAGAAAACTTTTGAAACAGAAAAGTGTAATTTTTTCTCAAATTTATATGATAATTTCCCAAAGCTTCATGTTTTATATGTAGTAATGTGCGGAATCTGCAATACTGTCAATAAAGTGATAGTGAAACTGATGTTGGATATCGCTGGTTCGCAAGTGTCAGATGGGTCTTGCGACACGTTACACTTATTTGAAATTTGTAAGCTATGAATATTAATCAAATGAGCTTACCGCTTATTGTATAAATATATTACAGAATTATTGTATAATGACAAGCCGGTCAAGGAGCCTGATAATCCGATGCAGCGACAAAGACTTGACAGCGGCGTCTTTCGCTAGAAATTGTGAATTTTAAAGATGAGGCTTGTGATAATTTCATTGTGTAAAACAGAAACATGTTTTTATTGTAAATCAGCTGCTTTTTATCAACATGAGTGATTGGGTTCAATTAGAATGACATATATTGGATCATCGCAGGTAATCGATGAATCGCTCAATAATATCACAAATTTGGGCTCGTACAGAGAAGAAAGACCTATGAGATTGAATTGAACAGCATAGGTCTCATTTTTTGCCCCAAGAAGTAACTTCTAGGAGTTTGAACTGAATCCATCATCCGGATCTATGCCCCTCTTCTTGTGAGTTGTACAATTTTTCCAGTAGTGATAACTTGTAATGGCCATAAATAAATTCCAATATCAACTACTATTCGTCAGGAATCTTCACAGAACAAAATTCAGCCTTTCCCATTCACTTTTTGCTTCTTAGGAATTGTTCCAAGAAAAATCATTCAATCGTGTTTATCTCGGAATTGTATTTTTGGGTATTCAAAAAATCTCCTGCGCATTAGTTTTAGTCCGATCACTTTCCCCTTTGAAACACATATTCTAGGGCACATTATCTTAAAATTGCTGGAAGGAATTTGGCGTAGTGTCAATAGAACTTATTTTCTGGTACATAATGTACGACAAATCATATTTTTTAAAAATACCTCTGCATTGGTAATATCTTGAATAGCCAAATAAAGTCTATTTGAAAATTCCTTCCGCAAATTTTTAGATTATGGTAGTATATGTGCGAGGAACAAATTTCAACCCTCTGCGATAACACTGTATGCGCAGGGAACATTTTTAAGAAGTATACTTTAGAATTAGAAAAATAGCCATAACCCACAATATATTTGACCTACATACCCTGAGTTTTGGTCAGTTTCTAGTTCAAAAGTTTCATAAAAGTTGTCAAGATTTGAAAAATATCCATATACAAACAAAAAAAATTCCAATTTCAGTACTGTCCCCCCTTAATAACATATATGATGGAAAGGTATTTTACTAGGGTCTTTTGGACCGTAACGGGAATCTCACGATTCGCGTCACCTTCGCCCTATCTCGCCATCTTCTACGCCGGGAGAGCCGTTGAGCGCCAGGTGATCTTTTTTATTAAGGTCAGGAATCACCAAACCCGCTAAACGTACCCGAACTTTATAAAAACGTAAACGAAAATGGACGCCAGCGTGTCGGATGGCGAGAATGGTCGCGGTATACCCGATTCGCTCAGGATGTAGGTGTTGGAGAGAGGGCGTGGACGGCTGGCTAACTCTCGATTGCCTTTGCAACGTAATCTGAAATAACTGAACTCGACACAAGAACATTTTTGGGACCTTGGTTCAGGCTAATTTATTTGTCTTCTTTCGATAGCTCATAATTTCCTCATACCATCACCTAAGGCATATACAAAATAAATGCGATAACAACGGAAAATTCGATAGCTGAGAATAAATGCGGTAACCACGTTGATTTCGATAACCAAACATAAACTCGATAACAACGACAAATTCGATAGCTGAAAATAAATGCGGCAGCAACGGTAAATTCCATAACTAAAAAATAACTTCGGTAACGACGGTAAATTCGATACTTAAAAATAGATTCGGTAACAACGATAACCCCGGAAACGAGAACGTGAAAGGATAGCTCGAAAGTACGATAGCGAAAATAAATTCGATAACTTGAGAACAACGGTGGCGTCGAAAACGAGGACGCCCAAAAAGATAGTTCGAGAACGAACGATTGCATAGCGATAATGAAAAACGAGAACGAAAGCGGTAGCAGGACGAGAGCTTCCCGAGCAGCGAACCGTTCGGGTCGAGAGCAGCGCAGCAAGAGACCGAATCGAACAAGTAACTTGATCAAAAAGATAACGAGGAGGGAGAGGGACTCGTACGTGCACGTGTAACCCGAGCTCAACATCCTCTCAGCTCCTGACGTCACAGCGAACTCGAGCGCCTTATCTCTAATCGTAACAGACCGGCCAATTCTAACGATAACGCTGAACTCAATCGAAAAAACAAATATTCTCTTAATGGATAACGTAGGTACGCCGAGATGTTACGGCGGGTGGATCCTGTTGCTCGCAATGATCGTCCTTCAAGGGGCCTTCTTCGGGTACGGGAGATCCGGGACTACCTATAACTAAACCTACGATAACGGTGCGAAAATACTCGACACTCTTATCGTTCCACGAGACTCTCTCTTTCTCTTCTTTAATATCGTCTTTCTTTCCTCCTCGAAATCACTGTTACACGTACTCGTAAATATATGTATCTCGACTAGTGATACCGGCTTTCTATCTCGCCGATCCTCACACGCACGCACGCAGACTTATCGCCCGGACTACACGCAACCTATCTTCGCTCTCGACCGGTCCAATACTGAAACTCAATCACTCAGTCTCTCTCTCGTCATTTCTTTCTTTTTGTCCACGCACGCGCCCCGGGACCCCACGCCAGAGCCGTCAACTCGTGACACCTATCGGGAAATTGATCGTGTTCTGTCGCTAACACTCTGCAGCGGAACATGATTCGGAGTTCCTGAATGTATCACAATTATCCCACAATTAAAGGCTTCCGATGCCAGAACTCTGTGAATTAATGGTTCTACCTTTCGAGGGGGTAACTTACTACCTCTAATGTCTACCCCTAATTTCGCACAATTGCTGTAACTCTCCAACCGGACAGGATTCAGGGTTCCAAGATGCCTCAAAATTGTCCCACTGTTAAGGACTCTCGGTGAAACTAACTCTGCGAATTAATGGATTTATCCCTCGAGGGGGCAACCTACCCCTAACCTTCAAACGACACTGTAACTTTCAATGCATTGCACATTGTACTTATGTTAGTTTTCGATTTCTGTTCAGTTCTCCCGGCCACTTACAAGTAAATATCTCAATCGGCTATTGTATGTAAAAAACTTAAAATTTTCTGAAAAAGTTATGAGTTTTACTGTAGAGGTAATACCCCATAAAAATGTGTTTCAGGTGAAATGATACACCATGAGTACGAGAAAGATAGCACAATATGCCGTCTCCCTATTTTCTCTGCAACGACTGACACATGGAGCCTAGAGGTAAGGAGACCGAACGCAATGTTTAGAGTGTGATCTATGAAAGTAAAGAAAATGTTTAGATTCATATCCGAGGATTACCCAACCCAACCAGTAGATTACCGAGAACTCCCTAGGTATTTCTGGGAACCCTCATCGATTACCCATAATCAGCTACATCAAATTTTAAAACTGTTATTTTTGCGAAATTTATTAATATCATTAAATTCGGGACACTTATTAATTTCAATTGGCAGTTGGATTGACTGAATGCAGACGAGTATTTTTTCTAACTAAAAAAATAAATGTTGTTATTTAAGACAAAGTTTGTTCCGAGAAAGTCTAATAACTTTAGATCCGCAGCTGTCACTTTGACGTTTAATGTCTTTCGGTCTGCAGTGGACCGAAGAGACAACGCATCATGCGACAATCAACACCCCGGGAGAACCACGATGCGCTTCAAGTCGCTAGCAGAGCAAAAACAGATAAGATCAACGTAGTATAACTACTTCAATCGAACATAATTTGCGAATAACCTAAATTCAAATTTCAAAACGAATTGAAAAATTATCAAGCCACATACTCCAATAATTTTTCTGAAATTCAGTCAAAAATTAGATTAAAGTAAAGGCAATCGCGAAATACGATACTCGATATGCCGCTTATCACCACGCGCGCGAGCAATCACTTCTCGCCGACGCAAGCCGACAGTAACGTACGATACAGCATAAAATTGCATAAGCTGTACCGAAACTGAGTATCTAAACGATAAGTTAAAATATTTCCAATCGTGACAAACAACGGAGGAAATCCGAAAACAAATTATATGAAAGACGGATACGACTCAGCTACTGGCGAAAAAAAAAATTTTTTGGGGTCGACATCAGAACTTTGCGACTTCATTAAAAGATACCACCCCTATTTTAACTTATACCCTATCGTTCTCACCCAGGACGTGACAGCTTTATTTTGGTTAGCAGAAGTTTCTAAAAAAAAGTCGTTGTCATAACGGAAAAGTGAAGCTCCCTCCTCTAAGTGACTGGAACAAAAAACTGATAGATTTACTATTATTCGACAAAAATTTAGAGAATTAATCCGCTACTATAACAGTCGTTTTTCATTTGCGACTTTCAATACCAACGTCATAAATGATTCTAAGAAAGGTGTGTACAATTTGACAATTCACGGACAAGTTTGTCATATGACCCCAAGTACTTATTATCCAAAAAAAGGTAATACTCCGTATTGTGGGCAAATTTATATCTACGACGATTACAGAGCTGTGGAAAAAAAGGTCGAAAGAAAATATATATTTAGTTAAAGAACACATAAAAATTATATAAGATAATAACAATTATATCAACAATAATGTCAATCCATATGCGAAAAAATACAAAAATTTGGTTGAGTTAACCAAGGATAAGTCACTATCCGAATATTATTTGTATTTTGTTCGTAACACCAATTTGAGTAAACAGCGCTACAATGCATCTGTGACTGCAGAATGTGCAACTCTGATAGTTTCTAAAGACGGTGAAATTCCAGCTTCATTCGATTTGTATTTATCCAAAAAATCTTCCAGAAGGTACTAGTCCTACTTCATGTTTCAATAAACTATCATTCCATACTGACCCTATGATTTTTCCACTAATGTTTCGATATGGGGATCTAGGATGGAGTCCATTATAGAAACAAAATTAAAACAGCAATAAAAGACTTACAACTCTACAATACTATTCGTATCGTTGAGCTTACAGAAAAAATGCTAAATTTAATCCTGTTTTATTCTGTGGCCGGTTAACGCATCAGTACGTTATCCAAGCTTACATTATAATAGAAAATAATAGACTGAATTTCTTAAGGCATAATTAAAAATAATTGTGTATTGAATGTTGAAAAACTGTAGATCGTGATTGGGCGCTGCAGGTGTGACTGGAGCCGTGAACCAAGCTTCTTCATAGACGAGCACAATAAACAATGTGAAAGCTTGGTTCACGGCTTCAGTCGCACCTGCAGCACCCAATCACGATCTACAGTTAAAAAAAAACTTTCTGTTTACAAATATATCGATCCCGAAGTATCTCGCGTGACGCTCAATAAACTCAAAAATCTCTTATGGTACTTGAACCCTGAAACAGCCGCAATGGCTTTCTTCCATGCAAATCTGTCCGTCGATGTAAAAAATAGAATGGTGTCTGCTCTGGTTACGAAGACGGAAATAGATAAAGATTGCCCTAAGGGACTGCAGATCACACAGGTGCAAATACGTTCTACGATAAAGAAATGGATTATTTAATGAAATAATCCATATAATGAAATTAATTTAATTAATTAATATAATAAAATATTAATATAATTAGAATTAATATAATAAAATTTAATGAAATAATCCATATAATGAAATAATAAAGAAATGGATTATTTAATGAAATAATCCATTTCTTTATCGTAGAACGTATTTGCACCTGTGTGATCTGCAGTCCCTTAGGGCAATCTTTATCTATTTCCGTCTTCGTAACCAGAGCAGACACCATTCTATTTTTCCAGTAATTCCAGTAATGACTGGACGGTTACTTGAGTTTTTTGAAAGATTAAATATAAGTAAAGAATTTTTGAATATCGACCCGTCTATGTGGTTCGCAGACGAAAATTTCACAGAGGGGTATAGAATAGTCATAGGCCTAAAAGTAGTCAACGATACTGCAGAGAGAGCAGTTCAACTTGTTGAAGAATATAATAATATTCTGACAAGAATCGAAGTCCAAAAACAATTTATATTACAGGTCATAAGCGAATATCGGAAAAAAAACCCCCGATGCTCGAAAACGAACCATTGTAAAAAATTTAAAAGATCAATTTCACAATTGTATTGTCGGTGTACATTCGTGTACAGTTTTGTTTTTCTATGAATAAATTTAAAAACATTTCTTTTTTCTGTATGCAGTTTTCTAATAATTTTACCTTTGAAAATCCACTCTCTAATCATGTGCCATCTATAAATTCATCAATTCAACCGAACTTGATCAATGATTCCAAAAATCTTGAATGACTACGACGATAATTGAACACTCTCCGACAATAAATGCTTTCCAAATGGAAGAAAAACATCGCTTTAATATAAAATGCTTTTTGTTATAATCATTTTGGACTTGCCGGCACCCTTTCGCCTTAACCCACTGACCCCAGCTTTTTCGTGGTGTGTTTTTGATTTTATTTTTATCTTATGTTTGTGTCAATGGTTAGGGAAAAAACATTATGTAAAAATGTTTTTAAAAAAATGTTATATATATTTTTTTAAACTTATAAAGAACTATCAATTATTGCTCTGTAAGTATCCAAGGATACAAGAAAATATTGTAAATAAAATACCGAGGAAGCAAGATTTAAGAAGAGAGTGAAAAACAAATACATAAAATTAAAAAACGAAGTTCATTTCACCGTCTTTACACCTGCTCCATTTCAAATGAAGCGCGAATTCACGCGTGGCGTGAAAAATTGTCATATTAGAATAAGCGTAGCGTTACAATATATACGTTGCAAAAAAAAAAATTTTTCCTTCGAAACAGGTCCAAAAGTTCCATTAAAGTATAAAAATACGCCTGTTAAAATTTGAGCTCTTAACCCCTTGAGTGTCAGTGACACACATGAGCAGAAAAAAGTCGTGCCATTTTTATCTCATGGTGGGTATTTGAAAAAAAAAAACATGTTTACACTTCATCGATCGACTGTAATTTGGTAAAGCATGGTTTTTGAGGTAGCTGAATCCGAATCTGCAATCGGATTTAAAAAATTAAAAATGTCGGATCCAATATGGCGGACGCAAATTCGAAAAATGGTTTGATTCCGACGAAAGTGAGTACCTCAAGGTTTTTGAGGTCGCAGAATCCGAATCTGAAATGGGATTTGCAAAATTAAAAATGGCGGATCCAATATAGCAGACGCAAATTTTTCGCTAGATATTTATATTGTTTATATAACGCAACCATGTTTTCCTCGCTTTTTGACATGCGTTTACGGGCGACAAAGTAGGCGTTTTGGGAACTGTCGTGGGTAGGAGTACGAAAAAGCGCACTTTTTAGTCCTAGGACAAAAAAGTATCCCGAATTGTACTCCGCGCATGCGCATTTGTTACACACCGTGAATGTTATCGTACGCCGTAATATAAGATCATAAAATCGTACGTAGTAGAGCAAAGCTGCTGCCATCAGTCGTCACGTCGAGGAACTATGTATTTATACCCATTGACCCTCATATTCTATATATATATATATATATATATATATATGCGCGGAAAGAAACATAACCTCCATTACATGCATGATATTCTCATTGCGTCGTGTGTCGTGTAACAAGCTGCGAACTTGTATTATAGATTGTGTGCAATTATAATTTAAAAAAAAAAAAAAAACCGAAATGAGTGATACTGGGCAACGCAGCAGTGACGAGTGGGAGAAAAAAAAAGATAGAAGATGAAGGAAGAAAAAATGTATATTCTTTTTCAAGCGGTGTAAATTGATTTTTTTTTACTTTTAAAAATTCGTTTGTGCGTACGGGGGGCTTCGCCCCCCTACCCCTACTGGGGCTCCGCCCCTAGCCCCGGCCGGGGGGCTGCCGCCCCCGGACCCCCCGCCGGCCACGTGGGTCTCACGTTTCCATTTAATACATTTTGCGGTCAAACGATGTTTGCGTGTGACACAAGTTGTCAGTGAGAAGCTCGGAAAACATGGTTTTGTTATATAAAGTATCGTGTGCACCGTGGAGGGTTGGCCTTTTCCCGCCTCGCGCGATGTTTTCAGTACGAGTCGTACCGAAAACATCGCGCTCGGCGTTAAAAGTCCAACTTACCCTCCTTGGTACACAATGTACTATTATATTACCGACAGTAGTGGACGCGCGGTCGGTGTGCGGCTCTGGCGATCTCCCATGTTAAGCAGTATTGGCCGAGGCCACTACTTGGATGGGTGACCGCTTAGCCGTGCACTGGCTTGGCGCGTCGACTACCGAGCGGGAGGCAGTTTTACTGAGATTCGGATAGTAACATATCGGAAACTCAGTAAAAATAAGGCCGTCTGTATCGGCATGGATTTTCCGCAGTTTCCCCATGTCCACGGCGAATGCGATACAGTGTGGCTAAAAAGCAGCTGCGGATGCTACGGAAGTTAGGTTAGCTTAGCGAAGTGCGGGCAGGGAGCGGTAGGAGGAATCAAATGGGAAGAGTTAATACGTCAAAACCCGCAAGGGTATACGTTGGAACACACAAAATAAAAAAAAATATATTGTTTATATTATTTTTTATATTATGTTAGATATTTTCTCGCATTTAGGCGCTCAAATTCTGTTCAGGAATGAGCAAAATTTACCGGGCGACACGGTCAAGTTTCGGGTCACGCGAGCGAGCGGGTCGGGTCGCGTTTTTCCGTCGATGGCGCCACGTACCGGGCCACAAATTAACGGGCAATTGATACATGCGGGGGGTCTTTCTCATCGATCGCCATGATTGATTTGCTAGTCTTTGTCCAAAACGAGAGTAGATAAGACGCGTGCCGCGCCACAGTTCACAATTTATTGGCTTTTCTGTATTATTTCGGGTTGAAAATTAAAACGACGGCTCCAGTACATCGCGGGCAGATTCGGACTTTCGGTGTGCAAAATCTTTGGGACAATATATTCACGATTCATCTGATATATCGGGATTTTCGGCGCGGCACGAGTCATTCTCGGTTCACGGGTTTTCTCGTACATTCGGGAAACGTGCTCTGCGAGCCACGTTTTCTCAACGGACATTTTTAATCGGGACATACTTATTTCGTTTTTATCATTGTAATTATCTTTAATAATTAAATATATATTTTTGATATATTTTTTCCACTATCGAGTTCGCGTCTGCATCTATTAAATTTTGGGTCCACCTACATCAGATCCCTTCACAAATAAATTCAAATCAATCAAATAAAAAGTGAAATTTTCCGCCATTTTGAATACTGAAAATCCGATTTCAGATTTGGATTCAGCCACCTCGAAAACCACAAGGTACTCACTTTCGTCGGAATCAAACTATTTTTTGAATTTGCGTCCGCCATATTGGATCCACCATTTTGAATTTGGAAATTCTGATTTCAGATTCGGATTCAGCGACCTCAAAAACCGTTATACTGAAACTATAGGACAAATCAATGAAAACTTTTTTCCAAGACAAAAATGGCACGACAAGCTCATTTTCGCCTGACAGCTAAGGGGTTAATGTTAACATTAAGAGGTTGCGCATCGCGCTTCGCTATTTTCCATAAGAATAACATGGGAATAATAGTTTTTGCTCCTTCTGAATTTTATAACTAGCCAACGATGCGTCGGACAGAACATTTTTTCGAAGTTACGGTAGAGAATTGAACGCTCTTCAAAACAGGTCTTTCATTATTTTTTGATAAATTTACTCATTCAAAAGTTATTCAAGGTCAAAGTTAAATTTACCGTAAATTCGAAGTATTGACATATACATGAAATCTTATGTAAACATGAATTCTACTTTTAATAGATGTTAAATAATAGTTCATTTTTGCAATCATAAAAAAATTGTACACTTTGAAAAAAAATTTCAGTAGAAATTAGCTTTGAAATCATTTTCTTTTATTTAATGTTTTTTTAAAATTTCATTTATTGTTTTAATATGTTAAATTTCCATTTGATAACTATTTTTACTTTGAATAAATGTCTCGAAACTTTGTATTATTGAATTTAATTTTTAAAATGTTAGTAATTTATAAATCGATACTTCACAGTTTAGTAATCATAATTCCAAATATAAATTGAGCAATCTCTTTTATTAATGAACTGAACAATAAGAATGATTGTCTTTAGACTCTGTCCGTAATTTGATTATTTTTGTGTTAATTATAATAACGAAAAAGAGCGAGCAGTGGCCCAGTTGGTCTGACTCTCGACTGCCCGCAGCCGGCACCAATTGATTTTTCCAAATGCTTTTATGCAAGCTCGATGGTTCGAAACCCACCTAAAATTGTAGGTTCTCCCAAATAAGGTGGGCCGGTATCGAAGAGGTTGCGAAATCAACAGAAACTAATAGTTCCATAAATGAACATAAAAACTATGCGCCCAGTGTATGAAGGAGCTCTAAGCCCGACGGGACAAGGCAGGTGTCCCCATCAGTATCAGTAGTAATGAAAAAAAACTATTTTTGTACCTTTAAAAAAAATTAAACAAAAACAAATAATTCAAGACTTAATTTCTACTGAATTTTTTTTTTTTAAGTGTACAATTTTTTTATTATTTCAAAAATAAACTATTATTTAACATCTATTAAAAGTAGAATTCATGCTTCACAAAATAATGGATGTACACTTTTTATTATAAGACTGATAGTTCCGCTGCAATATTCAAAAATAGGTCAAATTTACGGTAAATTCAACTTTGAACTTGAATAACTTTTAAACGAGTGAATTTATCAGAAAATAATAAGAGAACTTTTTTGAAGAGCGTTCAATTCTCTACCAATGTATGTCGGCGAATTTTCTGTAAGACGCATGTAAGGCTAGTTATAAAAATCAGAAGGAGCGAAAACCATTTTTTTCATGTTATTTTAATTGTAAATAGAAAAGTGCGATCCGCAACCTCTCAATGTTAATATTAAGAGTTCAAATTTTAACCCTCAGGGTATGGACTGGGTTACCGTAACCCGAGCGAATTTTAAAAGTGGCGGCATTTTGGAAGAAGTCGGTGGAGGGGGCCCGGACCGGGGGGGGGGGGGGGGGGAAAGTTTGAGGTCCCAACACTGTCGGGCCAACAGTCGGAGGGTCAGTTGGCAGCGTCAATTTGCGCTTGCTGTTCAAGCCATACACTTTGAAAATTTGGAGTCGGGTAGTTTACACCCAGTCCATACGGAACGTTGGAAAATCCAACATTTGTGAAAATTAAAAATTCTCCGAAACGGTCGAATGTTGGCGATACGGTCTGTTTTCAGTTAAAAAAGTTATTTAAAGTAAAATATGAGTGTTAAAGACAGCGTGAAACGGAAGGCGTTGTTTCGGGGTCTAGCGTTGTTGCGTCTATTTTCAAGCATATTATGCACTAGAATATACTGGTATGTACAATTACACTATTTTCAATGTTTTTAGATAGTATTATATCGAATATTATGTATTCTAATATTTATTTTATTTATTTATTATTATAGTGTATTTATCGTAAAAATGACGACGCGTCGGAGAACTCGGAGCGTTTCAGCTCTTGAAGAGCTGTACCAAGAAAATGAAGAAGACAGTGCGACTGACAATGTCAGTGACACAGATGACGCCGAGGACGAACAAGCTGAGAGTTCTCACGCTTCGGAAAGCGACGCTGACAGTGGTGACTCAGATGGGGAATCAGAGGAAAACGAGGGGTCTGCAACAGCCCAAACAATAGGCGCTCCTCCGGGAAAGCGAGGCCGGCCGTCATACCTACGCTCCAAAAGTGGGCACAAGTGGTATCTCTCTGCGCCAGAGCAGAGAGATAGGAGATCACAAGTTTTATATGAGCCTGCTACTAAAGGTAATGCAATGAATGCCAGAACTCCAGTTGAAGCGTGGAGTGTTTTATTTTCTGATGACATCTTAGAAATTATTATCAAATATACTAATGAAGAAATAAACAGGAACATCTATGCTCTCAAAGAAAAAGAAATAAGAATTGATACAACAGTTCACAAAGTTACAGACATTGTTGAATTAAAAGCTGTTTTTGGTTTATTATATTATGGCGGTGTTCATAAATTGAGTAGAAGTAAAACGATCAACTAGTGGGGCATTCATTGCATGACTTCATTCAAAGCAACGATGCAGAGAAAGCGTTTCACATTTTTATTGCACTGTTTACGCTTCGATGATAAGAATACTCGAGCCGAGAGGAAAGCAATTGATCGCTTCACACATATCCGAGAAATTTGGGATTTGTTTGTTGAAAACTGCAAAAATAATTACGAACCAGGCCCAAACATTACCATTGACAAACAACTGCTTTCCTATCGAGGTCGTTGTATTTTCAAAATGTACATACCGTCGAAACCAGATAAGTATGGTTTGAAAATTGTCTCCATGAATGATGCAGTTACTCACTACATGATAAATGCGGTTCCTTATTGCGGAACTGTGACTGGAAGGTTAGATGGTGAAACTATTCCGACCTACTATGTAAAAAAACTAAGCGAACCAATCCATAACACAGGACGTAATATAACTTGTGATAATTGATTCTCATCATACTCGCTTTTCGAAATAATGAAGAAAGAGTACAATTTGTCTCTAGTGGGAGTGATAAAAAAAACAAAATAGAAATTCCAGCTCAATTCAAAAGTGTATCGAAAGGTACTCCAAATATTCGATTTTGTTACTTGGATAACAAAACTTCACTTTCTTACAATAAAAAAAAAAAAGAAAATTGTACTGGTTTTATCATCATTGCATCGGACAGGCAAAGTAGACAAAGAATTTGGAAAACCGGAAATAATCCTTTTCTACAATTGGACAAAGGGTGGCACAGATAGATTTGATCAAAAATGTCATCTGTATACAACGGCTAGAAAAACGTTGAGGTGGCCTATGAGAATGTTGTATGGGATGTTAGATCAAGCTAATGTTAATTCTTTTATTTTATACAATTTGAATCAAAATAACTCACCAATGAAAAGAATGGAATATATAATGGAGTTATCAATGCAACTTATAAAACCTTTATTAGTTAGGAGATTGGCTACTCCCACTTTGCGCATCAATCTGCGTAATATGATCGAAGATTTTTTGAGAGCTGGCGATGTACCAGAGGAAATGGACATAAGGCATGAATTGCTTGATAATAAAATGTCCAAACAGAAACGCTGCATCTTATGTCCTAGTTCGCTTGACCGCAAAACATTTTACAAGTGCTTACAATGTGATAAGCCGATGTGCAAAGAACATACGGCTAAGATATGCTGCGAGTGCGCAAAATAAAAGTTTAAGTCCTGTACTCATTTAAATTTGCCAATTTTTGACAGTTTCTGTAGAATTTAAGTTTGTTTTGCAATATCCACATGTATTTTGACGATTATTCAATAAAAAAAAATTGATTAAACAATATATGTTGTTTATTTATGTTATACTCATCAATATTATCTATAACAAGTATTTTATACATTATAAAATTTTTTTTTACGAGATTTATAATGAATTCGTTAGATAACTTTTTTTTCGCTACACCAAAAAATGCCTACTTTCGTACTTCGAAGAAAATATATTTTTTGGAACGAGTTGAAAAACGAATAATACCATTTCAAAGTACAACTCTTTAGCTTTCCAAAGCCACCTGTTAAATGTCAATATGTTTTTTGTCACAAAAATATAAGCTTTTGAAAAAAAAAAAAAATTTCATGAAAATTTTTGGAATATGGCTTATATTTTAAACTATAACTTTTTTTGGTCAAAGAATATCATAATTCTGAGTGAAACATCACATTTGTGAGAAAATTTCCGATTGATTGAAATAAAAGTTTTCCTTGATGAATTACAGCCCAATATACAGTCGATCAAAGTTACCGGGTTACGGTAACCCATGTCCATACGGACCGTTACATTTTTATAGTCCATACCTTGAGGGTTAACAGGCGTATTTTTATACCTAAATGGAACTTTTGAACCTGTTTCAAAGAATTTTTTTTTTTTTTTAACACCCTAATACACACATACAAACATGTTTGTATGATGTGCATGCACATATGTGTCTATGTATACGCGCACCCACGCACATACATTGGAAAACATACATTGCATTGGAAAAAAAAAAAAGTAAAATGTGCTAACGTCGCGGTCAAGGCCAAATTTGCGTTGTTTTAAGAATTAAAAACCGCTCTAACCAAGATGCTAAAGTACCCTCAGGATTCACGCTAGTACACGTGATCCACGCCCAGTTTTGAGTCGGCAGACGACTTTCGCGAAATATCAGGATGCTACCCGTGAAATTAGGGACGGAATACTGAAAGACCTATCAAATCGCTTTCGGCCTGATTAGTTCAGGTATTTAGTGCACGTGCCCAAATACTCTATAGTTCTATAGACTTTAATAGGTCATACTATATCGACTCTGTTCTTCAGCGGCTTTCACATGGTCATTGAAAATGTAAATAACACATAATGCGTATTGGAGATTACAGACCTTTTCGGGCACAGATCACATGGAAAATTTCGCGTTGTTATGTCCTCTTCTCTTGCATGCTTAAGTCTGTTATGTCTCAACAATTGAAACGAGGTCTTGAAGCTTTTTGCGCACAATTCGCACTTTAGATTGTCGGTGGTCGGTATTATGACTTGAGTTCTCTTTTGACCGTTTTCGTCCTCCGATATTATCAGCGAAATCGTTACAGTGTTGTCTTCATTATCGGGATCATTCGGGTTCGAATTGGAAGCGGCAGCCTAGTAAATAAAAACCAATAATTTTACAATAACAGTAACTGATAGAGAATTAAATCTATTGATTCACAACTCAAGTAATTGACTTGAGATTTATTTTGAATTTATAAACGCACACTAAGCTCGGGAATGATGAAACCATCATCATTGAACCCTTTGGGATCTTCAACTGGTGGTGTCGGAGTTAATGTCGCCTGACGATCATTTGTGGTATCCTGGATTTCTTGCTCGTCGCTGCCATTCTCGGCTATTGCGTAATTTCCATCGGCAGTAAGATAAACCGGCTGAAGCATACCACTGTCGTCTTTAAAATACAATTGACCGTCCTCGTCCTCATGAAGAAAAATTTGGTCTTGCTGAAATGTAATTTAGTATAATTTTTTTTCACGAATTAAAAAATTTTCTCAAAATACGCCCTTTGATGCCAATACAAGGTGTCCTAACTTGAACTGTGAATTAGAATATCTCGGGAATGAGGACTGCTATCAAAAAATGTTTCAGATAAGAATATTATGGTTTGGAGGGGGGCACACAATGGCAACATCAGTTTGGTTGTGAGAAGCACTGTTTGTGAGAAACTAGCACGGGCGAGGTTTTTTAAAATGGCAACCGATTTTTTTCCCAAACGAATTTTGTACCTTACGGTGAAGCAAATTCAGCTATGTGTGGTAAAAGTGCCTATCTTTAACGGATTGGGAGTTATGACTATTCGAAACTCAAGAATTTATCATGAAGTAATTTTCTAGAAAAGAGAAGCAATCGCCTCAGGAGGCCATAGATGCCCGTAGATGATACTGCACCAGACATTGAGACTCCAACGATATTGATGATCCATGGAGCGGTACCACTGTAGATTTTCTTCAGACCAGTAGTGACAATTGTGCCGGTCCCATTAGCCGGTATTATGAAATGTCGATTTGTCACTGAATAACACATTTATGAAGGATGTTGGATCGTGCAGCAATGTTTCCTAAGCCCAAGTGCAAAATTCTACTCTATGAAGCATATCTTCGGGAGATTGAGCTTGAGTTAAAGTAATGTGATCTTGTTAGATTTCAAAATCCTGCAGATAGTAGATTTTGGAATACCTAACTCACGTTGGGTTTGTCGAGTGCTCACATGTTCATTCACAGCTACCATCCCCAAAACTGCAATTACTCTTTGATCGTCATCAGCAGTTCTGCGCGATGGGTTGACGTTTTATGACCTTGCCACGTTACCGAGCTTCAAGAATTCGAATTGATTACTCAGAGGATGCCTTCTTCGCGGAAAACTTTCTCAATAAACTCGCGATGCTCGACGGTCATTTAGTCAGTACTCTCTGAGCACAAGAAGAATGTTGACAATTTCGTCTTGATTGTAATCGGGCATAACGACTATCACGGCAGAAATATAACGAATAACTGAAGAATAAGTTCAGACTACTGTTTACGTTTACGGGTAGAATACGACAAATGACGGAACCTGTGTTTGAAATATGTACTTGTGTGGCTATTTTACTATACTTTAAAATTGTTATTGTTGCTTCTCGTTTCTTGAAAATTACTGTCATGATAAATTTCTGAGTTTCGAAGAGTCATAACTCCTAATCCGTTACAGATAGGCACTTTTACCACGTATGGCTGAATTTGCTTTACTCGAGCGATCTACCGAGCAAATGTGGAAGTACAATTGTGCCGATCAGAACAATGTCTGGTTTATCGATAGTGAGTTGTCTCGACACATCACTTTCAGGAGAGAATGGTTTATAAAACTTCAACCGGTAAGCGGGGAGACGATTGAGCTCGGTTCAAGAAATCGGCACTGGGGCAATCGAGAGAAAAGTAAATGACGTTTAGAAAGCCGCAACAATCCAAAACGATCTTTATATTCCGGGACTTCGCAAAAATTTATTTTCGGTCAGAGTTGTAACCACGATGGGTTTTCTAATGTTCTTCACCGTCGTTTCACGTCCAGATTTAGAATTTGGGGTAAGTCTAGTAAGCCGATATCAAAACGAACACGATAATACCCATTGGAACGCGGTAAAAACGGTGTTTAAATATTTGACCGGAACATTAGGGGTCGAAATCGAGTACTGAAGTTGCGGGAACGACATAGCGTTAGTAGGCTATTCAAACGCCGATTATGCGGAAGATTTTGATACAAGACGATTCATAACGGGATACGTTTTTCAACTCGCAGAAGGTCTCGTGACCTGGTCTTCGCAAAGACAAAAGTTAGTGGCGTTAAGCACCACAGAGGCTGAATACGTTGCGGTTGCCGCAACGGTCAAAGAAGCAACATAGTTGCGAAAATTGTTGAGTGATATCGGTTTTCCATGTGAAGATGCGACAGTTTTTTTACGGAGATATCGAATCGGCGTTTATCTTGTAAAGAATACAATTTGTCACAAGGGCACCAAGCACATTGACATACGATTTCATTATATACACAAAAAAGTCAAGGAGGTCGAGATCGTTGTGATGTATATCCCTACCGGTCTTCAGCGCGCGGCCATATGTACGAAGGGTTTGCCTAAGGACCGATTCTGAGTGCTTTATTCAATGTTAAAGTTACGAAGTACTCAAGCGGCGGGAATGTTGAATCAAAGAGCTTGTCATGGTTTAAACAAATGAGAGAAAGAGAGAAGACAGCTGCAAGTGCGTCGCGCAGCAACAGATATATATGCATATGCATGATGTAAGGAAATAAGGTGTGTCATTGCGCATACATTTTAATCGAACCAATCAGAAAGCATATCCAAGCTGACGTCATATAGGCGCCAAATTAAAAAAATTAAACACTGTTTAAAATGTTAACACAGTTATTTTCCCAGATATCTCCGTTTTTATGAATCAGGTGTATTGCGCTTAAACCTTAACTGAAAGAGTAATTAAGTAGAAAAAAAAACTGAATTAAAAGAGTACCAGAATAAAAGAAAAAACTACATACTTTGCGAATGCAATGAATTAATTTTTTTTTAATTTCAAGATTACACAACTTGTAACTAAATTAATTTTTTGTTACACGTCTTGTACATTTTTTTTGCATATGATTTTCGATTTTTGTTACTTTTTCTTATTTCGCTATTTAATCTACGGAGTCGAATATACGTTCTTGTACGTATAAGACAAAGCAATGCATCGTCGGGAATATGAGTATCTTTCAGTTTCGTGCGAACCCAGTCTGCTAGATTTCGAAAAATGAACTTTATAACACTTTATAAATATACTTTAGAACACTTGATAAACTGGAACCGTGATACTCATTAAACGTTTCATTCACAACTTTTGCTGTTTCCAACAACTGTTCGGAAGGGTACATGCATCTCCCTTTTGAAATGAAGTGTATCCAATCATTAGGTATGGCGGCTTCGGGAAGCTTGCTCGTTTCCATTCCTAAAAAAGGGTATTTCGTTCTGAATCGATGAGCAACGTAGCCAGCTACGTATTTCAACCCCTCTTGCTCTATTTCCTCGGACGCTACAGTTTCTTCAAAATCTTGCAATAACTAAATCTCGTCAGTAGATGCCGCCGTATAACCTCGTATTGTTAAATCTATAAATTTATGGGGGCTTAAATTATATACATAGGGAAAAAGTTACCATTACCATGTGCATATACGAGTGCGAGAGAGATACAATTTTTTTTCGAAGCATCTTTCTTCGTGATATTTGACATTTGAGGTGAAATTAAAATTGCATGTCCTTCGTTAACTCTTTATAAGTCACAACACCCAAAACTGTCCCAAAACTGAACTCAGGACCCTAGGGAGGGGGCAACGAGTCTGCATGTTAAACAAAAGGAGTGCGGATATTGCTGTGATTTATAAGTCAAGGTAGTCAAGGTAGTACGAGCAGAATTGTGGGCGGGAAATAATCGGAAACGGGGGCGCGGTGAGCGAGGGGCACGCACGAAAGAAGAGATTCGGACCGCTCATAATTCGACGCACGCGAAAAATTTTCTTAAAATCGATAATTTTATGTCAAAAGATTCGTTAATCCCCATTTTTTATGGAACGTATGTAATCGCGATAGTTTTCTGAATACTTCACACTATTGTTATTGATCGTATCTAACCGCGAAAGATTCATATTTCTGTTTCAAAGTTCCGTCAACCCGGAATTCGGAAATGGGGTGGGCTAAATATCTTGATTTCACAAATTAATTACTCGAGTAAGTAGTCGTTGACCTCTTTTGAAATTATGCAGGTGATATCCCATATACTTATTCTGAAGCATATAAAAAATTCAGATTTTCATCCAATCGGGAGGTGTGTGCTCGTACTACCTTAAGTAATTCTTTAGAGCAAGAGATTTTGTTTTTCTCATCAATTTCAATGATATCTGAGAAAGTTTGTTCAAAGTTTTTGGTACCGATTTTCGGTGTTTCACATTGCATTAAGGACTTACATCCACCCGGAGACCCGAAAAAGGTCGAAATTCCGATTTTTTTTTTCATAGACGATTAGTGCAAATGAAATAAGTTTTTATCTTATTCAAAAATATATTTATTCAGAATGTTGAAGATAAAAAAATTCATCCAACAATATCGGAGAACGAAAAAATCATCATCTGCCAGTGGTCATATTTTTTTTCTTGTCCGATATTTTTGGATAATTTTTTTTCCAGAATCTGAATAAATGTGTTTTTAATAATAAAAAAAAAGTCGTTTCATTTCTACTAATCATTTATGGGAAAAAAAGATTCCAAATTTCGATCTTCTTTCGGGCCTCCAGGTGGATATAAGCCGTTAAACGGAACATAAACGTGTGATGAGGCATCATTTTAGGAGTCACCGATAGTTTCTCTACCTCTGTTATCGTCGACATCGTTACAACTTAAACCTTCTCTTATCATAGAAAAAGGTGGCAGATCGTTTTGTGCATCTTCTTGAACCGTGCCCATGGATTCCTGATTGTCGTTGGTATACGGTTGTAAGACAGAAGTAAGAATTTGATCCGAGACAGAATGATTGATCAGACACTCTTCTGTTGGATCATCCTCGGTATTACTCTTCGTCGTGAACACATCGGCTGAATATTTTCCCAATATAAACCACCGTAAACGGTGTTTAACGTCTAAAGCCGCTGGATGGTCTTGTGCAGCTCCCATAGCACGAATGTAATAAAAGAAATTTTCCAGAATGTCTTGGTTCAAGCGGTGCGTGAGAATGTATTTGTCACATCCGCTTCAAAATTTTATGATATAATATTACTGTCACGTACAACGTTACAATTTAAAAATTCCTTTTTCTTAATTTTATTTTCCGTTTTTAAAATAAGTCGAGACCCACACGAACTTCAAACCAAAAACGTGCATCTTTAGAACTTTTCACACGCCTAGATTTTCGTAATAACTCTGCATGTGGGAAGCAATAAACTTCCAAATTTATGCGACAAGTTCTTTTGAAGTCATAGTTCGTTTTTCTCAAAACGAACTGTGAACCGCAGGTGCAGCACTAAGCTATAAAAATACCCCCTTCTACGATTAGTACATAGCCACGCGTCAATATATATATGTATACATGCATAGGCCTGCTTGACTCTTCTCAGCATGAGAATGTTTTCGTCAAGAGCCACAAGTGTTACAATAAAGGAAGCCGCTAAGCGTTCCTAAGACACGTGGGTAAGAGACCCTAATAATATCTTCATTGCCGCTCTGGAAAAGAATTTCCAAGAATTGTAGAAGAAGTCGAGCACGCCGATGCCCAAATTCGAAGACGCCACACACTCTTTCTTTCTCTCTCTCACTCTACCGCTCTCTGTTCATTCACACACACCACACACAAGATGCAATGTTACATATTAGCCACAGAGCGCACGTGTTCCTCCACCCCCACATAAATGGACCTGTATGGGACCTCGGCATGAGAGCAGTAATAAGAATTTTCCGACCGAGCTCCGAGTGCAACCATAGAGATGGCCAAGAGCCCTATGACACTCGGATGACAAGTCGTAAAATCTGATTTTTATTGCTGCTCAAGAAATAGAAACTAGATGAAAGCACCAAAAGCGGCGATGCCTAAAATTATAAACCCCACCTCCCACGATTCACTTAACCCCACTCTTTCTAAAATACAGATAGTCAATCTCAGCAGGAGATAAGCTACACCTCTATGACCATATTTGAAAATTCGAATCCCTTCCATTATTCAGATTCCGATCTTATAAAAAGGCACCCCTTTTGCCCAAAAACCAGTTCCGTCATAACCACAGTCGCGTCAGAAGCGCAGTTCCGGGCTCATATTAGAAGAGTGATCAGAAGTTTTAAAAGTTATATTTATCAAAGATTACTTTACACCGCTGACTCCGTGTAGAGTTGCTCGGTCTATATAAATTATCAATACTATTAAAGTTCATTGAACAAGTGTTTACTATCAAAAGAATTATTTTATAAGTTCGCGAAAATTGTGCGAGTTCACCGAATTACTACAACATCGATCCAAAGTTATAACGTTGACACCTCTCCGATAAGGTAAATTTACAACCTTTATAATATTTTATGTATAACTGCATTGGTTTAATATAATTATAATTTGAGTTTGCAAGACATCCCAGATAATTGTTGCTCATTTTATAACCTTTGCCCTTAGTAGATTGACTTCAAGTGTGTAAAGAATCCTAGATCCCTTTGCACCATTACGAGAATATCCTATATTAAACTCCCAAAACTATAATTCGGGCATACAAGTCATCCTAGATAATTGTTGCTCGTCTTGTAATCTCATGTTAAAGAATCCTAGATCCCTTTGACATATCCCTAAATAACAAATTCATTTATTCCTAGTCCGAATAACAAGACTTCTCGAGGTCTATCAGCATACTTTCCCACTACCTATTATCCATCCGGGTAATAACAGAGTTAGCGTTTACCGCTCGACGCTTGACTCGATTTTCCTACCGTCTCCGGACGTGACAGAAAATTTTTGGTGACAGCGGTGGGATACATTTGCTGAGTGTCTTTCGGACTGGTGAATTTGTGAAAGAATTTATTTTCTAATATATATTTACACATTCAATAATTATTGAAAAAAAAAAAATATATATATATATATATACATACTTTTTATTTTTTTTTTATTTTTTTTAAATTATATCAAATCAAAATGGCGGAAGCCGACCAAATCGCGAATATTACCCATCATCAGAATATTACAGACGCTATGCTTACAAGCATGGGAGAATGTATGGCACTTCAACAAGCTTTGCTTCACGTGCCAAATTTTAATGGTAAAAATATGCCTCTCAAATCATTCATTCAAGATGTTGAAAATGGTTATACTTTTGTGCCTGAAGGCCACCGCAACTCTTTCTTCAAAGGGGTTTGTTCAAAATTAAAAGAAACAGCACGCGATGCGGTATCTGATAAAGAAATCGATTCGATCGAAAGCCTCTCCAACATTCTAAAAGAATATTTTGCACCAAAGAAATCATATCCGTTTTATTGTGCTGAAATTCAAGCAGTTAGATTAAGACGAGATGAAACCGTTTTGGATTATTATACAAGAATTAAACAATTGCGAACGAGCGCAGTGGCCGCTCTTAAAGACAAATTTGCCGAAGCAGAAGTAAACCAAATGCTACCTATGCTTGATGGGTTAGCCTTGGAATCTTTTAAAAGAGGGTTATCAGATGATCTTTTATACGCTATTAGCGTTCAAGATCCACAAACGATATCAGAAGCATTCAAAGTCGTTCAACGTCTCGAAAGAGATATGCAAGGTGCAAGTGCTAGAAAATCGAATTCATTAAATTATGCGCAATCTGATCAAATTCAACAAAACCAATCGAGATACGAACCTCGTCGCGTATCCTTTCAAAATCAAGAATACAGAAACTCCGATAAGAATAATTCAAATTTTTCAAGAATATTTCAACGTGATTCTACCCCTCCTCGGGAGAATAGAACAAATCCAGGAAATTTTCCGCGTCAACAATTTAATAAATATCAACCGCAAAGAAATTTTTATAACTTGTCACCACAGAATCATTACCCGTATCCGGGATACTACCCACACTCACCATTCATGCCTCCTATGTACGGCCCATACGTCCCTTACCCGCCAGAACACTACTTCCAGCAACACATGCATGGAAATTCATTCAACTCTCGAGAAAACTTCCCTCGAAATAATTACGCACGTGGCGAAGTGACAGCAACGCGCCCCACTTCCCCTCGACCCATTCATAATTCCGAGTCTTTAAACTCCCAAGAGGCTCGCCGAACCGACGCATCGACGAGCGACTCTCCGAACACGCGTCCCGCCACAGTAAAATACTTGACGGCAGGAGATTTATTAGATGGACGCAAGGCGGAGGACAGCCTCCAATAATTACCCTACACGCTCCCGAGCTTCGAAACGGTTGTGCACGATTTTTAGTAGACACCGGAGCCGATATAAATTTAATAAAAATCGAAGCATTGAAACCACGATGCATAATTGCCACTCACGAATTTCTGACGTTATCAGGAATCACACCTGATAAGATTGATACGGCAGGATCAACAGAATTAACCTTTTTCGAAAAACCCGAGAAATTTCAAGTTTTAATGGAAAATAAAATCATTCCCGCAGACGGAATAATTGGAATTGATTTTCTAAGAAATGAAAAAGCAGAAATATCATTTCACCATAACACATTGGTTACCATTTCTCAACCAATCCGACCTATCCCATTCGAAGATCAAATCAGTGAAAATAATGTGCAATTAAATAATGAAACATATGATATTTGTACCGACCCACCTAAAGAAGACGATAATCCGTCTACGTTTATTTTGAAAGGTCGCAGTCGAGCCATAGTACCAATTAAATTGAGAAAGACAGATTTAGAGACCGGATATCTTCCGCGTATAACGACTCCCGAAAATATATTTATTGGAAATTCATTAGTGACAAACCGTAATGGGACATGTTATGTTTATGCTATTAATGCATACGAGAATGATGCAGAAATACAAGTGCCTCCACAAGATATCATGCCCTTTGATTACTACGACAGTTCAGAAGACTTTTTCGACTATGATACTGATGATGATAATATATGCGAGTCCCTTGATGACCGAATTAAAAGAGTTCACGATAGTTTTCGTTTAGATCATCTTAATTCGGAAGAAAAACAGCACGTTCTTGACCTCGTAAACGAATATTCTCATTTATTTCATTTACCTGGCGACAGATTACCTGCCACACCTGAAATAAAACATGTAATACCTACTACTGACGACTTACCAGTGACGATCCGACAATACAGATATCCCTCAATCCATAAAAATGAAATAAATCAACAAATACAAAAACTCCTTAAAGATAATATAATTGTAGATTCAGTATCTCCTTACAATTCACCTTTATGGATTGTTCCCAAGAAACCCGACTCAAAGGGAAACAAACGTTGGAGAATGGTAATTGATTTCCGCGCATTAAATGAAAAAACCATAAGTGATGCTTACCCATTACCAAACATAATCGAAATCCTCGATAGACTCGGAGGAGCTAAATATTTCTCAACTTTTGATTTAGCAAGTGGTTTCCATCAAATAGAAATGGACCCTAAAGACAGACAGAAAACCGCTTTTAGTACACCTAACGGACATTATGAGTATGTTAGAATGCCTTTTGGTCTTAAAAATGCGCCTGCAACATTTCAAAGATTAATGGACAAAGTACTTCTTGGCTTACAAGATTCCGAATTGTTTGTGTATTTAGACGACATTGTCGTTTTTGCCTCTTCTCTTGAAGAACATGGCGTCAAAATTCGTAAACTTTTCCAAAAACTCAGTCTTGCTAAATTATCGTTACAGCCGGACAAATGTGAATTTTTAAATACCGAAGTTATATATCTCGGACATATAATCAGCGACGGTGGCGTACGCCCTGATCCCAAAAAGACGGAAGCCGTTGATAAGTTTCCTGTCCCCAAAAGCGTTACAAACATAAGACAATTTCTTGGTCTAGCTGGCTACTATCGAAGATTCATAGAAAATTTTTCCGGAGAAGCCAAACCATTAACAAATTTATTAAAGAAGGGGATAACATTTGATTGGGGTCCAGAACAACAAAAAAGTTTTGAATATCTCAAGAAGGCCCTATGCTCATCTCCAATTTTGCAATACCCAAACTTTAATGAACCCTTTATTTTGACTACCGATGCTTCAAACTATGCAATTGGTGCTGTTCTCAGTCAAGGAAAAATTGGCGAAGACAAGCCGATAGCATACATGTCTAGATTACTAAATTCAGCCGAGAAAAATTACGGGACGACTGAGAAGGAGTGTTTAGCGATTGTATATGCAATACTACATTTCAGACCGTATTTGTATGGTCGACATTTCACCCTTGTTAGCGATCATGAACCCTTAAGGTGGATCGACTCCGTAAAGGACCCAATACAACGTTTAATTCGCTGGCGAATAAGATTACGCGAATATGAGTATACGTTCATGTATAAACCAGGACGGCTTAATTCAAACGCAGACGCTCTCTCGCGAAATCCTATCACATCCGACGCTACCATATTACCCATATCATCCGCAGCAAAGAAAGCGACATCGGTAACGCCTCGTAACGCAACTTCTTCAAACCCGATGGCAAAACGTGGACGCCCATTAGGTAGTAAAAATAAACCTTTGCCTACTGTCTACGAAGAGCCCAATCTTCCGGGTTCTACAATCGCTGAAAGAGTGAGGAGTCGTAGGGAAATTCCCAAGCGACCAGAACCACATGTGGTTACGAGACGTCGACAGGTGGCCACCAGCTCATCTGACACTGCGCAGCCACCACCCGTGGCGCGTGCCCGAAATAGCGCCTTCCCAAGTCTCGCTCCGAAACGTACATTACCACGGAAACGTCCCTCTACTTCGACGTCTTTGCCACTTACACGATCCACAAACGCGTTAAAATTTGCATTCGATATTGACGAAGATCTTGAAACTAATGATTCATCTACCGATACTGGAGAGGTCCCAAAATTCATAAGTAACAAAGATATAGTAGAGATAACACCAAATAAGTCTGTTATCAATGAAAAGGACCAGTATTGGTGGGACAGCGCTCAAGGCGATTCTCATACAAGGAAAAGCTGTGGTACACTGACTTCGAGTCCTACTGAATCTGAAGATGACGAAAACCATATCGAAAAAATTAGTGAATCAGGTATCACATTTCGACACCCCGTGGGTAGATCAACTCCTGCAATAATCCCTAGACCAGATAGCAGTAGTGATGAAGAAATTCAACCCTTCCATAAATCATTACAGACAAACGCGAAGCAGTCTGAAACTTCAGATGAAGACGGTGACGAAAACGAGATCGAGACAACAAATAATAATCTAATTCCTAACTCGACCAAACTTATTTCAGATACTATACCACCAGGCTTATATTATCCCAATATGAAGAAATCTAACAATAAAATACAAATTTACACTACAAATGAAAATTTGACTTATCACAAAGGAAATTATTTACATTTTATCTCAGCAGACTGCGAATTCACAACAATAACGTCACGAATACTCATTGAAACAGAGAAAATTTGCCCACAAGATATTAAATGGAAAAAACCAAAATTCAAACAAGTTTTAATAACCACGAAGGGCAATCATAAAATCCTTAGTGCAGTCTTGAAAAACAAACACTTTGATCAGTTTTCAATACAAGATCTTAAAAACGTACTAAACGTTGTCAAGGATGTAATCAACAAACACCAACTCAAATCTTTAAGAATTTCAAAACCTGGAGACATGTTGGAAGACTTTAGTCAATCCTTTATCTCTGAAATATTTGAAGAATGCTTAAACGAATGTGACTGCTCAATATTTATTTGTCAAGGGAACGTA
The DNA here is from genome assembly GCA_963564615.1 of Rhorus exstirpatorius. Taxonomy (NCBI): domain Eukaryota; kingdom Metazoa; phylum Arthropoda; class Insecta; order Hymenoptera; family Ichneumonidae; genus Rhorus; species Rhorus exstirpatorius. The sequence goes on along the minus strand of OY751317.1, from coordinate 7,898,627 downwards.
GTAATCCCAGATAAAGAAATAAGACGAGATATAATTGCAGAATATCATGAGAGTTTAGTAGCAGGACATAAGGGAATTACGAAAACCTACCGACGTATACGGGAACGCTTTTACTGGCCAAACCTAAAGACTGACGTAACCGAATATGTAAGGACATGCCAAGAGTGCCAGGAACAAAAACTAACGCGTATAAAAACCCGCGAACCAATGATAATTACAGACACTCCTGCCGAACCTTTCGATAAAATTTCTATTGATACAGTTGGACCATTACCGATGACTCCAAATGGAAACCAACATATCCTCACTATACAAGATAACTTGACCAAATATTGCATTGCCGTCCCTATACCAAATATCAAAGCCGAAACAATCGCCGATGCTTTAGCCCGAAACGTAATTATTCATTTTGGCACGCCGCGAATAATCCTGAGTGATCAAGGCAGATCTTTCGTTGGACTTGTATTCCACCACCTTGCAAAAATATTTAAAATCAAACAAGTTACGACTTCCGGTTACCACCCTCAAACAAACGGATCACTAGAAAGAAGTCATATCGTTTTAGCCGAATTTATTAAACACTACATTGATAAATATGAAGATTGGGATAAATTAGTTCCTTTTGCAATGTTTTCCTATAATACATCAGTACACGAATCTACCAACTTTACTCCCTTTGAGCTAATATATGGAAGACTTGCTCGAATTCCAAGTTCCTTTTCTACTTCAGAGAAAATCGAAACCTACGGCGATTATCTGTGCGATCTTACATCCCGATTAGAGGAAATGCGACAACTCGCATCCAAATCCCTTATCAAATCCAAACACCGATCAAAACGGTATTATGACAAACGACTCCACAAGGCAAATTTAGACCCTGGAGATATGGCCTATGTAATTAAGGAACCGCGAAAAGGTAAATTTGACAGCCACTACGTCGGACCATACCTTATCACGGAAATCCTAGATAACCACAACGCCATACTGGAAACCGAAAAAGGAAAACGCATCCTCAAGCATGTGGACAAACTTAAACGATTCAATGGATAAGATAAATACCCCATATTACTGACACTAGGACTAATAATGCACACATGCATCCTTTCTCATGTAATACTAACCATTGCATGTTGCTCGTTCTTAAACAATGACAAGTAGCTGCACTAACAAGTCCTACCGTTTCGCGCGCGCATCCGATTCTTTGCTCGCCAATAAAAGCTTTTCGTCGACAAGATGAAAATAACAAACGCGCATAAGAACATTATTAGACGTGGCTCATGATTTAAAGATGTTATGGGAAAAACAACTGATGGGTAAACAATAACTTTTGTAACCCTTAAGCCATCACATTAGCCTTGTACGAAATACATGCTAAACGTGACTAGAGTAGAACGTTAACGAACTTCCATTTCAACGAAGAATTAAGTGGGCAAGAAAAAAAAAAGGGGGGGGGAGAATATTAATAAAATAATTTTTTTTTTTTGCTTTGCGTAACATTAACTAATCTACTAAGAGAAAATTGTATTGCTTAATCCAACCTATATTATAACGAATTTGAGTGACTTATATTGTATGTTTAATTCAACTAATAACATCATAAAAATGAAAAAAAAAAAAGAAATTTTTTTAAATCACAAGACAAATAAAATTTTCTCAATATATGTATATATATTCTCATGACATTTTCTGAATCCTAGAACTCTGGAACACGTCGTCAAGAGTTTCATAGAAACTCATCATAAGTACCAATTTCCCATACCCCTAACCGAACTTCACTCTGGAGCCTTATCAAAAATCTCCCGTCTAGCAGCTTCCTACTACGACGGAAAAATAATAATTGTCATGCACATCCCACTTCTTGAACCAACCACCTACTTCCTATATAAGCTCCACCCGTGCCCAACCTCGCAAATCATTGGAAATAATAGTCAAGGAGCAGCATACGTTCATCCAAGGGCATCATACATCATGATTTCGAGGGAACATGACAAGTACATCCTCATACCTGAGAATGACTTACCGAGATGTCAACATCTGAAGGATCACCAGATATGCACACCAAGTCACCCGATATACGATGTTACGACTCATCAACCATGCGAATTACTCCTATTGACCAGCGGAGGTGAACAATCTTACGACGACTGCGATATCAAAATCAGCAAGCAACAAACAGATTACTGGAAACAACTGGATACTAAAACAGGATGGCTCTTTTCCTTACCTAAAACGGAAAGACTACAGATTATTTGCGATGATGATACCCAGATGGTAATCGAACTAGGAGGAACAGGAATCCTACAACTCAAGCCAGGCTGTGTGGCAAAAACGAATTACGTCACCATCGTCGGAATCCAAAGTTTGGAGGAAACCCTTGAGGAACAATATGTACCAACGATTGAGTTAAATGTCAATGAACTGACACCCAACATTGCTAATTACCAACCACTCCAAAATGCACCGACATCTATTGCTATTCCGGTAGTTGCTACAAAAGACACCCCTGGAATTCCGACTTATGACACTACTTTAAGAGAAGTCGAACTGCAACTCCAAGAACTCGAGACTCATGAACGAGAGAAAAAACAACGGGACGCCACCATACTAATAACTGCCTGGGGAGAAGTACTCCTGGGAGCCGGATTTATTACATACATGCTACGAGGACTGATGCTCAAAAGCATCACTAACCTACTCAATATATGCAAGACTACCAAAGAAGAAACTGACAACATATCAACAAGTTACAGACCAACCTACCCTCCGGACCAAAACGTGCACATCGAAGAAGTCATTTACGACATACCAAAGAGGACACGCCCCGGCATTGCAACCATTTCAACCCAGACCGTTTAAATCAACGACTAGAGAACATCTGTTTCAACTAAGCGGGACTAGGTCAATGTCTTGCAAGAAGAAGAAAAACTGAACAGCAACACATGTATACGCATACCAAGGGCCGGCGAGTCAGTTGAAAACCCTCAAGCTCACAGTATGGAACCATCAAGGCCCCAGTTTACCTTGGGATGGTTATTACTGAATATAAATTTAATAAAATCCTCCCTTGACGCGGTACTGGAACTTTATACTCAACTTGGACCATCACCCAACCGTGATCAGATACCAGCCTCAGCAATCAACGCAGTGATCATCGAATTGATCGAAAGATTACTTCATCCAGATGAACCAGATACCTCAGATGCTGAAACCGACATTGCAGACAACGGAATAGAAGAGTAGCAAAAAAAAAAAAAAAAAAAAAAAAAAAAAAAAAAAAAAAAAAAATTGTGTGCGTGAAATTAACAAGCGATACAGACATTAAGAAACTAACAAATAGTTTAAAGAGTGCTTTAACCAAATTTATGATTAAGTAACGTGTCATCGGACCGGAGTGATTTCAAAAATGCATAGAAACGTGAGTAATTCAAACAAGAGAATCAAAATTTTTCCCAATGAAGGAAAGGTAATATATCTCGTACACAAATGGATACAAAATTTACCCCCTCAACTAACCGACACCTTTAGTTCTCCTTCCTCTCTTTTACTCCCACTCATTATGCCATAACAGTAAGCTGAACTTAAAATATTCATCGTGTCCGGGCCTAATGTCTTCAACAACATTTATTAATGGTCTGATCAACGCTTCTCAGAGTTTTGGTATTCGTTACGAGAATTTGGGGAAGGACGTGCATACAAGCATGATTGCCCTCCTTCTTGCAGTTTTCCGGCCAACCCATTGAAAAAAAAAAACAAAACACAACAACCCCAAATAAGGTTGATTCAATGATTCTTATCAGAAAATGTTATCTTTTGGATGACCTTCGACCCAATGAAAGAATCATTATTATAAGCTAGGACTCATGGAGGCGTTATCAATTATCTTATTGACCATGATCTTCGTGGGAAGATTATGAGAGCTCGAAAACAAAAAGTACAGTAACCCCTAATCCTCCATACGAACTAAGTGACCCTCATACCCCCATCCAATAACCAATTTTTTTTTGAATCCATTTCGAACACGGAATTTGACGACAATCACACCGTTTATACATATTAAGATATACTCATCAATTAATATGCATAAATTTGAAGTCACCGAGGACGGCGACTAATCTAAGTGGGGAGGTGTCACGTACAACGTTACAATTTAAAAATTCCTTTTTCTTAATTTTATTTTCCGTTTTTAAAATAAGTCGAGACCCACACGAACTTCAAACCAAAAACGTGCATCTTTAGAACTTTTCACACGCCTAGATTTTCGTAATAACTCTGCATGTGGGAAGCAATAAACTTCCAAATTTATGCGACAAGTTCTTTTGAAGTCATAGTTCGTTTTTCTCAAAACGAACTGTGAACCGCAGGTGCAGCACTAAGCTATAAAAATACCCCCTTCTACGATTAGTACATAGCCACGCGTCAATATATATATGTATACATGCATAGGCCTGCTTGACTCTTCTCAGCATGAGAATGTTTTCGTCAAGAGCCACAAGTGTTACAATAAAGGAAGCCGCTAAGCGTTCCTAAGACACGTGGGTAAGAGACCCTAATAATATCTTCATTGCCGCTCTGGAAAAGAATTTCCAAGAATTGTAGAAGAAGTCGAGCACGCCGATGCCCAAATTCGAAGACGCCACACACTCTTTCTTTCTCTCTCTCACTCTACCGCTCTCTGTTCATTCACACACACCACACACAAGATGCAATGTTACATATTAGCCACAGAGCGCACGTGTTCCTCCACCCCCACATAAATGGACCTGTATGGGACCTCGGCATGAGAGCAGTAATAAGAATTTTCCGACCGAGCTCCGAGTGCAACCATAGAGATGGCCAAGAGCCCTATGACACTCGGATGACAAGTCGTAAAATCTGATTTTTATTGCTGCTCAAGAAATAGAAACTAGATGAAAGCACCAAAAGCGGCGATGCCTAAAATTATAAACCCCACCTCCCACGATTCACTTAACCCCACTCTTTCTAAAATACAGATAGTCAATCTCAGCAGGAGATAAGCTACACCTCTATGACCATATTTGAAAATTCGAATCCCTTCCATTATTCAGATTCCGATCTTATAAAAAGGCACCCCTTTTGCCCAAAAACCAGTTCCGTCATAACCACAGTCGCGTCAGAAGCGCAGTTCCGGGCTCATATTAGAAGAGTGATCAGAAGTTTTAAAAGTTATATTTATCAAAGATTACTTTACACCGCTGACTCCGTGTAGAGTTGCTCGGTCTATATAAATTATCAATACTATTAAAGTTCATTGAACAAGTGTTTACTATCAAAAGAATTATTTTATAAGTTCGCGAAAATTGTGCGAGTTCACCGAATTACTACAACATCGATCCAAAGTTATAACGTTGACACCTCTCCGATAAGGTAAATTTACAACCTTTATAATATTTTATGTATAACTGCATTGGTTTAATATAATTATAATTTGAGTTTGCAAGACATCCCAGATAATTGTTGCTCATTTTATAACCTTTGCCCTTAGTAGATTGACTTCAAGTGTGTAAAGAATCCTAGATCCCTTTGCACCATTACGAGAATATCCTATATTAAACTCCCAAAACTATAATTCGGGCATACAAGACATCCTAGATAATTGTTGCTCGTCTTGTAATCTCATGTTAAAGAATCCTAGATCCCTTTGACATATCCCTAAATAACAAATTCATTTATTCCTAGTCCGAATAACAAGACTTCTCGAGGTCTATCAGCATACTTTCCCACTACCTATTATCCATCCGGGTAATAACAGAGTTAGCGTTTACCGCTCGACGCTTGACTCGATTTTCCTACCGTCTCCGGACGTGACATTACAATTAAACTCTATAAATACGTTTCGACTTCGGAACGAAACTTTCACGGGAACGGATGTGACTTCGCGATCCCACGGATCGACAGTCTTATCAGCACATTCTTTTGGTAAGCAAATGCGAGTCCCCGCGAGCTCAAGGAGAACTCAAGGATATACACGGGCCGATCAAAATTGCCACATTTGAAAAAATTGTCCTGGCGGGACCCAGCGGCGAGCTAGAGTTCCCCGCTGTGTCGCGTCAGTACTGAGTTGTACCAAGTTGCGAAAGCACGCTCAGACAAATACTCCGGCTCTCAGCTTGTCGTGGCGGCCTTAAGCCCGTGAAGATCTCGCGGTGGCTCGCATAGACCATCAGTCTATAGTCGATGTCCTCGTTGTGTTGTTACCCCCTTTCGATTGCTATTTCCATTAGAGTTTCACCTATCTAAATATTAAATTCAACCAAATATCCCGGCCTTAACTTCAGTTAGGCACTATAAGTAGTGACTATAAGGTTAGTGACTATAAGTTAGTGACAATAAGTGATTAGTGACAATAAGTGCCATAAGCGTCATTAATACAAATTTTGGGATTTTATACCGTTTTCTTCTGTTCTCCGTACAAAGTAAGTCCCCGCTCTGCGGCATTATATTAATATATATACATATAAATCGTCCTACTTGGATAAGGTGTCAGCGAGTGAGAACGCGGGCGAGCGCGGCTGACGTAGTGCAGCCACTCTCACCTTACTTCTTCCTCTCTCCTTCGCGGGGCACCCAGTTACTGTATTTCATTTCCCCTATCTAATTTTACTCGTTCACAGATACATAAATAAAAGTAAATATTATCAACCCAAATTAATATACCATTTAATCCGTCAGATCACCCCTTCCTTATTTCAGAGCGTGACCGGGCCCGTATGGGACGGAGCAGAGGCGCCCAATAAAAATTATTAAATAGAACATAAATACAAACGAAATTATAGTTTGCAGTGCCTTTGCACGTAACATATTCGAATTTAAATTCGTCTGAGTTATATTTTTATTTCAAGTACGGAAATAGAAGCTTCAAAGAAGCGTTGCTCCGTAATATTCCTTTTTGAAAGTCAATTAGAGACTTGTGCTTTCCAACTCTCATATCTTTAATGAACGTCGACATTTTATCAATCACAGCCCCCTGTGATTCTGAGTTTATACCGTATGCGTGCAGTCCTTGATGTTTCCCATATTTTGATTTGCTGTTAAATATGTCAAACCAATCATTCACTAATTTCAACACTTTCGAAGATTCTGACCAACGTAATTGGTCCATGTATCCTCTTCGGCCACACCATTCCAGAGCTTCGGAGATGGTTTTTGAAAAAACTTGTGCTGCGGGTTTAACTCTTTGTCGCTTGGTTCCTACAACATCTATGTGATATGACGATATTTTATGAGCGATGATAAATTCCTTAACATTAAGCTGTAAAAGTTTTAGTAAACAAGATTTGTCGACAACATGATTGTTGAAGTATAGTCCGGAATCAATCAGGTGGTTTCGAATCAGTTTTAGAAGGTGCGGAATATCGGCGAAAGTGAACACTTTAAGATCTTCGTTGGTTGGATGTGAAAAGTAGCATTTGTCATAATTTTCTAGGGGAATGCCCAAAGACGACCAGACTTGTCTGTTTTTGGGGCCCAGATCGCATGTGACTGCAACGACAGTGAAACCCACTCGGTATAAGCGATCAATTATATCCAGTAAAATAGAATGTGTCATTGCCTGATCATACTGATCGAAAATAGTTTGTTTCCATTTGCTGAACAATCCTCGAGCCATAACGAATTGACAGTTTTTGCGAGGGCCCACTTTTTGCTCCAATCGTCTGTCAATATCTATGCTCTAGTACGTCTCAAGGGTCATGATAGGAGACTGGAACTCCGATTTCTGTACGACCAACCCTGACAGCACCTATCTGCGACGGATTTTTCACTCATATAATCTCGACATCGTGCCCTTTGGGCCTACTCACCACACCTCGGGCGCCTCGTCTTGGCTTGATTTGTGTGTGGTCGACTCTATTGACAGGGTCATCCGGCAGAAACAAATTGCTCTCGAGTTTGGATCGGCACATGATCTCATATCTATCGACTATAATTTTTCATATGTGCGCACAATGCTGCCACATACAGTGCGTCGCCGCAACTGGGCTTTCCTGCGTGATCCTAATTTTCAAAATACCATCGAACGACACGATTGGTCTGCTGCCGCTGCTTGTCTCGACCCGAATGTGAAAGTTTCACTCTTCAATGATGCACTCGATAAGTTCTTGGATCAGCATGCGCCCTATCGCACGATCACCCTTCGACGCGCCCCTGCACCTTGGATGACACCTGAACTCCGTGAACTTATTGCCTTAAGAAATCGAGCTTACTCGAAATACCGACGAACGAGGGAAGTCACTACTCACCATGAGTACAAATTGCTGAGGAACCAAGTGAAAACATCATTAATACAAACGAAATCGCGTTACTACACCTCACGCTTATTGCAAATCAAGGACCCGAAACGCCTATGGTCTGAATTACGGAGTCTTGGAGTAGTCACGAAACGATCTCGCCCGGAAGTCACTATCTCGCCAGTGGAGCTCAACAACTATTTCTCCTCGGTGTTCAATTCGGCACCTGATGAGCCGCCTCCTAGTTTGAATGCCGTGAAGCCGTTTGATGAGACGCAATTCTATTTTGCGGACATCACCCCACTTATTCTCAAGCGGCATATCTGTCTGGCGGACTCCCACGTGTCTGGGCCGGACGGTTTCTCTGGGTATCTATTGCGTCTCTGCGTGGACCCGCTGTTTTCACTAATTCTGGACATTTTCAACTTCTCTCTGTTGACCTCGGTATTTCCAACACCGTGGAAAAAAACGTATATCACCCCCGTCCCGAAGGTTCGGAATCCATCAACACCGTCGCAGTTTAGGCCGATTTCATTACTCTGTGAGCTCTCAAAAATTCTCGAGAGAATAGTTCTCGCAGATGTGACTAAGTACATGGTGAACGCAGGTCTCGTGGACCCTCATCAGTATGGTTTTGTCACCGGAGGATCCACCCAGGCTGCACTGATAAAAGTACTGGACGCAGTGCGTCACGCCATTGATCGACGGGAAGTCACAGTACTCGTTCTTTTTGACTTTTCGAAAGCCTTTGATACCGTTGACCATGGGAAATTGATAGAAAAACTGGCTTCGCTTAACTTCTCTCGCTCGACACTACAATGGTTCTGGTCGTATCTCACGGGTCGCAAGCAAGCGGTACGAACTTCCTCAGGCACTTCGAACTGGCTCCCGGTAACCTCAGGGGTACCTCAAGGATCAGTCTTGGGACCGGCATTATTCTCGCTGTATGCAGCTGACATAAACAACGTCATAAAAAATTGCGAAGTTGTGAAGTACGCGGATTATCTACAAATCTACGCGCACTGCTCACCCTCTCGTATTGGTGAGTGTGTGGCGAGAATAAATGAGGACGTATCCCGTATTTGTGACTGGGCTGACAGAAATCTACTGAGACTTAACCCTGACAAAACACAAGCTATGCTTCTTGGCTCTTCTCGATACGTAAACTCGCTGAACCTGGCGCGGGTGCCTGAAATTACGGTGCGAGGTATCCCTACACCTTATGTAAACGTGGCGAGAAATCTCGGTCTTCTTATTACCCCCACGCTCAATTGGCGAGAACAAGTTACGAGTATATGCAATCGGGTATACAAAACGCTCTATCAGCTGCGGTCTGGTGGCCAAGCCCTTACGGTTGACCTTCGCCGTCTCCTGGTGTCCTCTCTTATTCTTCCCATCTTCGACTATTGCTCAATTGTGCTGTCTGACATTGCCGTTGTCGAGGATATTCGACTACATCGAGCGCTCAATGCATGTGTGCGTTTTGTTTGCAATGTGAGAAAATTCGATCACATCACGCCATACTATGCGAGGCTAAAGTGGCTTAAAGTATCGCAGCGTCGGAATTATTTTCTGGGTATCTTTGTGTTCCGAGCCCTACACTATCGAGTCCCCTTGTTTGTTGCTCTTCAACTGATTCTCCGCTCTCACGTCCGTGGTCGGCCTATTCCTTCTCGTATGCCCGAGTCCGCCCTTGTGACACCGCTATGTAGAACTGTAGGGTATGAAAAATCTACCACTGTCTCGGCTATACGTCTGTGGAACTCGCTCCCCTCCACGCTACGTGACTTGCTCTCTTTCGACATGTACAAGGCCTCTCTCTTCGAATTTCTAGCGAATACATAGCTCTAATCTTACGTTTAAGTTCTCATTCTAATACTAGTTAAAAACAATTTAAATATAACTCTATGTATTACGCGGAACCAAGATCGAGATCATTCTTTCTGTGCTTCGTACTCCCGATACTCTACATTTCGGCTATTTAATCTTAATTTTATTTATATATTATTTCTGTATTTTTTGTGCATTTGTACCTATGGGTCACCACCCTTGTATAATAAAACTCGGTTCTATTCTATTCTATTCTATTCGCTATCGATACTTCATCGAAACTCAGAACAACAACCCTCTTAACTTCTGATAAATCGCGACCTTTATACTCCATGATTTTAAGAACGCTTGTCAGAACTCCAGGCTCCAGCTTTAACGACGATACCCATGTTCGCAATGCTGACATACTTGGCAGTGGAATTCCTACACTACTTCGTAGTCAACGGTATGCTTTTGGGCTTATACACCGAAGTGATATGGCGGCAGCAATGTCATCCGCAGTCCGCGTAGTCTTTTTCTTATGCGGATTGAGCAGTAAGTGAATTTGTCCGGGTGTGAATATTTTTTTGAGTATCTCGTGGTATCTTTTTTCGACCTTAAGCTTTATAGCCTTTTCAGCATCCTTCCTAGTTTTTTGTAAGTATCTTACTTCTCTCCGCATCCTCTTATTTTCTTCAATTACTTCCCGTAGCTTTCTTCTTATGTCAGAAACTTCTGCAGTATCCACGGAGGCTTCTTTTTTATTTTGTACACTGAAATCATAAATAATTTTCAAGTATTTTAAAGAAGGTTATCTTAACACGTTTATTTTTTTGTCATAATAGTGAAAATAATATTAATAGTATGCTGTGGACTGCAGTAACAGCGTAAAACTTACGGAATCTTTATCAAGTTCGGAGGATTAGAAACTTGGTTGTCAATGAAGAGATCACTTGTAGATGACAGTGTTTTCTTTTTTATTATACGGAACTGCAATTATTTCTGTTTGTTTATGTGGTAAGTTCTCTGTCGGGATAGCATCATCTCTCAATTTACGGCTTTTCACAGGTCAATAGTTTAGCTGTATCTGTCTCAAAGGCTTTGAAAAGCATGAAGCTGTAAAATGCGTGGAACATACTCGTGTTAAAAAAAATATACTAATGTATATATGTATATATACTAAAAAATACTAAGGTAGCCTACACCGTTTTTAATTAATAGGCTAAATAAGAGTCAGATATTATAATTATTTTTATCACTGAAAATTTACTTACCATTTTTTAGGTTCACTTCCTCCTCATTTTTACCGCACGCTTCAATGCACGCACGTTTTTATTATCATCCTTAGGGAATGAAAAAAACTTAATATTTTGTCCCTTAGTGTTAATATTATTATTTTTGTAACTTTTGACCGTGCAAACTGGCATTTTTAGCGAACGAAATGTACGAAAATAACTTAGAGCCGTTTTCACGTGAACTCGCTGTCAGATACATGGGCGCCATGTTACTTTTTTATGACGTCACCTTGGATATGCGCAGACTGAGTGAAAATCAGTCTTCAGTTCTGACACATCTTATTTTCTTACATCATATGCATATGCTGGAATGTTTTGTGCGTTTTTGTCTGCCCGCTTGCTGTATGCATATTTCGAAAAAATATGTACATATGAAATATAATCGTTCTCCAATTCAAAATCATAAAAAATTAATGAAATTTTTTTTCAACAGCATCGGAAAAATTAAAAATGAACATTTCCATTATTTTATTTCCTTTATTGATAATTTCATTGAAACGGTCGGAAAGTAATCGAAAAATGATTTTTTTAAAATCATTTTCTTAATTTTTTTTCAGTTCAACGAAAGTCCGAGCCACTCCAATTCCGCCGCGAAAATTCTTGGTATATTATGTACTATATCTGTGATTTTTTTTCAATTTTAAAAATCATGTCCAAGATTTCGGTATTTTCAGGGGGTTTATTGGGGGTTATGGTTGTGACAGGGGGCTGGAAAATATCTGTAAATAAATAAGGGTGATTTTTGAACCAAAACAAACAAATTTTCACAAGACAATCGAAATCGGAGAGGTGAAGGATTTTGACCGTGCGAATTGACGTGGAATGCCCCACAGTTTATGTTCCCTAGTTTATGTTTGTGGTGTCACATGTTTATAGCTGAATTCAGACTTTTTGGCGTGTGACGTCACGTCTCCTATGCCCAACTTCATTTCTTCAAAGTGCTGTCGTAACTATGTTCGGGGCTGACATTGCGGAGCAATCCCATAAATTAGGTCAACTGGGCGGGACTGATCTATTCGGAAGAGGCACTTCATACAATTACGATAGAACTTCACTTACAGGTAAATTCGTTTAATCGTTTAATTGTACTTCGAGGCTCTTCCTCTAGATCACTTGGTAGATGTTTAAAGTAAGTTATGACAGCTATATATTGAAAAAATAGTATTTATATTTTTAAGCAAAGAAGAGAGGTAACTCTTATGAGTACAATAATATCGTTATAGTAACGCATATTATGTGGTCGTATTATGTTCGTATGTTATGTCAAGGTCCATAGCTAATTGCTGGTTGAGTTTTCTTATTGGGGTCCAACATGTAGGCGGGGCCTATTCAATATGGCGCAGAAAAGTTCCAGTGATATACACAATCCCTATGTTCAGTATTATTTTTTTTGCCAAAATGTTAATAAATATAGAAAATATATGCGATTGGGCCGATAAAAATCCTGCCCAACGCAATTCGCTGTGATTGGTCGGTTTTTGAGCGAATTGGTCGATTTGTCGAAAAATTCATGGATAGAAAATTGCCTCGTCTACACGAACTGACTGACAGCTGACAGCAGTTGTCGAGTTTGAACAGCAGTTGATATATCGGGTTATACCCACTCCCTGTTTTTGTCGATAAAACGCGACAATGAGTGTATTTTTTACGTATATTACGCGATGGTGTACATAAAAAATCTGCCAAGTGTAGATGAAAAACGATAAATATACTCGCAATGTCAGATGCGACAGTTTTCTCGATGTTATAACCTCGCGTATGGGCGATGTGTATTTCCTTACTTCTCGCTCCGTCTGTCATTGAATTATTATTTATCGACGATTTTTTTCGCTGAAATGGTGCGTTCAATATACTATAAGTGTGTTTCAAATGTAAGAAATAAAATATGCCCTTCATGTCAAATGCATTTTGCAAAGTGTAATGCACGCACTCTTATTTGTCCCGTTATTTGCTCAATTTTTGAAGCCCTTGTCCATGATTTAAAACGGTCAATTGTCTCAACGCGGCGAATATTTTGCGGGGTGCATGATTGCAATTTACAAAAATTGTATTGCAGTTGATCAAATCCATATGAACACGTATTAACTGACTACTCTTATTCCTCCTCTTTCTGTTTTTACTTTCGGCCACCAGATGTCATGTCTCCCTATGTTGGATCCCAGTAACTACATGATTCCGATGCCCATACAGTTCCATTTTTTTAGCTCCTATCTCCGCAACCATCAGCTGTGGACCATATGTAACCTTATGATTATTCATGCAAAATTTGGTGTTTCATCCGATTCCAAAGAAAAAAATATATGGTTTCATTTAAAAAACGAGTTGACCTCGATTTGACCTCGGCAAGGTCACCTAGAAAAAAAATTGAATTTAGCCAAGTTCTTTCCCCCTCTGAACACTCCGACTTTTGTAAGAAACATTTTTTGGTACCTCTCTTACAAGGGGAGGGCGCATCCTTGGGGTCACGGATTTCAAAGCCTTTTTGGGGTAAGAAAGTACTTCATAAAAGCAAACTACAGTCCAAGCGGCAGGACTAGTTACGCAACCGTTTCCGAGAAAAATCGGTTTGAAAAGCGTAGCGTTGTTCATATACCTGCACCGTTGCACATTGTACCGTCGAGGCTGTGTGGCTTAGGGATTACGCGCCCGACTACCACCTGGTCGGCCCGGGTTCGATCCCGGTTACGACTTGCGACTGGCATGCGATGGGGCCGGGTTCGATCCCCGCCACCGGCACCAATGGAAAAATTTCAAAGTGCTTTTTCTGCGACCCCAGTGGTTCGAAACCCACCTAAAAATGTAGGTCCAAAGGAAAGCAGCGCCTTGGTGTGGTGACCGAAAGGCTGCAAAGATGTTTCGGGTTCGATTCCCGATGCCATAGCACGGCAGATGGAAGCACAGCGGGCTTGGATGTAGCTCAGTAGTGTAGAAGCAGGGCGTACGAACTACGACTGTTTCTGTCCCAGTTGCTGACATCTAGCAGGTGCGCGGCAAGTTTCGGTAGCGGGAATCGAACCGGGGACAAACGGATACAAGAGGAGACAAATGGCAGAAGGTGATGGGAGCCCGCAACCCTAAGGGTATGGTATGGTATGAGTTCTTACACCGACTCCCCTGAGGGTTGCGGGCTCCCAACACCATCTACCCTTGGTCTCCTCTCGTATCCGTTTGTCCCCGGTTCGATCCCCGCTGCCGGAGCTTGTCGCGCACTCGCTAGATTTAAACACCTGGGACGGAAACAGTCGTAGTTCGTACGCCCTGCCTCTGGAGCTACGTCCGAGCCCGTTTGTGCTTTTACCATCTGCTGTGCTACGGCAATGCTCCTCGCTGCCGGAGCTCGTCTCGCACACGCTAGATGTCAGCACATTGGGACAGAGGCAGTTGTAGTTCGTACGTCCTGTTTCTGGAGCTACGTCCGAGCCCGTTGTGTTTTCATCAGCCGTGCTATGGCATCGGGAATCGAACCCGAGACATCTTCCCAGCCTTTCGGTCACCACACCAAGGCGCTGGTTTCCCCTGGACCTACTTTTTTAGGTGGATTCCGAACCACCGGGTCACAGAAAAAGCACTTAGAAAATTTTTTCATTGGTGCCGACAGTGGGAATCGAACCCGGCTAAATCGCGCCCCACTGCGTGCGAGCCGAGCACGCTACCCACTGCGCTACTGCTCCCCTTCGCAACCCTAAGGGGAGTCGGTGTAAAAACTACTTCAACTACTAGGGGTTCGTATGGCTCGGGCGCTACGCGCCCTCGCAATTTATATATAAGTTTGTTTATATGTTTGGGTTGGGCTTGGGTTTGGGTTGGTCATCCTTTTCAAATTGGACACCCGTTATAAGCTCGATTTATGAAACAGCGGCGATATATCTTTATAATATTGAACGATATATATGGTTCTATACTATAAAGATATATTATAACGATATATATCGTTCGATATTATAAAGATATATCGCCGCTTCCACCGCCGCCACCACCACTCTTTCAAGAAGCGAGCTTATAACAGGTGTCCAATTTGAAAAAGATTGCCAACCCAAACCCAACCTTATATATCCAAACTTATATATAAATTGCGAGGGCGCGTAGCGCCCGAGCCATAAGAACCGAGCAATCCGAACCCCTAGTATAAAATTGTAATAATATAAAATAGGAATATCATTAAAGAATTTTTGATGACACAACTATTGAATGTTTATCGTTCTATATTATATAAAGATATCACCGCCGCCACCGTGTGAAGAATACCTGACCTCGCCTAGGTAACCTAGGTAAGGTTAGGTTAGGTTAAGGTTGGGTTGGTTATCCTTTTCAAATTGGACACCCGTTATAAGCTTATTTCCTGAAACAGCGGCGGCGGCGATATCTTTATGTAATATAGAACGATATATAAATATAATATTTGTCATATAAAACCCTAAACCCAAAGAATCGATATATCAATATATATTGTAACGGCGACGAGGCTCGGTGGAGCTCGTCCTGACATCTATCGATCCTACGATCTATTAGATCGACGATGTCGACACTCCGGCAATGCTTCGCCGGCCGGCGTCTCTCACGTGGGTACCCCCCCTTTACCCTTTGCGAATCGATCCGTTAGATCTAGCCTAATGCCTCCTCCCAGTCAGCACGGCGTCGTCTCAGTGAGCGGAGCTCCCGGCTTGTCAATCTCGTGTATATCTATATATATATCTATATTAGTGTTCTTTCATCGTTAAAATACCCCTCACCGAGACACGGGAGAGTGCATTCGTTCGTAAGGTATTGTACTATCTATCACATTAATTAATTGTAAAAGTCGTCGTATATCGCGATACATGTTTCGACGCGATTGTCTGTTCTTCGCGCGTCTATTCCAGCACCGTGCGTGACTGGGCCGTCGATTGTAACGACGATTTTTTCGAACGAAAACGAGAAGTAATACTTAAGCCGAGACTCGTGGCTTTCAACACATTCCCTCCCGCGGGGGGTATTCCGAACGATCTATTACGCCGAGGCGTCATCCGAATTTATACCCGATTTCATTCCGAGCATCAAGCCACGCCGTGTGAAACGAGAATCGGGATATACGTCACGAGAGCGAGCGAGATCGAAGGACGCGGGCACGTGACGGTACGAGCACAGTTGCCGCCATCTTGAGCGACGATTCTTCATGCTCATCGAGGCTCAACGTCCAAGACAGCCAAGTCCTCCGATTACGTCATCGCGTTCGCGCGGTCAAATAACCGTTTTCCGGGACTATCATCCCCCGAGCCTTTTCGTTAATCTCACGATCGAATTCGTATGATATTCGTATAAATTCATTGTGCGTAATAAATATATATATGCTCTTTTTATTTGTAAAAGATCACGTCGTAAGCCCGTCTCGCACTTACGCGTGAACCACGATCGATACAATCGATATATATATATATATGTCGGAGATCGATATAGATAACTTCAAGTAGAAGATAACTTGAAGTATGAAAAGGATCAATGATATCTTGCGTCAAGCGTTGTTTCAAGAAATGAAGATGTGAACTCTGGTTGCTAAGCAACAGGAGGTTGAATATGGAATAACGCTTGGATGAAATCGACAGTCGAGATTGGGAGATTGACAGCTCGACATGTTCGCGATCATCGCGCAGATATTTATTTGAATGTTCAAAGTATAAATAAATTAAAAATGAATAATAATAAATCTTGTGATGCGTCTCCCTCCTTCCGCGGTTTCTCCTCGACATCAGAAGTGGGATCAGAATCCAATTCTGCGAAAGAAAAAAATACAATTAGTGATGAAGAAAAGTGGTTAAAACTTTTGGAACTACAACAAAAGAATTTCATGGAAATTCTGAAAAATGTTAATCCAAATAACACGAAAATTGATTTACCTGAGTTTGATCCTGGAAAAGAAAATAACGTTCGAGCATGGATCGTCACTTCGGAAATGTGTATGTCCAGTCGACCATTAAAAGGTGCATCTCTCATTAACGCCTTGACTCGTGCCATGAAAAGTGAAGCATCATCCTGGTTCACTCAAATCGTGCATCCTGAATTGGATTGGGACGAATTTAAGACGATTTTTTTTCTCTTCGTTACGAGAATCAAGAAACGCTCGCTTCCTTTCTTATCAATTTGAACAAAGGAAAACCGAGAGAAGGGGAATGTATTGATGCTTACGCTAATACTGTCGTGAATTCGATAATTAATCGGTGGAAAAAGTGTTCCATTGAAATCGCTGTGTCTGTCGCCCTATCGCATGTTTCTCAATTTGAGTCACGAAAAATCCTGAAGGACAACCTGAGAGAAATCTTACTGATACGAAACGATTTAAAGAAGCCATTTCGTCTCATAACATCAAATGTTTCTACTGTGGAAAATTGGGGCATAAGTCGATTGAATGCCGTATACAAAAGCAAGACAACAATAATTCTTCAAAACCGAACACGTCACAAGGAAAAGAATCTTCAAGGGCCACTGTTGTCAAGAAACTTGTCACCTGTTACAACTGTCAAGAGAAAGGTCATTACTCTTCTCAATGCCACGAAACAAGGAGGAATTAATTTCCTGGGAATAATAATAAATCGAATGCCGAAAACCGAGTTGATGTGTGTGAAGTAAATTCACCCTCCAGCATTCTCTGATACACAAGTGAGCGATTTTGTTTCTATTTTAATTCACGTGCTGAATGTTCCTTGATTAAAGAATGGATGTCATCGGTGTTTTCTAAAAAAAAAAAAAAAAAAAAAAAAAAAAAAATTAATAACGTTGTGACAATGACAAGAATTGGTCAAATGAGTATAAACAGTACTTTATAGATACTAACCAATATAAGTATTGATGACATTACATAGGAAATTCTTTTCCATGTTCTGCCAGATCGCTTTCTGAAAAATGATATTATGATTGGTCGAGAAATTCTGAGTCACAATCTAACGATTCTTATTTGCTTATATCTTCGAATGAATTGAAACTACAAAGATACAATCGAGTGAAAATTCTAAATATTAAAGAATCTCACGAAGTAAACTTTGACGATATTAACACTGACGTTTCCTCAAATTCAAAAGAAAGATTCGATAAAACAAAAGCACCGGTGGTGAAATTTTCTAAAAAACGAATTTATTCTTCTAAAAAAAAAAAATGAATAAAGGAACCAAAATAAACTTGATGCAAAATATAAGGGACCGTATCAAATCACAGAAATTTTGGAAGGAGATAGATATGCTCTGAAAGCTTTAAATTCTAATAGAGTATTCAAATATGCTCATGATCGTTTGAGAAGGATGCCGGATGGATATAATCTGGAGTTATTGTCATAATCAATTTGTTTTTTTTTGTTCTGAGTTATTTGTTTTGATTATGATATGATCAAAATTGTTAAAACAAAATACGTTTTGTGTTGTGATTCCACATGTTTCTGCTATGTATAGAATTGTAAATACATTTCAGAAAAGTTGACTAAGCATAAATATTTTTTTTGCAACAGTGAATTGAATGGTGTATTCTTTCTATAACTATTTCATTTAACACAATGATTGTCCAATTAGAGAATATTAAAAATGAAAGAAATATAAAATGAGCTCAATACATAATTGTTTGTACAAAATTGTTTACATGGAAGTTTGTAGCTGTAGCCCAGTGGAAATCGGAATTTCTTAAATGAAACCGTGGGAGTGCGGTGCGCAGCTTCCTGTAAATGTTGTTGATAATTGGAGTAGCTGGAAACATTCGTTACTCCGGTGGGAGTAACAGGCAATGTTGTCCAGTGGAGTAGTTGGAAACATTCGTTACTCAAGTGGGAGTAACAGGTAATGTTGTCCAGTGGAGTAGTTGGAAACATTCGTTACTCAAGTGGGAGTAACAGGTAATGTTGTCCAGTGGAGTTGTTGGAAACATTCGTTACTCAGGTGGGAGTAACAGGCAATGTTGTCCTGTGGAGTAGTTGGAAACATTCGTTACTCAAGTGGGAGTAACAGGTAATGTTGTCCAGTGGAGTAGTTGGAAACATTCGTTACTCAGGTGGGAGTAACAGGCAATGTTGTCCAGTGGAGTTGTTGGAAACATTCGTTACTCAGGTGGGAGTAACAGGTAATGTTGTCCAGTGGAGTAGTTGGAAACATTCGTTACTCAGGTGGGAGTAACAGGCAATGTTGTCCAGAAAAAGTTTCTTGTAACATTCGTCACTTGGGAAAAGTGACAGGTAATGTTATTCACTTGAGAAAAGTGAGAGATAATGTTATTCACTTGAGAAAAGTGACAGATAATGTTATTCACTTGAGAAAAGTGATAATGAGTATTGTAACAATGATTATGTATTCAGTCTCGAAATATTAAAAAAAAAAAAAAAAAAACTTACCTTTATAGACAAGAAAACTTACCTTGTTATATTGTTGAACATGTAAGATTTGAATATTGGACAATTATTCAAAATTTAAAATTACTCCGAACGAACTATTTTCTGTTGGAGAATTCGGTTTTTCCACAGCTAACTTCACATGAGGACATGTGACCTGTCAGGATGGCCGTGTCGGAGATCGATATAGATAACTTCAAGTAGAAGATAACTTGAAGTATGAAAAGGATCAATGATATCTTGCGTCAAGCGTTGTTTCAAGAAATGAAGATGTGAACTCTGGTTGCTAAGCAACAGGAGGTTGAATATGGAATAACGCTTGGATGAAATCGACAGTCGAGATTGGGAGATTGACAGCTCGACATGTTCGCGATCATCGCGCAGATATTTATTTGAATGTTCAAAGTATAAATAAATTAAAAATGAATAATAATAAATCTTGTGATGCGTCTCCCTCCTTCCGCGGTTTCTCCTCGACATATATTTTTTTTCTTATATATATATTTTTGTTGTACCATGCGTCGTCTCTCGTAATTCTCTTTCAATCGTCTGCGGACATCGTTTCTCATTATATTTTTGAGGACATACGTTAAAATTCACGGATCGCGATCCGAGTCGATGAATCGACCTTGTTTACTATTATTATTATTTCTCGAGACAAAGCGTCGGAAGGCGTGCGATGAGTGTAGCGTGACTCATCCACGCTCGATCAATTTTATGAAGAATTCTTCGTCGAGTCGACAAGCTGAGGTAACATATTAATAGAATCGGATTATCGTATACATATTAGACTAAGTTACTCGAGCAAAATAACGTTCACCCATCGCCTGTGAATTTCTTTCTTTTTGTATATTTTTTTTTGTATTATGTAAAGCCTTAAGGACTATCGTGCCCTGTTAAACGAAACCATGTGATATTTTCTTATACCTCGCTTCTCGAGCCTATACGAGGATTTGCCCTCTAATTTCACGTCGTATCGCCGACACGAATGTGTTTTTGTAGATTGTACAGAAACATCAATTCGAGATTCATCGTTCTCGAATTTAAATAAAAAATATAATTGTCATAATCGTTTATTTTTTTCTTTATTTATTTAGTTAAATAAAGAAAATCGTTACAATATCTATATATCGAACCATGTCAAGAATCAATATATCGATGTATCGAACCGTGTCAACAATCGATGTATCGATATATCGAACCATGTCAAGGCCTAATAGGGCCTTATAGTCCTAATGGGAATGGGGATACCATTTACAAAAAAAAAATGCATAACAAACCCCTCTTTTTTAACCGTCCTTATTCATTTTTTAATCGATATATCGAACCGTGTCAAGAATTGATACATCGATATATCGAACCGTGTCAAGAATCGATATATCGAATCGTGTCAAGAATCGATATATCGAACCGTGTTAAGAATCGATACATCGAACCGTATTAAGAACCGATATATCGATATATTTAACCGTGCCAGTAATCGATATATCGATATCGAATCGTGTCAAGAATCGATGTATTGATTATTAGCGGTATATCAAATCGTGTGAAGAATCATTATATCGATTTATCGATATATCAATCAAACCCAAACTCATAACCAAACCCAAAAAACACAAATATAAACAGATTTTTATTAACATCTTTCCAGAATGTTTTTCTGTAACCGTGCCGTGATATATCGATATATCGATATCAAATCGTATCAAGATCCGATGTATTGATTATAATCATCGATGTATAATTATCGATACATCAAATCGTTTCAAGAATCATTATATCGATATATCGATATATCAATCAAACTCAAACTCATAACCCAAACCCAAAAAACATAAATATAAACAGATTTTTATTAAGACATCTTTCCAGAATGTTTTTCTCTAACCACTGACACAAACACAAGACGAGGGGGTTGGCGTGCGAAGCGCGCAGGGGGGCGAAGCCCCCCTAGTATATATACAGGGTGTCCCATTTTGATGTCCCAACCCGAAAAGTCCCCGTAGATGGACTTTGAGAAAAAAAAGTTCCAGACAAAAGTTGCAAGGTTTTGAGGGGGTCAAACAATGGTGTCCTTGAACTCGACGTTGACGTCTATTTTCAAGGTTGTTTTACGGGTAACATTGATTTCTTTAATGAAAACCCATATTTTTAATTGCAGATTCGCAATCTACGGGAAAAAATGTTCAACTTTCGTACGAAACATTTTTTCTGAAAATGCTCACTTTTCCCGCTACAAGGGCGTTACATCTCCATTACCTTCGGCATTAGCTTTACCCAATGTGCACCACGTAGAGGTTGCCGATAGGATTTTGCACTTCATTGGCCCTGAAAAAGAGCCGATTGAATGATTGGCTGCTGCTACCAACTGGATTTAAGGCATCAAATGCTCTATTAGATGCCCATTCTCCTCTATACACTGTCGAATCTGCTCCCGGAAGCTGGCTTGGACGTTCCTCAATGTTTGTACTGTAATAGCCTGGAAAGCTTCTACAATTCTTTGCGCCATGTCGTCTCGGGTTGTTGGTGCTTGCGCATAAACTTTTTCTTTGACCGCTCCCCAGAGAAAAAATTCCAGAGGAGAAAGGTCTGGAGATCCGAGTGGCCATTCATGGACTGGGCTGCCTTTACCAATCCGTCGATTATGGTATGCAGCGTTGAGGAATCCTCTAACGGGTAAAACACGATGTGGCGTTGCCCCATATTGTTGAAACCACATAACCCGCCTTATGTCGAGTGGGACATCATCTAATAAAGGCGGCACCCGATTTTTAAAAATATCCAAATAAAGTTGCCCATTCAAATTCTGCTCATAGAAAATCGGCCCAACTATGCAGCGGCAATGGAGTCTGAATGTGTGGGCAGGTATAGTCAACGAATACATAGTTGGGCCGATTTTCTACGAGCAGAATTTGAATGGGCAACTTTATTTGGATATTTTGCGAAATCGGGTGCCCCCTTATTAGAAGATGTCCCACTCTACATAAGGCTGGTTATGTGGTTTCAACAAGATGGGGCAACCCCACATCGTGTTTTACCCGTTAGAGGATTCCTCAACGCTGCATACCATAATCGATGGATTGGTATAGGCAGCCCAGGCCGTGAATGGCCACCCAGATCTCCAGACCTTTCTCCGGGGAGCGGTCAAAGAAAAAGTTTATGCGCAAGCACCAACAACCCGAGACGACATGGCGCAAAGAATTGTAGAAGCTTTCCAGGCTATTACAGTACAAACATTGAGGAACGTCCAAACCAGCTTCCGGGAGCGGATTCGACAGTGTATAGAGGAGAATGGGCATCTAATAGAGCATTTGATGCCTTAAATCCAGTTGGTAGCAGCAGCCAATCATTCAATCAGCTCTTTTTCAGGGCCAATGAAGTGCAAAATCCTATCGGCAACCTCTACGTGGTGCACATTGGGTGAAGCTAATGCCGAAGGTAATGGAGATGTAACGCCCTTGTAGCGGGAAAAGTGAGCATTTTCAGAAAAAATGTTTCGTACGAAAGTTGAACATTTTTTCCCGTAGATTGCGAAAATAGACGTCAACGTCGAGTTCAAGGACATCATTGTTTGACCCCCTCGAAACCTTGCAACTTTTGTCTGGAACTTTTTTTTCTCAAAGTCCATCTACGAGGACTTTTCGGGGTGGGGACATTGAAATGGGACACCCTGTATATATCTCTCTATAATATAAAGATATGTCGCCGCTGCCGCCGCCGCCGCCGCCACCGCCGCCGCCGCGGCCGCCGCCGCCGCTGTTTCAGGATTTGAGCTTATACCGGGTGTCTAATTTGAAAAGGATGACCAAACCCAAACCCAAAACCCAAACCCAAACCTAAGTGAGGGCGCGTAGCGCCCTACGCACCCCTAGTATATATATATATATATGTATGTATAAAATTCCTCGAAGGATTAAAATCCGTTTTAGTCCTTCGAGGAATTCTGACTTTTGATATATATATATATATATATATATATATATATATATATCTCACTATAATATAAAGATATATCGCCGCTGCCGCCGCCGCTGTTTCAGGAATTGAGCTTATACCGGGTGTCCAATTTGAAAAGAATGACCAACCCAAACCCAAACCCAAAACCCAAACCTAAACCTGAGTGAGGGCGCGTAGCCCCCTACGCACCCCTAGTATATATATGGGACATTCCACGTCAACTCAGCCACCCCGTTTTTTTTATTGTCTCGAAAAAATTATTTAGTATGGGCATTTCAAAGGACAATATATCCATGACATTTTACCAAAATTTCATCCCCCCACTATTGTTGGTTCTCGAGATAATGATTAATGAAGTCTCAATTTTGTGAAAATCATAACTTCGTAACGGCTAATCGGATTTTAACGACTAAAAAAAGAATCTTTTTAATTTTTTTTGCCCTTTTTGAAAAAAAAATATGCCGTCATTGGAGAAAAGTTTATTAGACAGTTTTCGGGGAAATTTTTCGATTTTTTTTTTTTTTTCCACGAAAGGGCCAATCGGAATTCTACTCAGTATTTTTTTTTCTTATAGAGGGAGGCAATACACAACTCCGCAGGATTTTTTCAAAATGGAACAAGGCATCAGTGACGAGGAAAAAATTGTTTTTCGTTAATTTACCCCGAAAACTGTCTAATGAGCTTTTATCCGATGATGACATATTTTTTTTCGAAAAGGGCAAAAAAAATAAAAAAGATTCTTTTTTTGATCGTTTGAATCCGATCAGTAGTTACGAAGTTATGATTTTTACAAAATTGAGACTTCATCAACCATTATCTCGAGAACCAAAAATAGTGGGGGGATGAAATTTTGGTAAAATGTCATGGATATATTGTCCTTTGAAATGCCCATGCTGAATAATTTTTCGAGACGATAAAAAAAACGGGGTGGCTGAGTTGACGTGGAATGCGACATATATACATATCGTTCTATATTATATAAAGATATCGCCGCCGCCGCCGCCGTGTCAAGAATGTATGGGGCATTCCGTCCAAAATCGGGCTATCTGATAGTCTCATATATAGGGCATTCCGTCTAAAATCGACCTATCTGAAACCCTGATATATGGGGAATTCCGTCTAAAATCGACCATCTAAAAGCCTGATACATGGGGCATTACATATAAAATCAACCTTTATAAAAGCCTGATATATGGGACATTCCGTCTAAAATCAACCTTTCTAAAAGCCTGATATATGGGGAATTCCGTCTAAATTCGACCTTTCTGAAAGCCTGATATATAGGGAATTCCGTCTAAATCGACCTTTCTAAAAACCTGATATATGCCTGCCTGGTGATTCTGTCTCAACTTGATGTATCGATATGAATCGATATGTCGATATAAATTGATATATCGATATGAATCGATATATCGATATGAATCGATACATCGAATATCGATATATCGAATGTCGATATATCAAATATCGATATATCAAATATTGATTTATATCGAATTTTGTTTTTTGATAAATCGATATATCAATCCGTCTAAAATCAACCTACCTAAAAACGTGATATATCGGGAATTCCGTCTGCAATCAGCCTATCTAAAAGCCTGATATACAGGGAATACCGTCTGAAATCGACTTATCTAAAAACCTGATATATAGGGAATTCCGTCTCAACTTTACCTCTCTAAAAGCCTGATATGGGGAATTCCGTATCAACTCGACCTCTCTAAAAGCCTGATATATGGGGAATTCTATCTCAAATTGACCGTGATATATGGGTAATTTCGTCTCAATTCGACTTATCTAAATACCTAATACATGGGGAATTCCTTCTTAACTTGACCGATTTAAAAAGCGGATATATCGGGAATTCCGTTTCAACTCGACCTATCTGAAAGTCTGATATAATGGGAAGTCCATCTCCTTTCATGTATATACATATGTTATTTATATACTAGGGTGCTAAAAAAAAAAATTCGATTTTCCAACGGGCCACATCTAAAATAGTTAGTTTAGGTAGAAAAAAAATGTATGTCAAAAGATGAGAATTTTAGGTCGAGAGGAAGATTCGCCGCAATTGAATTAAAATTTTTTTTTTCATTTTTATCGAATTTATAATGAAATTTTTTTGATTTTCCAATGGGCCACACCTGAAATAATTAGTTTGGGTAGAAAAAAAATTTATGTCAAAAGATAAGAATTTTAGGTTGAGTGGAAGATTCGCCCCGCATTTGAGTTGAAATTTTTTTTCTTTTCATCGAATTTATATTGAAAAATTTTCGATTTTCCAACGGGCCACACCTGAAATAGTTAGTTTAGGTAGGAAAAAAATGTATGCCAAAAGATGAGAATTTTAGGTTGAGTGGAAGATTCGCCGCATTTGAGTTAAAATTTTTTTTTTCCCTTTTCATCGAATTTATAATGAAAATTTTTTGATTTTCCAACGGGCCACACCTGAAATAATTAGTTTGGGTAGAAAAAAAAATTCATGTCAAAAGATGAGATTTTTAGGTTGAGTAGAAGATTCGCCCCGCATTCGAGTTGAAATTTTTTTTTTCGTTTTCATCGAATTTATAATTAAAATTTTTTGATTTTCCAACGGGCCACACCTGAAATAATTAGTTTGGGTAGAAAAAAAAATTTATGTCAAAAGATGAGAATGTTAGGTTGAGTGGAAGATTCGCCGCATTTGAGTTAAAAATTTTTTTTTTTTCCTTTTCATCGAATTTATAATGAAAATTTTTCGGGGCACCCCTGAAATAGTTGGTTTAGGTCGAAAAAATTTTTATGCAAACACATGAGAATTTTAGGTTGAGTGGAAGATTTGCCGCATTTGAGTTGAACATTTTTTTTTCTTTTCATCGAATTTATAATGAAAATTTTTTGATTTACCAAGGGGCCACACCTGAAATAATTAGTTTAGGTAGAAAAAAAATGTATGTCAAAAGATGAGAATTTCAGGTTCAGTGGAAGATTCGCCGCATTTGAATTAAAAAAAAAATTTTTTCTTTTTATCGAATTTGTAATGAAATAGTAATTTTACCAGAAATTATTCATCATAAATTCGATAAAAGGAAAAAAAAAATTTATTCAAATGCGGCGAATCTTCACTCAACCTGAAACAGAATCGTGTCAAGAATCGATAAATTGATATATCGATACGTCGAATCATGTCACGAATCGATAAGTTGATACATCGATATACCGAATTGTGTCTAGAATTGATGAATTGATACATCGATGTATCGAATCGAGTATAAATATAACGAAATGTGTCAAAAATCGATATTTCGATATATCGAACCGTGTCAAGAATCGATATATCGATATATTGAACGGAGTCAGAAATCGATATATCTATATATTGAACCGTTTCAGTAATCGATATATCGGTATATCGATATTTTAATAAAACCCAAACTCAACCCAAACTCATATCCGAAAACTAATTAACACAAATATAAACAATTTTTTTTCAAAACATCTTTCCAGAATGTTGTTCTTTAACAACTGACACAAACACAAGATGGGGGGCTGGCGCGCGAAGCGCGCAAGGGGGCGAAGCCCCCTTAGTATATATATTGTGACGTGACATTTTGCCACGCCACCCGCACGGAGTAGTGTCGACCATGGGGTCGGGTTTACGACCCTACGACGACGCTCATCGATAGATAACCCGGAGAATTACGACTCATTTTAGGATAAGTTTTGTGTTGTTTTTTTAGTTTAGTACCTGCATCGGAGCTTGGCGAATAATACGTTGGGCAAATGTTCGTTAAAGTAATAGAAGGAATTTAATTTTAGAGCTTGGAGTAAGACCAGCAGTTATTTCTGCCATATAAGGAGTGAAATTCCGTGTCCCGCTCTCGAGCTCACTCGCCGGTGAGGAATAACATGGGACTCGCGAGTGGCGGTGACGTGTCGCGGGGGCGTCTCGCTCGTGGCCGAGCCGTGCATCGTTGGCCCAGGAGGGTTCGAGCGATACTTTGCTCGTAACGCAGGCGAATATTCGCCATCATTATTCGTGGGAGATAGGGATGCCAACGGAGACATTGGGAATTGGACCAATATACAGCGTCACCCGCTCCGGTTGACTACGCAACCTTGGTGTTGCACTCTCCCCTACTGCCTCCTCAGTCGTCGTGGACCGTGAGATTCGGCGCCTCATTTAAGGGGATCTTTGGGACGGAGCCAGCAACGCGGTGCTGTTTTGCCTGGTGGCGTTTATTGTGGGCCCACCGCCTAATCAAGGGACGCTTTGATTACGCGAGGGAGGTGTCCTCCGTTGCTGGTAATCATCCACGGGATCCCAGGAGGAGGGCGATTGAGGGGCAGCATATCATAGCTGCGAGTAGAGGCTCGCACACGGTTTCGGTCGCGGGAGGGGTGGTCCCTTCGTCACCGTCGCACGTCACTCAACGAAGAAAGCGAGAAAATTAAGGAAAGTAGGGAGATGAGACACCGGTGGGGCGATGCGAGAATGTGGGGCGCGCGAATCGAGGAGAGAGTGGGCCACCGAGGTAAGTTGATCGATTATAGAGGATCATTAGATGAGTAATTTTTCGGGAGTCGAACGAGGAGCGGGAAGTAGTGGTGCGTGCTTAAGTACCGGACAACGGAGGAACTCGGTGAGCCCAACTCTCCTCACGCTTATTTCTGCATTAATATTCGGAATTCTTTTCTCGTCTTGTCCATCATGCGTTAATTTTGAAGAGTAGCGACCACGGTCAATAGCGATAGTCTCGCAATCGTGGTCGTGAATAATTGTTTTTTTTTTGAGTAATTAATTGAGTTTGAGTAATTGAGACTAAAGAATTGGACTAGAGAAATGGGCGAGAAGAGAATTCCTCCGAACTGGTCTGAACAATTAAGTGTCGAATTTATTGAATCTTTTGCCTATCGTATTTTTGCCCAATAAATTGCGCTCTTTCGGTAATTAAGTTTGCGCGTCACTATTCAGTATTTTAATTAGACTTCGCGCATTTACTTGAATTAATTAATATAATCGGTGAAATATTATTTCGTATGTTGAGTATTTATTCCTATCAAGTTGCGGGCTCAAGGCCTCGCGCTCGAGACAATGGCACGCTCTCGCGTGCCGCGTCCCCGCTTGTTAATCTTTTCTCTCTCTCGCGGCATATACTCGCCAAGCGCGGAGAGCCAGAGTCCCGTGCAAATCAGTCGAATAATTTTGCCTTTATTTCGTTCGTATAATTTATCGTATTTTTCGTGTACCGGGTAAGCCATAAGTAATCATCTTTTCCGTATTTCCGATGTCTATTTCGACTCTTATAGAATTCCGTCTGCGTACTATATTACCTCGGGTAATTATTACTACCTCGGTAAATTCACGAAAATATTCAATCAATATCTCAGTCATTCATTCGCAATAGTCTTACTATCTGTACCTCGGTCATTTCTTCGCAATAGTCTTACTACCTTTACCTCGGTCATTTAATCGCAATAATTTTACTATCTTTATCTCGTTCATTGATTCGTTACAGCGCAATTATATTACCTCGGTTAATTATTACTACCTCGGTTAATTATTACTACCTCGGTAAATTCACGAAAATCTTCAATTAATATCTCAGTCATTTATTCGCAATAGTCTTACTATCTGTACCTCGGTCATTTCTTCGCAACAGTCTTACTACCTTTACCTCGGTCATTTAATCGCAATAATTTTACTATCTCTATCTCGTTCATTTATTCGTTACAGCGCAATTATATTACCTCGGTTAATTATTACTACTTCGGTTAATTATTACTACCTCGGTAAATTCACGCAAATATTCAATTAATAGCTCAGTCATTTAGTCGCAATAGTCTTACTGTCTTTACCTCGGTCATTTATTCACAATAGTCTTACTACCTTTACCTCGGTCATTTAGTCGCAATAATTTTACTATCTTTATTTCGTTCATTTATTCGTTACAGCGCAATTATGTTACCTCGGTTAATGATTACTACCTCAGTAAATTTTCGTTTAGCATTATTGTCTACCCGTGTCGTTACTATAGCATATTTTGTCTTATTGAATCAGTAATTAAGGAAGGATCTGGCAAATGTATCGGATACTATCCGAAGAACCATTGTGAACCTGAAATTGAAGCATGATTTTGAATAAATCCTCGAAGGAGGTATTAATATTGAGTTCCGAGCTATTGTCACTCTACTTTGACCCTGCCCCTCTCCCTTTTTGTCCCTCAGGTGAGCTGAGCTAGTCGAGTTGCCCTCGATCTCGCCTCACCCGTTCGTTCGTGCCCTACGCAATTCCGGGATTCTTATCGAAGCAAATAAATAAAAGTCGGTCCACAACCGGCGGTACTTTGTACCTGGCGCCCAACGCTTTGACTCGAACTTTCCCTTTGCTTGTGGTCAATTCTTTAGTCTTTTTGTCCGGCACGAAAGGTACGGGTGATATGCCTGATCAGGAAGTGTGGTAGGAAAAATCCCGTCACAATATATATATATATATATCGTGACACTGCGTCACAGGCGAGGCATGAGCCTCGCCGAAGTCCGTCACCACACGCTGCCAATACCCGCGAAATGTAAAATAGACTAAGAATTGACAAGCTCCGAACAATTAGCGAAACTCCGTCGTCCCTCGTCGCTCTTCTTTCACCATCCCCGTAGTCCCATCCCAACCCAATAATGTCCCCAAGGATCCCGCTGCCCCACAAATCCCTAAGAAAAAGTATTAAGAGGAACCCTGTGGACGGCGAAGAAGACCCAACGACAAGGACAACGCCGCATATGATCTCAGTCGTCGCCGAGAATCCCACTCACACCGCCGCGCCGCGGCCCTCACACGGATAGACCGCCGAGAAAAGCCGAACATCTGCGAGGGCCCGGTCGGTATATCGAGCGAGTGGGATCATCGGAAAAATCAGCATAGAGCGAGCAACGTCAAGTATTACGCCATCGAGAGAGCCAGTGTCCACAGGGAGCCCCCACCCCTTCCCCCTACGATCTTTGTCACCGAGTCGACCGTCGCGTGCCATCGTCGGCAGCACCTGCCGGGCCATCCATCATCGAAGGCGCGTGCGCCAGCGACGGCGACTTCGGTGGCCCAATAAGCCATCGATTATCGATCCCCCGATGACCCATATTAATATTGCGCAGGCCCTTTGACCCCGATCTCACCCGAATTTTCCCGAATCCTTTTTCCCACGAGCTGTCCCGGTGAAGAAGAAGACGAGCTCGTCACTTCGGCGAGAGCTAGCATAGAGGAGAGATAGCGAGGATTAATTATTGTATCGAGCCACTGCGAGAGAGAGATTTGTAGAGCGACCGCCATATTGGCCACGAGGACCACGCGTGGCATCGCGAGCGATAAGGGAATACGTGTGGAGATCCTCTCAGCAACAAAGTAAGCCCGTTCCATTACCTTTTTATTCTGCTGCCCATTGCACAATTTTTTTCTTGATTGCGACCAAAATTACCCTTTTTTCTTGTATCGACCCGTGAGCGTGTGGTGGCGCAGCGCGACCCTCCCTTTTACACCTTAGCGAATTTTCATACCCGTCGTCCCCATTTGCGCTTTATTTTGCTTATTGTAATTCCCCCCGATTTTTCATTGAGCTCGATTAATTTTCAACATTGCCGAAAACCCGACGTGGGTAATCATTAAGAGGCCCGCGCGCCGGGAACACCCTCGACCCTGAGAAACTGTAACCCCCCCCCCCCCCGTTTTTTCTTTTTTGCGTTTGAGTTCTTAAAAATATAAATTTTGTCGATCTATATCGGCTGGCGCCCAAAAATTAGTAACCCGTTTCCGTTTCTTTTGCGTTCGTATTTTTTTTTTCTTTTCTTTTTCTTTCTTTTTTTTTTGTCGAGCACGCGTCCTCGCCCCGCTCGAAATTGTCGCGTGGCGAGTCGCGTAGCCCCAGCAATAAACTTCAGTATTCTTTTACTTTGCCTATTTTCTTCTTCCACCTAGATAAACCCCCTTTTTCTTTTTTTTTGTTCCTTTTTTTTTGTGCGAACAACCCGGGTTCACCCGGGAATAACTTCCGGCGAACCAGAGAGTGCCGTGACAATATATATATATATATATATATATTGTAACGGGACAGAAAATCTCATGATTTTCTATCCCGAGTTCGTACACGCGGACCTTGGGTCGCGCTCGACATCAAGTATAATAATCAATAAAATCTCATCGAAAGTCAGAATTCCACGAAGGACTAAAATAGATTTTGATCCTTCGAGGAATTGTAATACGTCACACGCGTGCCTGGTGCGAAAGCACTCGAAGCTCGGTAAAATTTCACTACCACGGATCCATCGGCCAATGACATCGCGGCACCGCTGGATCATCATAGTATATTTAAGAGCGAGATGAGCAAGACTCGCTCTTATTACGTAGTCATCACTGGTGAGCATTACACGGGGCAGCCGTCACGCTGCATAAATTCTCGTACTCGCACATTCTCGATGCGAGCTCGAAATCTTTACCACATCTCGAAGCCAGGAGAGACCCGACGTCTAGGACTTCGAGGCCAACCCGACAACAACGCGATCTTCATCGTGTCTTCACTCTCGAATCGTCTTTTTAAAGACGACTAGAGATCTTTTCACTGAATCGTCTTTTTCAAGGCGATTCAGCTATAACGTAACATTGACTCGTCTTTTTCAAGACGAATCAATTGACAACTCATTCTTCAATAAATACTTTCAGGTACTAGGGAACCCGTCTCAAGTGAAGCCCTGGGCATTGCGCCCAGAAGTTGGATCTTGAGACGGGTGATCGTCTCAGAATACCTCTCACACCTAGGTAGGGCCCCTTAAACCGTGTGAAGCCCTAGCTATTTCAGCTGGAAGTTGGATCACGGCGAGAGGTACCATTTTTGTTGGAGTACCCTTTCGTCTCAACCTCGTAAGCGTACTCTTCGAGGACTCACATACTCAAATATAATCTCAACACGTCGCGACGTGCCCCGACGCAAATTCGACAAGCATCTCGATAGATGAGACGTCTCACGCGACTCGACAAGACGAACACGTGGACACCGAGAGAACAAACTGGACTCTCCCTCTCCTCGAGATTAACCGTGGGACCCATCTAACAACTTTATTAACTCATTTAATTTAACTTCAATCCCTTCACTAATTTACTTTTTTTTAAATTAACCTCTAGACTTCCCCTTTTGTTAGTGTTTCAGTCGAATTACAAAGCGACAATTTACAAATAAAATAACAAATAAAATTAGACACCTTGCATTTTACTCTCGCCTCTCGAGAGTAAAATAAAGAGCTTAATTCCGCTTCCCGGAATTAAGACGATAACTTGGACCCCCAATCTATTTTCAATGGCCGATGATGAAGGGTCAACCTACGCGTAGCATTATTGCTCACAGTCGTGGTTAGTACTCTAAGGGCATCTCGAAAAAACACATAAAAATTCTTGGGCCTTCAGCCTGTTCAACATCAAAATAAAATCCTCTTACTCCCGGCTTTTGAGTCCAGTACTTGAACTCTGCGGTTGGTCACTGAACCGACCAAACAACAACAATCTAAAAATAAATCGTCACTCGCCTCCCGAGTGACAACAATCGAGAGCGAATTGCGGTAACGTGAGTCAACGCACGACATTATTCGCTCGCGATTCTCGATAACGTTACACGATATATACATTCAATAGTTGTAATCAAAAATTATTTAATCTTATTCCTTCTTGGAGCGTATCAGGGTGGCGTAACTCCTTAACGAAGCTGATCAATCATTTGTTGCTCACAAAAAAAAGCGCATCGAGCTTTTTTTAACTAAATATTTAATACCATAACTGTTAAGGAGTTATGCCACCAAGAGGCGTTCAAGGTAACTCTTTCACGACCAGTGGTAGTGGTAGACGCGAAAGTAGGCACTGCGGAGTACGCGGTGAGTGGGGCACGTTTGAAACAAGAGAGTCAGACCGCTCACGGGCTACCCGTGACTAGCGGGTATCTTTAACTCATGATATCTGAAAAAATAAGGTGTTGATCCTACACTTTACTGTGGTATTTATAATCTTCGTGGTCTAATTAACATTTCGCTAATTTTTGTCAACATAACATGGTCTCAGTCTTTCGAGAGTGGTCCTCCTATGAGCCTGGTGGTGAAAATCCGAATTTCAACCACCTTTATCTCTCTTATTTAGTCGTTGACCGGGTCTGAAATTTTGAAGCCGTGAAGGTGGGTACTTTATATATGATATGCTTAAAAATGATTTTTATTTCTGTAGGCAACAGCATAAAATTTTACGATCGGTAATTTTTTTGACGAAGCCATGATTACATTTTCGCTTCCTCATCGAGGAAGCCTTGTGATGGTAAAAAAAAAATTCGAGACTCTGATGACAATGTATTTAAAATGTCCCAAAATATTCTGGTGTGTGTGTGTCACGTCCCGTAATTTCGAAATTTTAATAAAAGTTTCGTAAGCGCGGATGTGACTCTCACTCTTCACGGGTGTCGAGTGACTCAAAGGCGCTTCAATAGAATTTGAAAAATCAGGAATTCGAGTGTCGCAAGGCTCGATGTCGACATTCAAGGACCCCGAGTAACCCCAGACCTATGCACGCGTCGCTGACAGATTGGATCCCTCCCCCACTGTGTTCGCCCACAGCCGATTGTAAAAATTATTTATTGGTGAGCACGAAAAATCAAAGTCAGTCCCCGATGTAACCTCGGTGCCTGCCAGGACAGGGAACAAGACTCCGACCCACTAGCTAGTGCATAGCGATCGGTAAACCTTGCGGAATAGTATGACTATTTTGTAATCGTCGCTTGGGTCGCGTGGGTCACTAGCTATTCCGTATAGTTGTTCGCGCCGCAGACGTGAGTCTCGGGTCGTTAAATCGTAGAGTTTAGAGACTTCTTAATTAACAATCGTTAAATATAGACAATTCTGTCGCAGGACGGAACATCATCGGGATTTCCTAATATATTGTGATTTCCTTTAATTTCATTTTCATCTTCCCGATAAAGATCTAATATCAAAACTATTTTATTCGAGTTCATTCGGCAAATTCTTATTCTCATTCTTAGGTGCGTTTACACCTAGTGGACTGTAAGTGATAGACGACTAAGGATACCATCTAGAGCTACACAACGTAAGTCTTCTTATAGTTTAAGAGCTAGCCACGGAAATAGGGCAGCAATTTATAGAACGATTAAAACCACATAATCAGTCTGCCTTAACACCATTATTAATTGATTCGGGCACCTGGCAGCTTTTCATTGGTGGGGGGGTGGGCGTGGTTCGGCCGTAAAGGAGTTGAAAAATCAATTGAAGGTGTTTAATTTATAGAGCGCTGGTTTTTGGTGTGATTGTAGCTAATTATGTTCAAAATTCGAAAATAATATTGCCAGGCGATTTGCTTGGGGGAAAAGTAGTGCCAGGTGACGTTAAAGGTGCGTAAAAAAGTACCAAAGTCGTCTCATTTAAAGAGGGCTGGGATTAAATTTTTTCGTTACATTCAACCCTCAGGATAGTGTGTGCAAAATGACAGGCGAAAATATTGAGCCGAACACCTTGCCAGGCACCGACAAAGAGCGAGAATAGCGGGACGGCCGTCAAGAGATTGAAAAATTAATCGAAGGTGTTCGATTTACAGAGTGCTAGTTTTTGGTGTGGTGGTGACTAATTATGCTTTGAATTCGAAAATAATATAGCCAGGCGATTTTTTTGGTGGAAAAAGAGCGCCAGGTGACGTTAAAGGTACATAAAAAAGTGCCGAAGTCTTCTCATTTATAGAGGGCTGGGACCAAATTTTTTCGTTACATTGAAACCCTCAGGATCGTGTGTGCAAAATGACAGGCGAAAATATTGAGCCGAACACCTTGCCAGGCGCCGACAAAGAGCGACAAGTGCCCGCACGATAGTTAATCAGAGGCTACAGTTATTTTTTATTATGCGTTGTATGTCATTCTATTGTTATGGATTAAGGATGTATGTTAGCTAAGTCGATTACTAGTTTTCTAATTGAAAATTTTAGATGTTAGAGAAGACGATATACATATAGCATTTTATAAGATTTTTTGCCAAATTTTCGCCCATGTGAATTCTGAGATATACGAGCTCAAAGTGAGACATTTAACATGGGATTCATATATCTGCTGCATACAGCAGCCCATGGAAAATAGCATTTATTCTAGAAAATGAAGTATTTCCCGACTACTTTTTGAGTTACAAAAATGTTCCAACGTAACCCTGTAGTTTTTGAGACACATGAAAGAAAAAAAATTGTTAAGTGCGCACATACTTTCCGAAATATTATGAGTTAAACTTCGCGTTATGAAAAGAAAGCATTTATGTCGCGCGCGCAGTTCTCCTGCGCAGCTTGCCTCTCACGTCGCCACAGCGCCGCGCTTAACTAACATACATCCTTAAAGGGAGAACATTTTTATATTCATTATTATTTATTATTTTTAAGCAGTATTAATATTCACTATGTTAATTGTTTATTTTTTACCAATCAATCAAAAACACAGTAACAGAAACGGCTAGATATCTTGATAATTATTCTAAATATTAATGTATGAAAATTACTGTTATAACTCGTTATGAAAAAAACATATCAATTCTATATAATAAAAATTAAAAAACTATTTGAAGTATGAAATATTGACATCAATGTTTCTCGGACTGTTGGCTTCTCTATCCGATAATTCCCCGGGGTTTTACCTGACTCAATATATAGCGGAAACTTTTACTTCATCGTACAGATCACGAGAATTATCGGATAGAGGAGCAAACAGTCCGAGAAACCTTAATATTAATATTTCATACTTAAAATATTTTTTAAAATAAATTTTAATTTTTATAAATTTTATAAATTTTATACAATTTAATAAATTTTTATAAATTTTTATTCTTATTATAGAGTATTGATAGTTTTTTTTTTCATGAACAGTTATAACGGTAATTTTCATACTTAAATATTCAGAATAATTATCAAGATATCTAGCCGTTTCTGTTACCGTGTTTTCATGTACAATTACATGCATAAAATTTAAAAAAAATTGCATGATATTAAATGATAAAAGATAAACAATTAACATTGTGAATGTTAAGACTGCTTAAAAATAATAAACAATAATGAATAAAAAATGTTCTCCCTTTAATCCATAACAATAGAATGACGTATAACGTTCATAATAAAAAATAACTGTAGCATCTGATTGACTATCGTGCGCGCATTTCTCGCTCTTTATCGGCACCTGGGAAGGTGTTCGGTTCAATATTTCCGCCTTTCATTTTACACTCATTATCCTGAGGGTTAAATGTAACGAAAAAATTTAGTCCCAGCCCTCTATAAATGAGACGACTTTGGCACTTTTCTACGCACCTTTAACGTCACGTGGCACTACTTTTCTCCCAAGCAAATCGCCTGGCAATATTATTTTCGAATTTTGAACATAATTAGCTACAATCACACCAAAAACTAGCGCTCTATAAATTAAACACCTTCAATTGATTTTTCAACTCCTTTACGGCCGTACCACGCCCACCCCCCCCCCACCAATGAAAAGCTGCCAGGTGCCCGAATCAATTAATAATGGTGTTAAGGCAGACTGATTATGTGGTTTTAATCGTTCTATAAATTGCTGCCCTATTTCCGTGGCTAGCTCTCCGTCTATTATGTATAGTATGTGGGAGAGTGTATGAGAGAGAATCGTCCACTGCGGTGTGGCATATTGCACTACCTGTTTTTGAATTGTACGACTGGCATCGGAATCATATTTCCAGTCATTAAATTTATTGTCTCGAGATCTTCCTCTATACATAGATACTAACATCTGTGCGTATGCGTGTATGCACGTATATACGGACATACTCTATTGGTTTGATAAATAAATTATTAATTGGGGTAATAACATCGTATATTAAGTTTTGCCCTGTATGATTTCCGGTTCTCTTTCCTTGCGCATTATTTAACTGTTTTGTAATAAGCGAACCTGCGGTTGTTGTGGAAGATACACCAATAATTCGTATTTAGTATCGTATTTTTCATATGGTTATCTTTAATTCACGTTGACCGAGACGCGTTTAATTTGAGTTCATTATAGTATTTTGTGTTAGGTTATCGTTAAGTTGCGTTTCCAGACTATTTGTTAATTGTTATTCAGTTTGGCGTTTAGCGCCCGTGAATCCTATGAGTCTTTTGTGAAAGTAAGGTTCTCTTTTGTAACACGCCCAAAATTTGGTTATTTGTTATCGTTGGCTCTTGGGAGCTCGTATTAAGTATGGAAAATCTGTTATTCTAGTAGCGCACACGACTTTTACTGTACAGCGTGGATCTCACTGTGTATCCCCGTCACATTAAGTCACATTAAGTCCCGAAGCATCGCATTGTTCTTTTTCGCCTAAGGATCCCACCCCTCTACCATTATCGCATTTTTCGTGAGCTTAGTCGAAATTCTGTACTGAACTCAATTTTTATCTATCGAGCTTAGCGGTTATCGGGAGCGAAAAATAAATAAGCCATTCAGTCTTGGATGGTGGTGATGAGCGAGATTCGTTTGTCATCTGGCGCCTAACTCTCGAATAGCCGAGTGTTGCGGATTTTGGTTAGATTGGGTTAAATTTGGGTCATTGAATTTTTGGTAATTTGGGTACTTGAGTTCAGTTGTCTGAGTAGATGAATTGAGAAATTCGTCATAAGGTATAGGTAGAAAATGTAATACGTAAGGCTGTTAATCATTTCGTTGACTATATTTAGTGATAGTATTAAAAGCACTAGAATTCAAAAAAATTTCGTATTTTAAAAATCTAACATTTAAAAACATCCAGAAACCCAGTTATAACCTTTAACAGGTCATGAAGTATGTTGAGAAACAATAAAGACTTATGAATTCCAAGGTAAACGTTGATCAAATCGTCACTTTTAATACGATTTTTTTTTAAACAGAAAGTGCTACACCAGTGAATACGGATTTATCGGGTTAAATCTTTCTGCATAGATCAATCAACATTAAAAACAGTCAAAGGGAGCGCAGTGGCGCAGTGGGTGAGGCTCTGGGTCGCACGCAGCGGACCCGAGTTCGATCCCCAGGGCCGACACCAATGGAAATTTTTCTATGTGTTTAATCTGCAATCCCGGTGGTTCGGAGCCCACCAAAACAATGCCCAAAAAATCACCTTTCTGTGATGGGTGGGTGGTAGGGGTGCGGCTTTGAAGGACTAGCGCAGCGGTTCTCATCGCTCGGAAGGTCGCTTAGCCGCGCACTGACTTACCCACTGAATCACAGCAAAGGAGGTACCTGCTTAGGGCGCCTCGGGAGGCCACGCTTGAGTTTACTCGCGCGGCCACCAGGGGGGAACTAGGGGTATCACCCTGTATCAACGGAAGGTTTTCTGCAGTTTTCCTCCATTTTCGGCAAATGCGATACAGGGTGAGAATTAGGAAAGAAGGCGATGCGGCTGCAGACGTATGATCGCGAGGAAGGTGGTGATAATAATGGGCGAAAAATGGCGGTAGATGGTCGGTAAAAATACGAATCACCATCCTTGTCAAAACCCCCTGAGGGGGTGTGCAAGTAAAACTCGACATTATTTTATCATTCATTAAAAATAGTCAAACTCGCATTAATAATAGGTTAAATGGGGTAAAAAAAACCTTGCAAGTCATAAATTTGCCATCTTCTTTTTTTAATTGTACTTTGCTTACAAAACATGAATGAAAAACTCGAGAGATTGAAGAAGACTCTTTTTGGGGGGGGGGGGGGGGGGGTAAGGGTTTCAGCGTAAAAAAACACTTTTTTTGTGAATTTTTTTTTAAAGTATGGATTGAGCAAATTTATTCAAACCTTTTGTACATTATTAAGTATACTTTTAACAATATTCTGTAATTTTTTGATGCGGAAATATTGAAAAACAAGCCGGTGACAGAGCTTGCCCCAGAGCTACTTTTTCAAAGTCCGTGTTCACTGCCATTTAAAAACTACTTGACCGATTCATTTCAAACTTGGTACATATTTTCTACATATAAAATATCTCCGCCCAACGTTTAGTTAAAAATTTTTTTTTCCGTTAAGGGGGTTTCCGACCCACAAAATGGCGGAATTTTTCGTGGAAAATAGCGGTTTACGCTTTAGATGGCCACCAAAAATTTTTAAATTAAAAAAAAATAATCATAGAACGTTGGGGGGAGGATTTGATGATACTTTGACTAAATTTTAATGGTTTTTTATTTCAGATAATTTCCGACCGAGATATAGTGAATACCGCAAATTGTTATTTTTCTATGACGTTTTGGGGCAAGCTCTGTCACCGGCTTGTTTTTCAATATTTTCGCATCAAAAAATTACAGAATATTGTTAAAAGTACACTTAATAATGTACAAAAGGTTTGAATAAATTTGCTCAATCCACACTTTAAAAAAAAATTCACAAAAAAAGTGTTTTTTTACGCTGAAACCCTTACCCCCCCCCCCCCCCCCCCCTTAACAGAGGAAGTTTTTTTAAGGAGGTTCTGCTCATACTTTAAGGAACACCCCAAGCAGAGGGGGCCCTATGCTTATACACAGGCCACACGCAATACTTCCAACCTAATATCGTTACGAACGAAAACTTTTCCGGCAACAAAAAAAAAGTGAAATGAATTGTTTTTACTGCTCCCAAGTGGACAAAAAGTTATTGTGTAATTCAGGTCGGAGAGCAACAAAAATAATAAATTCAATTTTTTTTCTCTTCATTTGGGATACGT
This sequence comes from Rhorus exstirpatorius, assembly GCA_963564615.1. Classification (NCBI taxonomy): domain Eukaryota; kingdom Metazoa; phylum Arthropoda; class Insecta; order Hymenoptera; family Ichneumonidae; genus Rhorus; species Rhorus exstirpatorius. The sequence continues at coordinate 7,858,293 of OY751317.1, read as the reverse complement.
ATCTTGGGTCTTGACACTTGGCAACGTTGCGGAAAAGCGACGCGTGCAAGCGCCACGAGCCTAACATAGTTTTGATCTGTCACTCATTCCACTATCCCTGCTGCGACGTTGCAACGTCATAGCCTTCCTCAACGAACCGCATCTCGTCGAATTTGGAATATTTTAATTTCATTAATTTCCCATAACTCACTCTAGACGTAGTTAACCCATTAGCGCCCAGAGGAAGCAATTTTGACATCTGAGTTTGAGCTGTTGCCATGTGATGAATTCGAGCAAGAAAAAATCGAGAACCACTGTTCCCTATGTTTTCGAGTATGCTCTTTCGAATGGCGATGGTTATAATTGCGCCAGGAAAAATTTAACCATCGAAAAATCGAAAATACGCCAAAAAAACGTGATTTTTCGTTGACGTTTTTTTTTTTAATGACTTTTCGTTCCCTGTCGATTTTTTTTCATGCCTAAAACCAACTAATATCGCGACCTCGATGTCTGAACTAAACATACATGAGGTCATCATTTTTATTTTTACGTTTAGGTTAGCCAAAATGGCGGCCGGAATGAAAATTTTTTTCCCGAAATTTGACGATTTTTTTTTTCGAAAACTATGCGATCGAGCAACAAATTGTTCATAAACAAAAATGTCTTTAAATTAGTCAAAGAACACTTTCGAATTTTTTTTAGAAGGATCTAATGAAATTTTGGTTTTTCGAAAAAATTACGAAACGGCATATTCGACAAACGTCATCAAAAAGTCTCAAATTACGATAAACTTTTATATCCACACACAAAATTGAAAAAAAAAAAAACGTCATTAGCCATTAATAAATGTTGCCCGATTTTCACCGTGTGGAGGTAGACGTTACCGAAAATCTTTAAAAAAAAATTTTTTGTTTTTTTTTTAATTTTTTCTTGTTTTTTTTTGTTTTCACATTTTTTAGTTTTGATTTTTTAGTTTTTTTCAATTTTTTTTTGTAACACATCACATGTAAGTTTTATTGAAGCACTGAAGGCAGAAATATAAATTGCAATCCTCACAAAATTTATTACATTTTGCTACAATGTAAGGTATAATCTTCCAAGGCACGGGATCCCGAGTGCCATCTACAAAAGTTATTTGTACGGTAATGTCTACCTCCACGCGGTTAAATTCGGGCAACATTTATTAATGGCTAAAGACGTTTTTTTTTCAATTTTGTGTGTAAATATAACAGTTTATCGTAGTTCGAGACTTTTGGATAACGTTTGTCGAAATTGCCGTTTCGTAATTTTTTCAAAAAACCAAAATTTCATTAGATCCTTCTAAAAAAAATTCGAACGTGTTCTTTGACTAATTTTAAGACATTGTTGTTCTTGAACAATTTTTGCTCGAGTCCATAGTTTTCGAGAAAAAAATTCGCCAAGTTTCGGGAAAAAAATTTCAATTCCGGCCGCCATTTTGGCTAACCAAAACGTAAAAAAAAGATGTCCTCATATATTTTTAGTTCAGACGTCGAGGTCACGATATTAGTTGGTTTAAGGCATGAAAAAAAATCGACAGGGAACGAAAAGTCATTTAAAAAAAAAAAAAAGTCAACGAAAAATCACGTTTTTTGGCGTATTTTCGATTTTTCGATGGTTAAATTTTTCCTGGCGCAAGTTTAACCATAACCATTCGAAAGAGCATACTCGAAAACATAGGGAACAGTGATTCTCGATTTTTTTCTGCTCGAATTCATCACATGGCAACAGCTCAAACTCAGATATCAAAATTGCGTCCTCTGGGCGCTAATGGGTTAATCGGGTTCATTTTTTTCTAGGCTTTTGTAATAGATAAATTTTAATTTTTCTGAAATTTTTAAATAGCTATTGGGATCTGACCTCGGGGCGGGGCTTAATTCAAAAAATCCAACATGGCGCAGACACCGATGCAAATTCTACCGGAATGCATGTGATATGTTGTGATTTTTGTGTATTATCAGTATTCATGGCTTTAAATCGAGAAAGTATACATCTTTGGGCAGGTGAAAATCCTGCTCAAAGAAATTTTATTGAGGGTAAAAGAGTTCTGCACGCGGGACACATCGTGAAGTGCGGGATAAACGATGAAATCGGGCGCCAGCCCCATACGTTGAATTTCTTGGCATTGTGTTTACAAACATCACAAGTCAGAGGAAGTATGCATGAAATCGAAGGCCAAATCCAAAATGGATTAATAAAATTTATCAAATGTTCGTGCAAGTCTGGTTTGGGTGAACAATGTAAACACGTATTAGCAACGCTTTTTCACTTAGAGCGGTAAGTTTCTAACCTCAACATTCTAATGTAAGCAACTTGTAAAATAAAATTTTTATTACTCCTCGATATCTAAATGCTATGTAGGGTTGAAGAGCAAGATTTGCCGATCGTAACAAGTACAGATCGCAAATGTGGATGGAAGAAACTGCAACAAAAAGCTCTTGAGCAATATGCCGCAGCTCCGCTGGAAAATCATCCTTGCTTTCGACCAGCTGAAAAAAAGATGAAACTGAACGGTGACATTTTAGAAAGCATGACTGAGTGGCTGAAATCAAGAAATAAAGGTGCTCTGCACTGAGAGACTTTTTATGTGAATAATTGGTAAAAATATATCAAAGTTTAGTATGTTAACGTTCGAAAGTAGAGAAGTCCGGGGTTGCTTGTCAAAAATTCACATGGTGCATACTAATGAGTGAAATTGAGATTTTTCTTTCAATAAATGAAAAAAAAATTCGATAATTGATTTAAAACATGATAATATTTGGAACGCACCATGTCAATGTTAGAGAGCGACTGGACAAGCACAATTAGTACGGTGAATGTGAAAGATTGAAATAACCGTATCACATAACGTCACGAAGAATATCAGTTTTTAATACGGACCATACGAAAAACTATGACTCACCGCTGAAAAAATAAAGAAGTGGGGGAGTCGAGGACTTCACAAGCATACTGAAATTGATACACGTCGGAAGATACATATATGTACACTACTTATACGAAGACACCTTACACAAGTCCATCACACAATACACTTATATATTAAACCGGGACTTATACCTAATACATTTACAATATACACATATAGAATGCAATTACATGTCGGAGAATCTCGGAAACTTGTATATATGGTGAGCTTAGAACACTCGTCCGCTTGTGAGAAAGGATTGAAAGGGTTATTTTTTGAATAAATCAGTAATAAACTTTTTTTTTGAAAAACTGTATTGGGAAAGTGGACTTTATTTTAAAATGTTTATTTTTAACCCATTTTTTTGTTTGACTCGATTTGCAATAATTTTTTTTATGCATTTCTACTTTTTTTAATTGGAACATTCGAAAATAAACCCCATTAATTTAAGAAATGTTCAAGATTAAATATTCTATGCTTTGAAATGAATTCAGATTTGCAAAATTTAAATTTGGCGTAATCAATGTGCTAAAAAAAACTTAAAACATTTGGATTTTAGTGAAAATTGGTACTTGAAGGTTTTTTGGGTCGCTGATCACGAATCTAAAGTTAGATTTTTTTTTCTAAATGGGTTGGTTTGGATTCAGTATTAATTATTATTATTATTATTTCTGCTCGAAACGAGTTTAAAAACGTGAAGTTCAAAGGCTGGCTCATGTTCAGCCCAAACCCGCGTATTTTTATTTGATTTCGCTTTACCTTTGACTTTAGCCATTATATATCCAGAATATTAGGCTATAATATTATAAAACTTCATGAAACACGAGACTGATCAAAAAAACTTTGTCCTAATATTGTTGCAGGTTAGAAATTGGAAATGTATCAACCGCAGTAATCGATGCGCACGCTTCGAAAGGACGGAGTCTAAATTTCGATTGAAACAATGTTTTAGTTAAAAATTAGTATTTTTTTAGTGATCGTAACAAAATATAAGGATATTGCAGCAATAACAAAGAAAACAATGGCCCTATACTGATATTCATTTTTTACCATATCAAAAAATGGTGAAATTTTCACTCACAAAGCACCTCTCCATTTCGAAAAATCAAACAGGAACTAAATAATCACGGTGCACATTATTTTCTCGAATCATTAGGGTTTCTAAACATTGGATGAACAGTCCGTTTTTTTCAAGCTATAAATAATTAGACAAGATGAAATAGTGTTGCCTTCTTTATAATACCTTATTCTTGTCATCATTATGTGAATTTCTGGGAACTTGGTTTGAAATAAATAAATCATTGAGAAATGGTTATGTAATATTTTTATTATAAAGAAACTTACTAATCTTGTATATATGTAAGTGTATTAAAAAAAGTTTTTATACATTTTATCTTAAGAAAATAGATAATTACATCCAATGTTTGGCAATGTAAACCACGATTTGTTTCACGGAGCTACATAACAAGTATTAACATCGCATGCGAATTGATGAATTGGTGGGATTTTTCCGCTGCCGTATCTTTTCCCGAGACGGTGCATGGAACAGCCGAGCGAGGCTTCGTGCGTTTTCGGCAAAGATCGTAATCACACCTGGCGATTCGGGGAATATTTTAATACGCACCATACGAAAAATCGAGACTTCCCGTTTCAACATCTACTATTCTTTTCAGTTTCACGGCTAGTTAATATAGACCATGTCATTTTTTCGAATATTTTGTCTCAGTATATAACATTCACTGTGCTTATTATTGAAATAATTTCGTACACAATTTATTAAGGTGAATATGAATTTTTCTTATGGTCAATTTTGACATACAGTATCATAATATTTCATATCCAGCATACTAAATTTTCATATTATTTAGTTAAAGACTGGTATGGGTGTGTCAAACTTCGATATGACGCTGCGAATAATTACCATATTTTCCGCTCTCTTCCCTACTTTCAACTGTAACATATTAAACTTTGATATATTTTTACCAATTATTCACATAAAAAGTTTCTCAGTGTGGGGAAACACGCGTGAGTGTGGTTGCATTTTTTTGTTAAATAATGTTAATGTGTTAATATAATTTATAATTACTGTTGATGTAATTTTGTATTGTCATTTATAAATTACAGCCAAGGCAGGCACGAACCAATGACTTTTAAGGCGAGTCAAGCGCCTACACTTACAGAGATAGAGGCAAAAACCATACAGGATATTTTTGTGAGGCAAGAGTATAGTCCTTTAATGCAGAAAATTGAAAAATTTGAAGTGAAAATAACAGAGGATTGTTGTCGGAGAACACTCAGCGAACTCCAAACTGATTTTCGAGCCCTATGCAAGGAGACAAAATTATCTTATGCCGTGTGGTCTGATGAGAGAAAGTATCGCATCACAGGCACTACTTGCTATGGGCTTTTTACTTACGCTCACAATAAAAAACCGAATTGGCACGCCAAATGTGAGGCTTACTTCACTCCCAAAGATTTTCGTACGGAATATACAGAGTATGGAAAAAAGACTGAGAAAGAGACACGCGATACGTACGCGCGAAGTACAAAATATATTGTGGTAGAGGTAGGGTTAGTTGTTTCACAACAAAATCCATGGCTGGCTGTGTCCCCTGATGGCATTATTATCAACGAAGATGGATCATTTGAGTTGTTGGAAATAAAATGCCCATTCAAAGGAAAAACAATGACTGTGAGAGACGCGATCAGAGACAGTTTCGGGAAATGTTTAGATATGAAAAATGAGCCAATAAGTCTGAAGAAGAAGCACAAGTATTATGGGCAAGTCCAGCTGGGAATGGCCATTTTAAATATCAAAGAAACGTCGTTTGTTATTTACGCCGCTCATGACAAGACTTTGATTAATGTTAGAGTGATTTTTGACGAAAATTTTGCGACAGAAATGTTGCTTCAGTTAAAGAAAGTGTTCTGCAATGTGATGTTGCCCCATGTGTGCTCAAGGAAAAACGATGGAGATCATAGTGTTGATGAAAATCACAACACTATGAATGTTGTGTGATTTTTCATACCAAAAAATGTTTACTTGTTAGATATATAAAAATAAGGGTAGAACATTTCACAAAGATATTAAGTTAAAAACAACAATGTTATTTATAAATCGTTGAATTTTATTTACATTTTAAATTGACACCAAAAAAAGTTAATAAATACATAATGGTCCAAGAATTATTATAATGATTTTTTTTAATTCGTCTTATTCTATCCGGATTTTTACGTCCTTCTCCATTACAATTCCTTCCATTCCAATGTACAATTCACGTTTCGATTTCTTATACGTCCATAAATTTATCATCAGCTAAAATGGGTGCGCTTAAATTAATTGTGCCGCAGATGACCGTAAAAATATCTCCCACAATCTGTACTAAATTGACAGGCAAAGTATCACCGAATATTTTAAACGTTTTAATTCTTTGATTCGATCGTTCCACGTGAACCCTTGCTTTTGCAATTCTTGAAGTCATAATCGCTTCTGCTTTAGTAAATTGTTTTTTAGTCCTTAAAAATGGCGGTTTGATACATTTCCAAAGATTTTTTTCGCAAATTTCGTCAATAGAAAAGCCTTTTTCAACCATTACTGCATCTCCTGGCTCTAGTAAATTTTTTATATTGCTCTGCTTGAATATTTCTGAATCAGATGCTCTGCCGCCGTAAGGCTTACTAAAAAAAGAAATATTTCCCCCGGGCGTGACAGCGGTCATAAATTTTACAGTACCACTGCCTTTATATTGTGAGTAAGTGATCATCTGGCAGCAAAGATTTTTTGGGTGCTGAAGAAATATTTCTGTGCAATCAATTACTGCTCTAACGTCCTCAAAACCCTCGAAACATTTTGGCATATTCCTAGATATTTCGTCTTTTGAAGGCCAAGGGATGGCAGATTTTAAACACTGCCCTAATAAAAGTACGATTGAATAAAAAACTCGTTGATACTGTTTCGGTGAAATATGAAAAAAATAGCTAAACTACTGTAGCTCCAATTTTGCTTTAATTTTACGTATGTCATAACGATTGTTTCGCGCAAAGTCATTGTCACAAGATTCAGCGGAGGGGAAGTGGTGAGAGCCCACTCTGCAAGGTCGATGATCTGTTCCAAAACTTCAAATGATTCAATGCCTGTCATTGTACTCAAACTACTATTAGTTTGCAAGTAGTCCATAAACTTTGGCAACAATTCGCCACTGTTTACTTGTACCCCAAAATCTTCAACAATCGTAGACGGATCCGAGCAATAAGAACATTCATTATTCAGTAAGAAATTTACAGTTTGCTCCATATTATCAGTCTGAATTGTTATTGGAGAAAAATTGGGAGCTCTTTGAACAGTTTCACTCGCATCGGTCGAAGAGTGCGCTTGGATGAGGCTGGACGTAGCTGGCATATCATTTTTTGATACTACCGAGTCTTCATTTCTTTTTTTGTCTTCTTTTTCTTCCTCCCGTCTTTCTTCAGCATCGATCATAATGACTGGATCATCATTCTTCTCATTTCTCTTCAAATGCCTTTGCAATCGACTACTTTGTGAAGGACCGCATGTTCCATGGCTTTGCAAAATGCATGGCAAATTACACGAAGGGACTGCACTAACTTTCAAATATCGCTTCTGCGATGTACAATCTGATAACACATATTAACAAAATGTAAAGTCAATTATTCGCTATACACAGAGAAAATATTTAGGTAAATAACACTCTAGTAAATTTTGAGGTTATGCATTGAATTTTGAGATTATTCATTTAAAAAATATATATTAACATACCTGGGAGTATATAATCTATTCTCTTGAAATGCAAAGAGCACACTTGGACGTTCTTGTTAGTGTTCTTCATTTTTAAAGCACTTCTCCATGCTTTTGCCTTATCGGAGCTTGTTATATTTCCAAAAATGTCTTTGCTGTACACTAACCTCTCACCAGTCCTCGGGACGGAGTGAAAACGAAGATCTAAATCTTTTTGTGATTGACTATTGCAACCGTTCACCCAACAATACCTTCTGGCACTTGTTTTCTTTCTTGGGGAGAACCTTGCACCCTCCATAATGTTTTTATTCACTTTAAATTAATAAATATTCACGCTCACTCACGAGTGTTGTGTATATTTCAAGTGTACGCGAGTAAAGTTTGCATCGGTGGACTACTTACAAAAACTGCCACCAGGCGCCGTGGCAAAAATGTCAGATCCCAATCATTTTTTTACTACCTGATATCGAACGATTCCTCACGTCATAACGATTATACCATAAGGCCCTATCTATTACGAGGGTATCTTTATGATTTTTTATCTCGGAAAGTAGATACTGAATCTTGTTCAAATTTTTTAGATACACAGAGTATACCTTTGCACGCATGCTGTTGTAACGTCCTGGGTCGAAATACCCACCTAAATTTGAAATTTTTCATATACGTTCTTTTAATTCTCAAATTACGAGAAAACATGAACGAAAAGAGGTGACCCTCATTGCCGGAGTTCACCACCTAAACGCACAAAAACTTGAATCTTTTACGAACGAGGCTCGTCACGGGGGAAGGTGCTGAGTGACGAACCGGCGTATGTCGCGCGTTATCACCAAGCTCCCGCAAAATGCTGGAAGTAGGTGAAAATTAACGCCTTGCTGGTTCGCACACGGTAGCCGCGCTTATCGCTTAGGGATGAGCCTCAACATAAACAACAAGTGCACTTCGTGAGTATCGATATCCCTGCACTGGCAGTAGTCAGAAATCAGTCTGGACAAAGTCGATTACACGAAGCTGACAGGAAAATCGCCAGCCATAATAACTGGAAATCCGTCTGGCGATTATCGTCAGCAAAATGTCGAGGTGTGAGAGAAACTCTTTCCTCACGCGCCGACATCTCCCACCTTGTGCGACAATAGAATAAGGGCCTATATAATGACCAGCAAGAAGTCTATAAGTCAGTCTGGGAGGAGTGAGTAGAGAGTAATCACCAGCCAAGTGCTAAAGAGTCAGAGTACTCAGTCACTTGAGCAGGTTAACGAATAACCATCGGAAAAATCGGCGGGTCTACCTCGGGGACCCGACCGCGTGCAAAACAGGACTAAAACTTAAAAAAATGTGAAAATTGTGAAAACTTCCTGTCCAATTTCCCCAACGGGATTGGTCGAGGACTATTTGAATAAACGCCGAAATTTATTTGTTGAAATTAAAAAGTGATTCGACAAACTCATTTAAATAACCCGCTACGCCTGCATCCGCTCATCCAACGAGGATAGATTCGGCCGGTAAATACGGGAAAATAATAGATAAAACGTACGAACATACTTCAAGTTGTTCAGTTTCGATTGGGACACCCACCAAAATTCACGTGTTCCCAACACCTTTTCATAACTGCAGTACCGTGCGCTAGACGCACGTGCTCACGCAGTTACTTTACTTAATTTTCTCACCTTCTCTAACTACAGTACCGTGCGCTAGACGCACGTGCTTAAGTAGTTAAATTCTCTGACTACAGTACTGTGCGCTAGACGCACGTGCTTAAGTAGTACAGAACTGTGCGCTAGACGCACGTGCTTAAGTAGTTAAATTCTCTGACTACAGTACTGTGCGCTAGACGCACATGCTTAAGTAGTACAGTACTGTGCGCTAGACGCACGTGCTTAAGTAGTTAAATTCTCTGACTACCGTACTGTGCGCTAGACGCACGTTCTTAAGTAGTACAGTACCGTGCGCTAGACGCACGTGCTTAAGTAATTACTTTTCTCACCTTCTCTGACTACAGTACTGTGCGCTAGACGCACGTGCTTAAGTAGTACAGTACTGTGCGCTAGACGCACGTGCTTAAGTAGTACAGTACTGTGCGCTAGACGCACGTGCTTAAGTAGTTACTTATTCCTCCCTCCGGGTACAGTCCGGTGCGCGAGACGCACGCTCTGTACTCTAACCAGCCAACCACAACTCCGTGCGCTAGACGCACGCACTGTGGTGGAGGTTTCAACCCTATCGTGTGGGAGTCCCACCCGAAAATAGGATACATTCGAAGGATAACTTTTTCATTTGGACTTTTACGAGCAAACGCCGAAGCGGTAAATCCGAAAATAATAACAACTCGCTCCAGGGAAGAATTGTTTAATGTACGAGCACAGCAACAACAATTCGAGCGACACCTCAACCGACAACGTCGTCTTCATCAACTAAACACCCGCTACGCCCAAACAAAAATTATCTAACAAAAACCACGGTTAAACACCACGTTTTACCAAAGAAAGCAAGAAAAATCTACGTTTCACGTAAGTAGCGTCACACGATCACCGCACTCTTGCCTCTATCCCCGACCGGCGCATTCCGGTCCCAACAAGAGGCACCCTTATTTCTATATATACCCTATCGTTCTCACCCAGGACGTAACACTGTTAAAATTTCAAGTGACTCACTTTTTTTATGTTCGAGCAGAACCTCCGTAACGAAGAAAAACGAGGATGTGAATTACACTTTTATATGCGGTGTTTGTTTTAAGTATTCAAAAATATGCTAATTATGTACCTGGACAGCTTCTTCTTCTTCTTCTTCTTCTTCTTCTTCTTCTTCTCCTTCTTCTTCCTCCTCCTCCTCCTCTTCCGCCTCCAGTTCCTCGTGATTTTCGCTGGTACCTTCATTTGTTCTTTTCCATTCTTGCTCCTCTTGCACGATCGCTTGTTCCTCGTACTGATACTGCTCACTATGGTCGTTAACCGACTGTGCCACGTAAACAGTTTCCATGTTATCACCCTCATAATATATCGTTCCCTCCATTGAAATCGTGTCATCATCGAGGCGCTCCATCTGCACGGATAATTTATTTAATCATTCGAATTTCATTCGTTGTAATGAGAAAAAAAACTTCAAAAAGTGAAAAAGTATGCTACATAGATCAATAAATCTCGCAGTAAATACAGATGAAATATGCTTTTTGATTTATATGTATTGTTCCGTGGTACTTTTTTTTTAGAGGAAACGAACGAAAGCAAGTGATGGAACGCCTCAACGAAGCGCTCCAACGACCTTCTCTCTTGCCCAACAAAATAGAAATATGTTTGCCAGCAATTGGTCTATTTAAATTCATTTGGTATTATTAGGGAGCAGTCGAGTTGCTTTGGGAACGATTATTTGTTTGGGTTTTGCAAGCTTGGTATTGGTTAGATTGAACGGTTTTCGAGTTGGGATAAAATGATTTGGGGTTGGTTCGTAACGGCAGATATTGGTTTTTTAGAGTTTGGAGCTGCATTTTTCTGGGTTCAATTTGGCTTTGTTTGGGTTTGCGATTGTCAGTATTTTTTTCATTGTCTCTTATGTCTTGTATTCTGTCTTATTGTACTTTAATGAAAATATAGAAAAATAAAATAAAATAATAAAACAAATATTCGGAGGATAAAAAGCCTTTCGTACTTTCATCTGACGAGCGGATTCCTGACTCTGACGCGACGAATTATCCTTCTTTGCTTTAGCATTAATGTTCGGAGATTTCTTCGATCCAAGGACAGTGTATACTAAATTATTTTCACTGTTCTTGACGATCTCGTGTTGGCTTTCCGCTTCCTCATCCTCGATCTCATCTGTCTCCAATGAGTTGCTGGTATTTCGAGCGTCAACGTAATCTATCGATGGCCGAGTTTTAGCGACTTTATAGGCGGGCTCGACGTTTGTTTTGTTCGAAGATGCGTTATCATCGTTTCTCGCGCTAGCTAATCTTTTACCATTTATTGAATGTTTTTTTTTCACCAAGGAACCATCGGCGCTGTTGTTTTTTTCAGCTGAGCTGTTTTTTGTGCTACGCGTTTCAGCAATCTGTTGCTCGTTCTCTTCATCCTCCCAATCCTCATCGGCGTCGTAAGCCACCACGGTGGATCTCTTGTTTCTCTCGTTACTTGGATGAATCTGTTGACGCTTTGATGCTTTAAATTTTACATATTGATCGTCCTCGTGCGTTGAATCGCCCTGGCTACCATCTTCACCCTGGCTCTCGGGTACATAACGATTTAATTCAGAATTCGTTTTATGATATTGGACATTTACACACGTATTTCTTGTATCAACAATTTCCTCTTCGTTATCTGCCTTCTCCATTCGATCCTCAACTATTTCCTCGATCTCCTCGATCTCCTCGATTATTTCGACTATCTCTTCGACCTCCTCTACTTCCTCTTCGAGAACGTCAGACGCACAAATCATTTTCTCCCTCGCCATAATTGCTTTCTTACTTTTGGACGATGCTGCTTGAGGCACATCCACTACTGTGCTGTCCATCTTTAGTTGTATATTACTATCTGAAAAATCAATTTTTTATTGTACATAAAAATTCATCTGTTTTTTTTTTTTAATCGAAAAACAGGAATAAATTAATTGTAGGAGCCATAGCAGAAATGTAGAATGCTCTTGCATATAATTTTTCATTATTAGATCTTTCAGAATAACATTACGATAACACAATCAGGTCAGAATTTTACGAACGTATTTACCGTTTTATCCAGAATAGTACATTTTTTGTCCCAGATAAATGCATCGGTACTTATGCAACTGTGTAAGCATGCTATTTCAGGGATACATTAGACTGTTTCAAAATAAATTCATAATTTTTTTTTTCTTTACACAATCTTAAACTATACTTGGACATAAAAAAATAATCCTCGCGAAAGGAGGGGCCGGTTCTTCAAGATTTAAAGGTATCTCATCGGACTTTTGTCATTTTTATTTCGTTAATACGTGAATAATTAATTTGCATGGATGGAACAAACGTTTTTCTGGTCCTAAAATTATGAATATTTTCCAAACTTATGTATATACTGAATATACTAGAAAAAAACGATCTTGATGATCGCAGCAACAATTATAGGTCGATATATACGTCGATAAATGCAAAAAAACAAAAAAAAAATACAAAAATCAATATTACCAATCTCCTACTTTCCTTTTTAAGTACTCCTACTTTGTACTTTCTCCTACAATTAAGTAGGAGATTATTCACTACTGATAAATAACGTTTTTAAGAAAAATTTTATAAAAATCGTAATTCATTGTTTTTTAATTTGCTAACATGTCATTATTTTGTTCAATTAATCATAAAGTCCTGGAGCGAGCAGTGGCCCAGTTGGTCCGACTCTGGACTGCCACGCAGGCGGCCAGGGTTCGATCCCGCGGCCGGCACCAATGGATTTTTCCAAATGCTACTAAACTGCGAGCTCCGTGGTTCGAAACCCACCTAAAATTGTAGGTTCTCCCAAATACACTGGGCCGGTATCGAAGAGGTTGCGAAATCAACAGAAACTAATAGTTCCGTAAATGAACAGAAAAACTATGTGCCCAGTGTATAAAGGGAGCCTTAAGCCCGATAGGGCAAGGCAGGTGCCCCCACCAGTACCAGTACCAGTCATAAAGTCCTGTTTGCTAATAATAATAATTTGTACTCGATTGACAAAATAGACTAAAAGTTGAATAATCATTAATGTTATTGAGAAAAACTATGTGGGGTTAGAAAAACAGGCGTGCAAAGGTACCCGCGCGCCGATACGACGTGCCGCGCTAGATAAATTAATTTATCTCTACCAGTAAACATAATTTCTCCATTAATAAAAACTACGTTTTTTATGGAAAATTTGACGTAGAATACGATGGTTGTATTAAGAAATCGTTAAAATTTGGGGGCCATGGTTAAAAATTGATTTAAACATTTCAATTGTTTATAGCAATATGAAATTTTTTATAAATTTTTTTGAAAATATTTTTTCTCAAAATTCACTCTTTATCTTTAAAATGAAAAAAAAGTTTTCTCTAGCTTAAAAATAACCTGAGTTATGAATTTTTGAAAATGAGTCTCCAAGGCAAAAATCACGAAAATCTTAAACTTTCATTCCCTCTATTTAAAAAAAAAAAAAAAAAAAAAAAATAATCCTAGAACACGTATCTTTTTTTTTCGACGTAGAACCCGTAAAAAAAGTTTCAGTCAAATAAAAAATGTGTCAGTCAGAATGGTGTTCGGTTTGTAAAAGAATTAGTCATTAACGAAATAAAAAAAGACAAAAGTCCGATGAGATACCTCTAAATCTTGAAGGACCGGCCCCTCCTTTCGCAAGGATTATTTTTTGATGTCCAAGTATAGTTTAAGATTGTGTAAAGCAAAAAAAAATTATTGATTTATTTTGAAACAGTCTAGGATACATGTTAGCAATTTTATATAAACGTTATTTTATTTTGTATTATCCTTGGTACCACGTGTATATACAAAATAAATCTATCAATTTTATTTAATCTGTGAGCTAATATTGCAAGATGATGCGTTTTTATTCGGCTGTTTAATTGTAGAAAATACAAAAATCGATTTCCCAATCTTTGTAAAAATATTAATATCTAACCATTAGTCAAAATAATGGCAGTTTATCTTATGTCTAATTTTCAAAAAGTGATTGCTTATGCATTAAGCAATAACAATATGTATAAGCATTTCGCTCACACATGTTTTTTTTGCTCACGCTTCGATGAAGTTCGCATTATAATTCTTCTTCCTACATTTAATTCTAGAAATGCTTGAAAAAAAAAATCATTTCAATGCATTTCTTAATGATTTTTTTAAAGTAACTCTCAGTAAATTGTAGAAAGTCAAAGTAAATGAGTTATAAAATTATAATAATTAAATTATAATTATAATAATTATAATTATATTAAAGTATCTGGGATATTTGTTCACATCGAATGAAGGTATGAAGAAAAATCTAAAGAACATGGTAGGGAAAACAGAAATAGCTATAAATACAGTTTTGTGCATGATGAAGAGGGCAAGGATAAATAAGCTGAGGAAGAGATTTGATACTTAAGGGAGCTTTCCAGTGTGACAGCCCGAAAAATCGCTGTTTTTCGCGATTTTTTTTTTTAAAGAAAAAATAATCTAATCGGTCTGGTTTTTTTTTTTGTATATTAATTGGGTATTGAAGAATACAAAACAATTTTTTAAAGATCGATTTATTTATTAATTAATATCTATAAAAATGATGAAACAATTGTTGCAGAAAATGCACTTGGATGTGGTGTCCACGTTGGGGGTCACAATTTTGATCTGAAACAAAAAACACAAAAAGATTATTGATCGGTATATAATTGGCTTTCGTGCTATGGAGGCTTTTTTTTTTTTTTTTTTGCAAAAATGGCGCCGGTTTGAACAAAAAGTATCGATTTTAGCATTTTTTTTGGCAGTTTTTTTTACAAAAAAATAGGAAGATGTCAAAAAAAAAAAAAAGCTTCCATAGCACGATAAACAATGACGTTAAGAATATTGTGTAAAAAATTCAACTCGATAGCTTTAAAACTCTGCCCTCCAGGTTGGACACCGTTTTAAAAAATGCTGTTTCGAGAAAAACGCGTTCAAAGTTTCAAGTGAGGAAATTTTAGGTAAATCGTTTACTTACGGTCAATCAGCGATGCCAGGTCCATACAATATCCCTTCTGCTTCTTCGAAAAGATCGTGCTCAATATTCGATAAAGCAAAAAAAAAAAAAATCGATTTTTTGAAAATTTCACACTGGAAAGCTCCCTTAAAGACTTATATACGGGAAAAATTTCCGAATTTTTTATTTTTTTATTTATTTTTTATTAAATTTGCCTCAATTGTTAAGAATATTTTAAGCTTTTCAGAAATGAATATTTTTAAAATTGTGAAATTACAGCAAATTACAGCAAATTACAGCGTTCAAACATTTATTTTCTTGGAAGCAGGCAGGTAGCAGAAGAGGTAGCCGGGCGCGCTATATGGGTAGCCGGGCGCGCTATACGGGTAGCCGGTGCGCGCTATTAGACCAAGCAATAGGGACTTGAGCGTGACACTAACCCTAACAGGAAACCACCTGTGCCATCATGTACAGGTTGATTTGTAGATCACTTTGCCATAGTTTTTGACACTCAACTCGCATGTATTAATTTATTATTAACATTCAAAGCGAAAAAATAGAACTTTTTTTTAGTATTTTATATATAACGTAAAAAGTTACAATGCAGGCTTCAATACAAAAGTTGTAGAAAATTAAATTACGAATAAAATGAACGGTCGCGCGACTCGATCGGGCAACTAGGAGCGGAGAAAACCCGGAAAATTCAGCTTTTTTCGAAAATTCACATCTCCGTCATTTTTCATGTTGTAGAGCTCAACTTTGGTAGAATAGTAGTACTTTGTACGTACTTCAAGTGTGCGAAAACTGAACGCTGTGGGATTATTAGTTTTTGCACAATTTCAGCTTAAACACATTTACACGATATTTTCAAGCAGGTCTGGATGCCTCACGGATGGTCCGATTTTAATAGGACACTTGCATTTTTTTTCATTTTTATTTTATTCGAAAGTAGGGTAGAAAAGAATAAATTTCCCAAGACGGTTTTTTTTTAATGAGTAATATTAAAGCTAGAAAAATATTTTCTTGTTCACTCAAGTTTCACGGTACATTTGAATGGGCAGCCATATTGCTCGACCCGTCTATCAGCACCGCCAGTGTCACGTTCGGGAACTATGCTCCACTGTAAACACTTTCGCTCCAAGCAAGCCGAAATCTTAACTTCATTGTATATATGTATAAGTCACCTGCAAGGAATAGTGATTTTTTAAATTATAAAATCATCAATGAAGTGGAAGACAAATTTGTTAAAGGCACTTCCGAGAACTTACCTTCAGTAGATCTGGAAATGATTTCGTCATTCATTTCAAACAGTGATTGTACTGAATATTAGGAATTAAAATAATACTTACCAATATAAAAATGTATGTACATTTTACATATTACACTTCACACTTTTTATCCAAGTGAATATATATTTATATTATTGCATGATTTTTTATTCAAGCTAATAGCTATTTCACTAAGGAAAACACAATTTTCAGAACGTCACCAATGCTTCACAGCTTCAAATATTAATATTACAGGTTAAGAATTGTAATATTAATATTTGAAGCTGTGACGTTCTGAAAATTTTGTTTTTCTTAGTGAAATAGCTATTAGCTTGAATAAAAAATCGTGCAATAATATAAATATATACTCACTGGGATAAAAAGTGTGAAGTTTAAATATACATACATTTTTGTATTGGTAAGTATTATTTTAATTCCTAATATTCAGTACAATCACTGTTTGAAATGAATGACGAAATCATTTCCAGATCTACTGAAGGTAAGTTCTCGGAAGTGCCTTTAACAAATTTGTCTTTTACTTTATTAATGATTTTATAATTTAAAAAATCACTATTCCTTGCAGGCGACTTTTACATATATACAATTGAGGTTAAGATTTCGGCTTGCTCGGAGCGAAAGTATTTACAGCACGGGCTTACGTTTACAGTGGAGCATAGTTCCCGAACGTGAAATTGGCGGCGCTGATAGACGGGTCCAGCAATATTGCTGCCCATTCAAATGTACCGAGAAAATTGAGTGTAAAATAAACAATTTCTGCAGCGTTAATATCGCTCGAAAAAAAAAAACTGTCTCGAGAAATTCATTCTTTTTCATCTTACTTTCGAGTCCGATAGAGAAATATAGATGTTTCAAATGCATGCAAGTTCCCTATTTTGACAACGGATTTTTAAAATATAAGAAAAAAGCAACAAAACGTACATTCTGGTTTTTAATAAAAACGGTGAAAAATTGACCAGAAATGCTTCGAAAGATAGCCGAAAACGGCCGAGCGCGTCTTCTCAGTCGAGTGGTGGGGGAGAGAAGGAAGAGACGAGAGGCGCGCATATACAGATAGGCGCTGTATACTCTCTCTCTGTATATTCGCGCCTCTCTTCTCTTGCTTGCAATATACAGAGGCTCTCTTGCTCGCGCATATCACCTCTATGTATATGCGCGCCGCTCTTTCTTCCTTCTCTCCCCCACCACTCGAACGAGACGACGCGCTCGGCCGTTTTCGGCTCTCTTTCGAAGCACTTCTGGTCGACTTCGTTTAACCAAAGCCAACTTTGTTTAACCTAATTGCAAATGTTGTTGCGCCTGTTGACGAGATTGCATTAGTCAAGTATAGCGAATCGAGTATTTCGTTCATTGTGAGGGTTGAGACTGCCTAGCCTCAACTTAGAGGAGAGTGTGACTGAAGGTATTCTCGAACGAGTGCTTTGTAAAGAAGATCCGAATCGTCTTTCCGGATCAATATCGAAAGATAATTTTGTCAAGGAGACCCAAATTGTCTTCCCGGGTCAATTACGAGGACGATCGTAAGGCTGTATCTGCATAATGTGAGTTAATAAATTGAATTTATATCGTTCCTTGAAATATTCTCGAATGTGCTCGCACGTTCTTTATTCTTGGTCCTTCAACTTTAAACCCCCCCCTGTGGCTATCACAGTGTCGAAGGAGCTAGTCGAAAATTAAGCCAAAATGAATTCTACAAAAAAATTCAACACAATCACATTTATTGGGATTTTTCAATAGCAGCCATATAGGAAAAGACTGCTACATACCCACAGAATCTGATACATTTTGTATAAATTAAATTTTTATGTGTTTTTGTCACTAGTTTCATCAGATTCTATCAAACGTGTGAGGCTTTTGAAAGAGGGAATACCTTGTGTTTCAAAGACTGGAGTTAACTTTACGCAAAAGATTCTAGAGTAGCGTAGTGGCTCAAGGAGTACTCTCAAAACTGTTATATAAAATTTTCACCAATTTAATGTGGCTCAAACTAGCAGCAGGCGCTAGCAGCGAAACAGCTCCACGCCAGGGCCGAAACAGGGCTCTTCGAGCGCCCCGTGCTTACAGTACGCCTTAACCGGAGCAGTACGTTTCGGTGCGACTGTTTCGGCGTTGGACGTTTCAGCGCTGAGACGGTTCGGCACCGGGAGGTTTTGACGTGGATATTTCGACGCCAAGACGTTTAGGCACGAGACATTTGGGCACCAGAACTTTTCGGCGCCAGGGCGCCATGTGCGTGTCGTAGTGTGCGCATGTGCATGCGCGTGCGTGTATGCGTGTGCACGTGTGGGTGTATGCGCGCGCATGTGCGCAATGGGAGGCCAGGGGCGAAGCCCCGGCGGGGGTTCAGGGAGGCCTCCGTAACTATAAAAAAACGTAGATTTTCATGTTTCAAACTATTTATTCAAACAATCGATAGTTCATGGCACACTATCTCACGCGAATCGATCCAATTGCTGGTTGTATGGTTTGTTGGGCGTTTATATTTAGGGTGGATTTTGCTGTAAAAAAGTCTGTTAGTGTGAAATTTTTGGGCCGGCTCCCAGCGCCGAAACGTCTCAACGACAAACCATCTGACACCGAAATGGCCGCGACAAATCGTCCTAGCGCCGAAACGTCTCAGCGCTAAAAAATCTGGCGTCAAAACGGCAGCGCCGAAACGTAACGTACCCCGCGGTAACAGTCGATAGCAAAGAGCGAATTTCTTCAAATTTACACCATATCGACTATTTACCACGGATAATTGAATAAGCCAAGGATAGCCGCGAGACGCGGCCTATTACGAGCCTGTGAAATTTAAATGTTTTACTGCTGTAAAAACACCGGTGAGCTTTCCGGTTACGGAAAGGGGGAGAGAGGTGAGGAACGCCGAGAAATATAACCACTGGAGAAAACCTGATATAATGGGCCCCGAGGGGACTTTAAGAGATATGCTTTATTGATAATCTGAATATTACTGACGTAAAAGGGTATTTTAATCAGAGTAACACCTCGAGCGCTATGCCGAGAGAGACAGTTCAAGATGGCCGACTACTATGCCACGAGGCCGGCGTTTAGAGTCTCGCGAGATCGTCTCCAACGCCGAGAGAAAACTCGAGATTAGAATTGCTTACGAATAACAACCCACGAAAAGAGCGTTATGCCGCGAGAGTATCACCGTTTCTGATTTCGCACCGAACACGAGAACTACCGATTATATTTGGATTACTTGAGGATGGCCGGATAACTTTTATAACACGTGTGAACGCGATGGTTTGTTCGTTGATAGTGAAGTCCGACCACGTGTGAGGAGAAGCCGGTACTCGCGGGATTGTCCGTAGAGAATATCGTTCCGTTTCGGTGAGATAAAAAAACACGAGTTAGCACGAGATAATTCCGAGGGCTTTAGAAAATCGTGAGCGAAAACGAGAAGTCAAACCGAGGATGAACCGATAATATCTGAGTTGTCGCGGGGAGAGCTGCCCGAGAGGTACTGCCGCCGGTTAATTGCGCGCGAGAATATAAATGGATATTTTCCAAGTAACTTCAGATGATTGCATAACTATTCAAAGCCGCTCTTTGCGTTACCCAGAGCTGACGACGTGGACATAGCAGATTTCCGGCTCGTTATTTTCTATTTAAAAAAAATTGTTTGTTGCTTCTGAATTTTATATATTATTTATTTATTATTTATTTATTACGGAACGTAAGGTATGGTATGAGCGAACAAAGTACTTGGCAGCCCTTATAGGCGTTTCAAAAGTGGTCATTAGTTTTGACGTAAGATGAAAATAAAAGGAAGAATATCTAGTATAATATGAGGAGTTAAAATCATAAAATACATGACATACAAAAGGGGAGCAGTAGCGCGGTGGTAACGTTCCAGGCTCACACGCAGTATGATGCGATGAGGCCGGGTTCGATTCCCACCGCCAGCACCAATGGGAAAATTTTTTAAGTGCTTTTTCTGCGACCCCGGTGGTTCGGAACCCACCAAAAAATGTAGGTCCAAAAGGAAGCAGCGCCTTGGTGTGGTGACCGAAAGGCTGCAAAGATGTCTCGGGTTCGATTCCCGATGCTGTAGCATGACAGATGAAAACACAGCGGGCTCGGACGTAGCTCCATAAGCAGGGCGTACGAACCACGACTGCCTCTGTCCCAAAGAGCTGACACCTAGCGTGTGCGCGATAAGCTCCGGCAGCGAGAAGCGTTGCCGTAGCACAGCTGATGGTAAAAGCACAAACGGGCTCGAATGTAGCTCCAGAGGCAGGGCGTACGAACTACGACTGTTTCTGTCCCAGGTGCTGACATCTAGCGGGTGCTCGACAAGCTTCGGTAGCGGGAATCGAACCCGGGATAAACGGATACGAGAGAAGACCAATTGCAGAAGGTGATGGGAGCCCGCAACCCTCAGGGGGTCGGTGTAAAAACTACCTAACCTAACATAACCTATATGACATACAAAACGTATTAACACCCAGGAATGGATTCATTATGTATATGAGACATTCCACAAATAGTGGCATGGGGGCCTCAAAATTTCGATTTCAAATTTTCATTTATATTTTGTTGAACATATTGAAATGAACAAACTCTAAAAATTTCAGACCTTTTGCTACGTAAGTAACAGAGAAACGCCTATTTTTGCGTTTTTCTCATTTTTTTTTTTTCATTTCTTAAGTTTTCATGTGACTGAAAAACAAAAAAATATTTCGGTAATACTATTTTCTATCGGAAATTGTTTGAATTAGAAAAAAAAATTTCAACATTTCAAATTCGAATCTTCACTATGAAAAATGAGTTTAAAAGTTAAAAAATTAAAAATGACTGCGTTCCCCAGAATTTGTTTGACTTTTTTTGTAACGGCCCTGTTCTATAATCCAAAACCTTTTTCCAAAGCACTCCATTCTCACACCAGCCTCATTAACTTCACTCTCACGCTCAAACCTTACATCTTAGCTAAACCTAATCTCTTTTCCAGCTAATCTCATAACCGTCAACACCTCACTCTAATTTGCCCTTGGTCCCACGGGCCTTGTTCTTCTGTCTGACGACATCCCCTCCACTCTCATCAAGTCCTCTCCTTCCTGAATCTCATTATCACTTCAGTTCATCATCTACCTCGTCATCTACAGTAAAACGATTCGGATGTGCACCCCACGAATTTACCAAGTCTAACAATAACCCAAATCAAACCTTACTCTGAATTTGTCTTTATATCAACCCCACGCGACCATTACATTTTTTTTTTAAAGCTGAGACGATTTCACACAAAATCCATGCGTAAAAAAAAATGCGGTCACTGTGGGTATAACGACAAAAAGCAAAAATCTCAATAACTGCTAAAGTATTAAGTAAAGTTTCAATAAAGCGCTTGTTTTGCTTTTTTTTTTTTTTTTTCTTTTTTTTTCGTTAAACCCACGGTGACCGCATTTTTTTTACGCATGGATTTTATGTGAAATCATTTCAGCTTTCAAAAAAAAAGCCAAAAACATTTTGAGGAACGCAGTCATTTTTCATTTTTTGACTTTTCAAGTCATTTTTCATAGTGAAAATTCGAATTTAAAATTTTGAAAAGATTTTTTTTTTTTAATTCAGACAATTTCCGATAGACAATAGTATTACCGACAAATTTTTTTGTTTTGCACTCAGATGAAAACTGTAAAAGCGAAAAAAATAAGAAAAACGCAAAAATCGACGTTTCTCTGTTACTTACGTAGCAAAAGTTCTGAAATTTTGAGAGTTTATTCATTTCAATATTCTTAACAAAATATAAACGAAAATTTTAAATCGAAATTTTGAGGCCCAAAACCCATGCTACTATTTGTGGAATGTCTGAGTCTCATATACACGTTTTTTTATTGTTACTGTTCATTTTTTTCTTGCTTTTACTCTGAATTTTTGTTTCTCCAATTGTTTTCCGTATTTTTTCTATTTTTCATTTATTAATATATTTATTTACTCGTTGATATTTCGATTCATTCATTTATATTTATATATTTTCAAAGTGGTAATTAGTTGCAACGTAGGATGAAGATAAAATGATGAATATATAATATAATGTAAGGAGTTAAAATCATAAAATGTATGACATATAAGCCGCATAAACGTATAAGCACCTAGAAATGCATGTATATAGGATGTTCCATATCAAATCGAACGGCCGATTTCCGTAACCCTTTTGGATTTTCTCCATATTTTACCCAATTCAAGTATACGTATTGGAAGAATTAACCC
Organism: Rhorus exstirpatorius; assembly: GCA_963564615.1. Classification (NCBI taxonomy): domain Eukaryota; kingdom Metazoa; phylum Arthropoda; class Insecta; order Hymenoptera; family Ichneumonidae; genus Rhorus; species Rhorus exstirpatorius. The sequence goes on along the minus strand of OY751317.1, from coordinate 7,835,511 downwards.
TGATTTTTTCAGATTTTTCGGAATCACACTTCTCCTGCGACACCCGTTGCAATAATCAGTTTTTTCCAAATCATCGATTTTTCAAGACAACATAGCTTGAGATCTAGATGTCCTATCAAAAAATTTCAGGTACAACAGTTTTGCAGATTTACTTGAAATTTTCAAAACTTATTTTTTCACATTTTCCATTCACATCTACACGGAAAAAATATTGGGCGAGCGACTGCACTACCTTGTGATCACGCAGCACTGCCGCACATTTGGTGCGGCAGCATGACGAGTTACGGGAGGGCAGGTCCCCTTCACGCCAGGCGATCTTACAGATAAAATGTCGGGTGGGCCGGGCGCCGAACAGATACGGCCTCACACCCGAAAGCGCGGAGCGTTGTGCGACCACAGTTTGGTGCCGCTGGCATCTCCTTGCGGGCAGGCTGCTCACCTTCGTCGGTGTGGCTGTGGTTCTAAGGGTCTGGTGACGCACCGTTCCCAATATTCGGGACAACCACCGCCCCGCAGTTTCAGTACACGAGGCAATCCTATTTATATATATATACTAGGGGTGCGTAGGGCGCTACGCGCCCTCACTTGGGTTTGGGTTTGGGTTGGTCATCCTTTTCAAATTGGACACCCGGTATAAGCTCAAATCCTGAAACAGCGGCGGCGATATATCTTTATATTATAGAGATATATCCAAATATTGGATATATATATATATATATCTAAATAGCATTGCCTCGTGTGCGTTCGTATACTCAAGTCTGAATGCGCCTTTGCGTTCACCTCCGGATCAACTCGGGGCGACTCTTTTCCCCCTTTTTGGGGCAGCAGCGTTCCCGAAAACAGGCGGCTAGCTTGCCCGACTGGACGGGGACCTGCGCTCTCGTATATAGTAATGCCGCCGCACCGAAAGTGCAGTGGCGCTTCGTGACCACGATGGTAGTGCAGTCGCTTGCCCAACATCCCTTCCGTGTGCGTCACCAACATTTTGGGACTACAGCCACACCGACGAAGGTGAGCAGCCTGCCCGTAAGGAGACGCCAGCGGCACCAAACTGTGGTCGCACAACGCTCGGTGCTTTCGGGTGTGAGGCCGTAGCGATCGGGCGCCCGGCTCGCCCGACATTTTTTCCGTGTAGAGAGGACTTTCGATGAGAAATGTGCGTGAATCACTTATTACAGAAAAGTGCCCAAATTGTTTTCGCTGAAATTTGTACACAGCATGTCTTTTTCAATGCCAAAGATTGTCTGTAAATTTCATGATGGGCCGAAAAGTGGCTCGGTAGTTACAAGCCTGGGAAATATAATTTATCGCAATATTTTCTGAAAAATTTGTAAAATAAATTTCTAATTGTCCCGAAAAAATGCTAAAATAAACTTTTGAGTATCGAAAAAGTTCGTCTTCTTCTGAATTTCGAGTGAAACGTTCTGAAAATATTTGAGAATTACTTAAAATTTTTACCAAGTATTCAGAGGTTATTCTTTCAGATATTTTAGACAGTTTTTAAATACAATTTTATTTTTTAAATGTCTAATAATATCTGAAAGTATAAACTTTGAATACTCGGTAAACATTTCCGTAAACTCTGATTATTTATAAGACTATTCGGAAACTTTCTCTAAACTCTGGAACATTTTATGAGAATTCACCGAGATTTTCCAAGCAATTCTCAAATATTGACAGAAATTTTCAATCAAAATTCTCGTTTTCGAGAAAATAATTGTGAAAAATGTACTCTTATACGCAGGCTCTTATAGCGGCTTCATTCAGCAGCTCGATTTTCGATTGTTTATGTCACATAGAAATATAAGAAATTAATGAAAACCCATCTACCGGATGGAGCACATATTTTTTAAGATTAGTTCGTGGCCAACAGGAACGAGTTTTACTGCATGGTTTTTAAGGTAACTACTGCATTAGCAAAATCAAAGATATATTTGTGGCATAAAACTATGTCATTATACGTCTCCAGGGGACTTATCACGGTTCTTTCACGTGAGAACGCTCACCTCGTCCTAGCATTCTTATTGGTCTACGGCGTTTAGTCAGCCAATAAGAAAGCTAGGACGAGGTGAGCGTTCCCACGTAAAAGAACCGTGATAAGCCCCCAAGAGTAATTTCAGGCATATTGACCATTTCATAGCGAAAAATAAGCATAAAACTATGTCATTATACGTCTCCAGGAATAACTTCAGGCATATTGACAATTTCATAGCGAAAATATAAGCATTCAAATTCCTCCGTTTTGCATACAGGTATATGGGGAGAGTGTGATAATCCTAACTTGTGACACTTTTTAGGTATACTACAATAGGACCTCGATTTAACGGCCAGTGGCGGGACCGGCTCCGCATCGCACCTTGTTAAATCGAGGTTGCGTACGCCCGCCCATGCTGTATCTGCGCATCGGCACTCCGTGCTACGGGCCTGATCGCGGAGACTTGAAGCGTCCCCCACCATCTTTCACCACGCGAAAAACGGATCGATAAATGCGACATGGTGGGGACTGTCTGTTAAATCGAGGGCCGTTAAATCGAGGTCCTAGTGTATTTAGAAAAGATTGAGTGCCAAAAAAAAATTCAACTTATTGATTAAGATGTGTGGAACACTTTCGTAAAAAAAAAAACGTGCGTGTACCATCCCTACAAGAATATATTAAATTTTTAAGTACGTAAAATTTGATCAGACGACCAGTTTCGGCAAATTGGCCATCAATCTTGTCGCCGATCCCAGGATTGGCCGCGACCAATACTGCTTAATTTCGATGATTGCCGGATCCACACCCCGTGCCTACGCGTCCACTTCTGTCTGGTTATCTCTCATATTTTTATAATGAAATTCAAACTTTAATTTAATTCAATGGAACGTTTTCCCAATTTTTTGCTTTTGTTCTCGTGAAAGAACTCCGGAATTTTAATTCTATCTAATGTATAACAAATATTTGAAAACGTCGGAGGACCAACGCGCTTAGAAAGTGTCTGGACCGGTTTGGGTGTGAGCAGATGAGTTGAAAAAATTGAAATCGTTAGAACTTTATAATGGCTTCAGCTTTCGAAAAAAATTTGGTACACAATACAGTGATTCCTCAATTCGTGTAAAGTATGTAATAAAAATTGATCTGGGTTCTAATTTTGTAAACACTTTAGTTAAAAACTACGAACATACTGAAGCGTTTACCGATACGTGTAATTTTTAATTTTTTAATAAATTTAACCTATAAGCGGCAGTAGTGCAGATTTTTTTCGGCCGATGAATAACGAAAACCAAAAATCAAGCCCTTTTTGAAGACCGACTGTCACTTCTCGGAGTAAATAATTGCAGCGTGCAGCATCAAGCGTAGTTACTTTTTGGAGACGATGAATCTGGGGAAGGTGTATTAGGGGACAAAGCATTTGGGGACGATGAATTTGGGAATTATGAATTTGGGGGCCATGAACGCCTACATTCGTAAAAGTACTCAAACAATCAACTGTCACTTCTAGGAATAAAAAAATGCGGTGTCAATCTCCTAGGAACTTTTTGGGGAAGATGAATTTGGGGAAAATGAATTTGTGAAAGATGCATTTGGGGACGATGATAGCCTACCTTAAATTTCGGGCCCTCGCTTGGGATTCATATGGATATTTTGGATTTCATCATACTGCAAATCTAATTTCTATACCCATCCTATATATACTTATTCACGCGTCTCATTATGCGACGGGGTCTCTTTCATTCTTACATACAATGTGCTAGTGCTAAACAGACAGACGCTATATACTCACTCTCTCTCTCTCTCTCTCTCTCTCTCTCTCTCTCTCTCTCTCTCTCTCTCTCTCTCTCTCTCTCTCTCTCTCTCTCTCTCTCTCTCTCTCTCTCTCTCTCTCTCTCTCTCTCTCTCTCTCTCTCTCTCTCTCTCTCTCTCTCTCTCTATCTTCAAACGCCCCGCTACATTCCGTGACTGGGCGTACTCAATCAGGAGTGACGTCACAGCCCAACCGTTGCTCCTCCAGTGGTCGTTTATATCCGATAAAACTTGGTCCCTCGGCAAGCATAGGAACTGGGCTTCTATGTACGTCTGACTTCGTTGCTCAAGAGCACGGTCTTACATACAGGTCTGGAAGCTCTCGTGGTGGGGGAAGGGTCCACTAACGTTACTCGTTTTTGCATTTCACTTCCTGGCCGTGTGGAGCGCAACGATCTAGGAGTCTTTTTGAATGTACTGACGTACATTCAATGACGTATGTATGACGTACATTTATGCTGAGAACATAATCTCTATTTTCGCTGTTTCAAAATCTGTGTAAGTGGAAAAAAGTTATGTGGAGTGAAAAATGGGAAAGTTTGTGCTGTTCCCAACTGTAATAAACTGAACAAGACCAAACGTTGGATGTTTAAAGTACCGTCTGATTAAATAGGACGAAAAAAGTGGGCAGCTGCTATGCCAGAAATAAAAAATTTAAAAGCGTCACATTTCATTTGCGAAAACCATTTTGACGCCGCATTTATACATCGGAAATATGTGAAGTACGATGAAATCGGAAAACTCATTGCTAAAGTAAGGTCTACAATCGAAAGATAAAAATAACCTTAGATCGCAAGCGTGTCGTTAGATTATATCTACAAAAAATCAGAGTCGCTTCAGATCACCAGAGATTCTCGCTAGAATTTAGTGAAATTTTGGGGCAATAGTAATTTTTCATTACATGCAATTTACTTATTTCCATTAAAAATTATTCCATAACAAATATTTCCTATCTAATATTATTCAGGGAAACTCGAAAAAGGTAAAATATTTTGTCCTTGTCTCACGAAATAAGTGCGCATGCGCCTCTAAAATACTCCTAGATCGCAACGATCCTCACAGTCACAACCAGAACTACAAAAATGGGTACTGTTAGCGGAGTCACTCCCACCATCAAAAAATAGCCGAGCTTCCAGACCTGTATGTAAGACCGTGCTCAATAGTGAACCTTACGGTGCACACATGCAAGTTACATGTGCACACGTACAAGTAAATTTCGCGGGATGAATTCTCGAAGACGAGAGAATATTTTAGAAATGTTTTGTGATGAAATTATTCCTTATCCAAAACTGTTGTGGGTGAAATATCAGCGACGGATCTCAGTTTAATCGAAAGTAATGAAAAAAATTATTTTAAAATATTGCGTTGACAGCTGGCACACGTATTCACACACTGGCAATGTCAACATGGCTGCCGCTGAAACGACTGCAATAGCATTTCGGTTGTTTAACGATTCACAGGACTTGGATACCACTGAAATCTATTTCACCCAAAACACAAAAACAGTACGAATATGTTAATTGCAACTGCGTTGTTGGTGAAGCTCTGTAAACTGATATTTTACACCGCAAAAATTCAGTGATATAAGATGGCGCCACCATGAACTACTCGGTTCGTCGCTGAGCCAGCGAGGCCGGGCCACGGTCGAACACAAATTTCTGTGGACCACGTCCGCTGCACGCGCACACAGATGCACACCACGCGTAATACACTACACACACAGCTTGACCCATTCTAAGCTATTCCGACCATAAATAAGGGATGTGTTCATGCGCATAGCTGCCGCTTCGGCCAACCAGAACATGCCCCCATGTGAAGTCATTTTGGGCGGTCTTTTTAAAAGCTATAAAAACGACCATTAATTCTTACGCCCACCAAATGTTATTTGATGAGGGCCTATTCAAATGTTAAATAATGAGTTACGTTCTCCCGATCATTTACATTGAGTACACACGATTTTTGTACACGTCCGCGGTTATTTAATAAAATGATAATTCGAACGAAAATTGAATTTCATTGTTTAACCTTCGATATACCCTTATCTTTAGGAGAAATTAGAAAGCATAATTCGAGTTATTAAACCAATATTCAAAAGTTCCATTTTTCAATTATCATTCAGTTGCAGATAAAACGATAAGAACATAAACTTAAGATTATGAAAGAAACAAGGATGGAACGGAATATATGCAACCACAAAAACCACAAAAACACTAATCGTTATCGACGTCCTGAGTTCAATGGTGCAAGAATTTTTGCTCGAAGGTTTGTGGAAAAGGTTGAAATTTTTTTTTGATAATTCACATTGCAATACTGCGAAAAGGACGAAGATATTTAAAAAAAATTCAGGCAAGAGTTGTACGGCAAAAAAAACCGAGTAAAAAACGATTCAACATTTTTTTCTGTAAAATCAATAGGTGAGTCAGTGGAATTAATTTACGATTTTTAATATTGTGACGGTACGACCATCCGAGCGACATCAAGCGCACGGATGGCCGGAACGTCGCAGTAAGGTCCGCCTATTTATCCGGCCCCGGATAAAGGCGGGCAAATCTCGCAGACAACCGAAGGAACCTCCTAATTACGCGGGGCTAACTCTCTCTCGGTACCTCTCATCAGAGAGAGTACGGGGGGAGAGAGTGCGCTAGGACCCGAGTAAGGAGAGAGAGTATGTAAGGAGCGTGCGAGCACAAGAAACCGACGTAAACCGAATAAAACTGGATATGATGAATCACCACTCTAATTTCCAGATTTATCCATATACGCAAATTCCCCGAAATTATAACCGAAAACAATTCGGAGAATATCGCGACGCTCTTCACCAAAAATCCCACTCGACACTGACCAGCCAATCAGATCATTGCGCTGGTCAGTACACGAAATCATATTTAACAACGAGACGAGCAAGACTCGCTCTCATTAAGCAGTCATCTCTTGTGAGCACTACACGTGGCAGACTTTACTCTGCCACAATTCTCGACATCTTTACCACTCTTGAAGCCCGGAGAGACCCGACGTCTCATCGAGACTTCAAGGCACACCCGACTACAACGCGATCTCCATCGTGTCTCCAATCTCGAATCGTCTTTTTAAAGACGATTCGAATCGACCACTGAATCGTCTTTTTAAAGACGATTTAGCCATAACGTAAACGTGATTCGTCTTTCTCAAGACGAATCATTTGACAACTCTTTCAATAAAGAATTCCAGATACCAGGGAACTCGTCTTAAGTGAAGCCCTGGGCATTGCGCCCAGAAGTTGGATCTTGAGACGGGCCATCGTCTCAGAACACCTCTGACCCCTAGGTAGGGCCCCTCGAACCGTGTGAAGCCCCAGCTACTGCAGCTGGAAGTTGGATCACGGCAAGAGGTAATTTTTGTTGGAAAACCCATTATATCAAACCCGTAAACGCACTCTTCGAGTGCGCCCACTCTGACATAACTTTTATAAACGTGGCGACGTCTACCAACACGTCTCGTCAAAACTCATTGCGGCCGATCCATAGTCTCACGCGACTCGACGAGACAAACACGACAAATACCAAGGGAACGAACCGGACTCTTCCTATCCTCGAGATTAACTGTGAGACCCATCTAACAGTTTCAATAATTCGTTCAATTTAGCGTCGTTCCTTTCACTAACTTACCTTCTCTAAAATTCACCTCTAGGCTTCCCCTTTTATTACCGTGTCAGTCGTATTGCAACGCCACATTAAGAGTAAAATAATACATAAATTTTGACTCCTTGCATTTTACTCTCGCTTCTCGAGAGTAAAATAAAGCGCTCAATTCCGCTTCTCGGAATTGAGACAACTTGGACCCCAAAATCCATTTTCAATGGCCGATGATGAAGGGTCAACCAACGCGCAGCACTAGTGCTCATAGTCGTGGTTAGCACTCTGAGGCCATCTCGAAAAACACATAAAAATTCATGGGCCTTCTGCCCATTTCAAATCATAAAACAATTTCTTATTCCCGGCTTTCCCTTTCGAGTCAGTACTCGTACTCTGTATACGGTCGATGACCGGTACGTAAACATAAGATCTTAAAATAAATTCGTCGCTCGCCTCCCGAGCGACAACAATCGAGAGAGAACGATAGTCACGGGTGTATCTACGCGCGACTGTCAGTTCTCAAATCTCGATAATGTTACAATATCATTACCCAAAAATGATGGAGTAGGGCAACGGGCAAACAAGGAAAGCAGTGGTAAGCTACCTCTCCTCTCTCGGAACGTCAATGTGCCTGCTCGATTTGTTTTGCCTAAACTGCCCTACACTACCCTTGGCTCTCAAGTACTCATAAACATACCCTGTCCCACTCTCGACCATACGCCTTACGCTCTGTGTCTCATTCACGGCTTGCAGTTATTTCTTCCCACTTACACTCGTGCACTCATGTTGCTTATTCTTTCTAACTTTCTTTTAGCATTCGTACCGACCTTCTTCTCTCATTCTTACGTCACCGTCTATTCGTCTATCCTTTCATACCCAAATCCTACATCTGCACACACGCTAACCAAAGTGAGAATGTTTAGTCATGTATATACATACATTTTCCACCAACAGAGCGTTCGTTTTCTGGTCTACGTAGATAACTAGTATGCATGTACACGAGTGAACATTCTCACTTTGGTGAGAGTGTATTGGTGTGCTGGGTCCCTCTCGGAGATTTGATACGATTGCCAGAGTTTTCAGTTTTCTTGAGTGCTAGGCTTGACGAAAAGTGGGAAAAGATTGTTTTGCGCGTGGCGATGCGCGGGTTGCCGGGCGGGCAGCGTGCAAGAGAGAGAGGTCCGTATTACGAGATCCCATAGATTTATTGTACAGCGCAAGCACACTAGTTATTTTCCATAAAAATTATGTAGTAAAACTTGTTCCTGTCGATCGCATAATTATCTTATATTTCATAATTATCTTATAATTTATATTTGACATAAACAATCGAAAATCAGATTCTAAGCTGATCTTGCTACAAGAGCCACCTGTGTTTTAACGCGGATCTATGCCTTATTTTGTTCTCAAAAACCGTGTAATGAAAAATCCTAAAAATAATTGACGCAACACATTAATAGTAATAAAAAAAATTAGAAACATTTCAAAGTAACGGTGTGAATTCAACAAGGTGTTTTTTTAAGGAAGAATCCTGGCCGCATGGATCCTGGTTACGTGAAATTTCATACGCCGTGGTCAGGTCCAATTTTATTCCTGAAAAAAAAAAAAAACTATATCGTGTTTAAGAAAACACAAAAAAAAGAAAGTTTCTTTTGTAGGCGGCACAAGAATAAAATAACAAAGGTGGACATATGAAGGATCATGACGACAATACTTCATCACAAACTCGTAAAACATATATCTATGTATTCGATCGTCTTAGCCCCCACACTTTCTTGAAAATTTTCTAATTTTTTTAAATTCCTATTAATGTGTCGCGTCAATTATTTTTAGGATTTTTCATCACACGGTTTTTGAGATCAAAATTAGGCATAGATCCGCGTTAAAGGATGTATCGGACGTACCTTCCCAACCAAAAGTGACTTTCGTCGACAATATTGCATACTTTATAAGATAAAAATCGGAAAAAATTCAACCACAATTGAGACGATAAGAAGATTAATTTTGAATAATAATAATGCCAAAAAGGTATCAATAAATTGTTTAAACAAAACATTGTTTAACAAATTTTTAGGAAAAGTTTTATTTTAACATGTGAAATGAATTCGTTAATTTTTCTGACTACACATGCATTTTTAAAAAAATTTATTATAATTTTAAATTTTCGGTTTTCGAAAACTTTTTAATTTTGAAAAATGAAGGAAAAATCGTGAATTTCGGATATGTTTTCGTAAAAACGTTGTATATTACAATAAAGAAGTTTCCAGGGCATTGAAAGAATAGTTTCGTAAATACGAACTTTACAAATTTCCGAAAACCGAAATTTCAAAACGATAAGAAAATTTTAAATAAATTCATGTGTAGTCAGAAGAATCAACGAATTCATTTCACATGACATGACATGGCATGACATGACAAAAAAAAACATTCCCTAAATATTTGTTAAACAATGTTTTCTTCAAACAATTTATTGATAACTTTGTAACGGCCCCGTCCTATATCCTAAAAAAACTCTTTTCCTTTCCCACGCCAGCTCATCAACTTTACTCTCGCTACCAGTCCACTCGCACGCTTAAACCTTACATATCAGCTAAACCTAATAGTCCTTTCCGGTCAATCTCACAACCGTCAGCACCTTAGCTCCAGTTTGCCCTTGGTCCCACGGGCCTTGTTCCTCTGTCTTGACGACATCCCCTCCACTCTCATTAAGTCCTCTTCTTCCTTCACCTCATTTGCACTGCAGTTCATCATTAACAGTCAATCAGTTCGGACGTGCACTCCCGAATATACCAACGTGCCAATAAACGATCAGTAAAATATTTCAAGTCTAACTCCATTTCAACTTCATTAAACCCGTTCGTCCATCACAACTTTTCGGCATTATTATTATTAAAAAGTAATCTTCTTATCGTCTTTATTGTGGTTGAATTTTTTCCGATTTTTATCTTATCATGAATCATGATCTTCGGTTGTTTGTCAGGTATTGGGAACTCACAAATGTCACCCTGACCTCTGGCGGCCAAATTCCCAAGTACTTCTCTCCAGTTGCTGCCTAATGATTACCATTGATTGATTTTGAAGTATCGTCATAACAACCTTAAGGAAAATAACTAGTGTTCTCGCGCTGTATGATAAATCTGAGTTCTCGTAACACGGACCTCTCTTTTGCACGCTGCCCGCCCGGCAACCCGCGCACCTCCGCGCGCTAAAACGATCTTCCCCCACTCTTCGTCAAGCCGAGAGCTCGAGAGAAAACAGAAAACTTTGGCAACAAGCAGTATGGAATATCCCCCAAGAGTCGCCAAACCGATCGATATTGGGAACTCACAAATGTCACCCTGACCTCTGGCGGCCAAATTTCCAAGTAATTCTCTCCAGTTGCTGCCTAATGATTACCATTGATTACCATGCGAATTTGTCACTTTTTAACAATAATTAAAAATCTGCTGCTTTATTACAAGAAATAAATCATAAATAAAGATCGAGAAGACATAGTCGATATTTGATGCGAGGGCATGAGATTTTCATCGCACGCAGAATATGAATAATCGTTTTAGTTATGTCGTGTAAACGCAAGCGACGTGACTTTCAATTTCATAACTTATGAAATATGGACAATAATTTATACATAAAACATTTTTCATGCGATAGTGTGATATTTTAACTAATAATTTATTGTTCGAACGCATTTATTTAGCCGAAAAGTGACGGGAATTTTTAAAAAGATTTTGAGGTTAAACATGGGATGTCATATAGGTTCATTGTAATCCTCATGGCGATAATCACTTGATCCGTATCCAATTTGCGCAGTGGATTCTATCCACGCATAATCCTCAACGGTAATAAACCCTATTGTCAAATCATACTACAAAAATCGCATTTTGCCGAAAAATATGCGATAATCCAGTGTTTACAACTGCTCCCTATGCTGCCCCATGCTAACTAGAGCTGGCTACTGGCAACGAACTGGAGAGAAGAGGCCATATTGGATAGGCCCCGCCTCCGTGTTGATTCCCAATAGACATTAGACTGTTTCAAAATAAATCGATAATTTTTTTTTTGCTTTACACAATCTTAAACTATACTTGGACATAAAAAAATAATCCTCGCGAAAGGAGGGGCCGGTCCTTCAAGATTTAGAGGTATCTCATCGGACTTTTGTCTTTTTTTTATTTCGTTAATGACTAATTCTTTTACAAACCGAACACCATTCTGACTGACACATGTTTTATTTGGCTGAAACTTTTTTTACGGGTTCTATGTCGAAAAAAAAAGATACGTGTTCGAGGTTTTTTTTTTTTTTTTTTTAATAGAGGGGGTTGAAAGTTTGAGATTCTCGTGATTTTGGCCTTGTAGACTCATTTTCAAAAATTCATAACTCTGATTATTTTTAAGCTAGAGAAAACTTTTTTTTTATTTTGAAGATAAAAGAGTGAATTTTGAGAAAAAAATATTTTCAAAAAAATTTATAAAAAATTTCATATTGTTATAAACAATTGAAATGTTTAAATCAATGTTTATGCCCCCAAATTTTAACGATTTCTTAACACAACCATCGTATTCTACGTCAAATTTTCCATAAAAAACGTAATTTTTATTAATGGAGAAATTATGTTTACTGGTAGAGATAAATTAATTTATCTAGCGCGGCACGTCGTATCGGCGCGCGGGTACCTTTGCACGCCTGTTTTTCTAACCCCACATAGTTTTTCTCAATAAAATTAATGATTATTCAACTCTTAGTATATTTTGTTAATCGAGTACAAATTATTATTATTAGCAAACAGGACTTTATGATTAATTGAACAAAAATAATAACATGTTAGCAAATGAAAAAACAATGAATTACAATTTTTATAAACATTTTCTTAAAAACGTTATTTATCAGTAGGTAATAATCTCCTACTTAATTGTAGGAGAAAGTACAAAGTAGGAAGTACTTTAAAAGGAAAGTAGGAGATTATTAATATTGATTTTTGTATTTTTTTTTGTTTTTTTGCATTTATCGATGTATATATCGACCGATAATTGTTCCTGCGATCATCAAGATCGTTTTTTCTAGTATATTCAGTATTTATACATAAGTTTGGAATATATTCATCATTTTAGGACCAGAAAAACGTTCGTTCCATCCATGCAAATTAATTATTCACGTATTAACGAAATAAAAATGACAAAAGTCCGATGAGACACCTCTAAATCTTGAAGGACCGGCCCCTCCTTTCGCGAGGATTATTTTTTGGTATCTAAGTATAGTTTAAGATTGTGTAAAGCAAAAAAAAAATTATCGATTTATTTTGAAACAGTCTAATAGACATACTATTTATTGTACGCAATAGTGAGACTACGATATTATGTCTAATGGTAACATATCTACGTATAGGCTAATAACATGTACGATCTATGAGTTTGTTCAAGTTCGTTATTTACTTTTGTAATAATCGTGCTATTCGATATCAAGTACTTTTATATGTAGTAAATGTACGAAATATTTCTCATTGCGACTGAATCGTGCTTTGCTAGCCAAGACTTGACATTTAGTACATACTCTCGCGATAACGATAAATTTTAGAAATTTGGGGCCCTATAGGCACCACAAATGATTTTGCTTGTGTGCACGCTCCTGATAGTGAAAGTTCCTACGTTGGCCACCAGTCAACTCTGCCGTCACTTAAAAAGATGGCGGACCGTAAGGTTCACTCTTAAGGAAAGAGCACGGAGTAGTAATAAGGAGACAACACTCTGCGATAAAACTTGTCCCCAATTTTGAGGTAAAGTAAGAAGAATTGTCTGAATGCGATTTGAGCGCCTCTTACGGACAAAAGAGAAATTGTCGCTGTAGAATGTAAAAAAAGAAGGGCGGTTATCGTAAACTGTAAACAAACTCCGTAAATTCGTGGAATACGCATCTGAAATAAGTGAAAATGTGTGAAAACCGAGTAATTGCTTTTCGGAAACCAAATGAATTCAAAATTTATCAAAAGGTGAATGTGAGATGCAAAGAAAGATGTAATTATCGTTCCGAAGAATTGTTCTAATATATGATAGAAAATAAACGTAATAGCAGAGATAAGTAGGGAGATCTCCAGCGCTCGCATTTTCTTGATACCCGGTATTTTGGAGCGTCGACGTGACACCTAGGCGGTCAAACGCCGAACTTGTACCATCTTGTACTTCGAACTTGTACGCGAATCTTGTACGCTGAACTTGTACCATCGCGTGAAATCGACTTGAAGTTATGCGCCCTGAATTGAGCGGTTGCCAACCGCACGGTTTTGCACGAGATCATCATGCGTTTCGCTGTCACGAATCCAATCCTTGCTGCCTGACGAAAATTTTTCCCGAGTTGATTTTTTTTTTCAGCTTATGTGCATTAATTTATAAAAATGTATAAATTGGAACGTGTTTTGTCCTAAATTAACAAAATTTGGATAAAAATTGTCAAATGTTCGAAAGCGAGCTCGATGAGCATGTTGTTTCAATATTTATTATAATTCGAAGTCTTTGTTTGACTGAGTGGGTATGTTCACCGCTGGAACTCTAAGAGATCGGGGTTCGAGCCGGGAATTTTTTGTTTTTTTTTTTTTCTAAATATTCAAAAATATCTTATGACTAATAATTGTGCCTCCGTTCTTTTTCGCATGAGTTTTAACACTCATACGAAAAAAAAAATACACGGTACTGCACGAAAGAATAAAAAGGGTCAAATACTATAAGTAGGTTTTTGGAAGGCTATCCGCAAATGCATACAATGTCATGCATTGGAACAATGTCGGATTTTTCTCGTTTAAATAATTTTAAAAAATATATTTTATATGTGTGTGTGTGTGCTGTGTATATATAGTATATATAATACATATATTCCGCGGACTCCGATCCCACAGGGTTCCAATCGTAGCCGGCGAACTCAGGAAAAAATTTAGGATAAAATTCTATTATTTTAGGCATTATTTTCACGGTATTATAACTTTTTTATGCTCCATCATCCGATAATCGTTGTTGGTGCTGAAAGAAACGGGGAAGAAAATTAAAAAAAAAAAATAAATACCTATTGTCGCGAATTATCAAGCTTTTTCGCCTAATTATCATTGCTGATGCTGCGAAAATGGCTTGCTTTGAAAAAGAATTTAATCAATATTCGAAAAGAAAAGTAGCCTAACTATAGACAATTATAAAAAAAAATATATTATATATACATATATATTAGGGTGTATCGAAAAACCACTTTTTTCGAATTTCGACACGGACTAGTGTGGAAAGTGTCGGTTTTGACATAAAAATAAAGTGGTTTCAAGGAGAACACTTTTGGTTAATATCTTCAGCTTTTGAGCAAACGGTTTTAATCGGATGTACCTTCCCAACCAAAAGTGACGTTCGTCGACAATATTGCATATTTCACGATAGGATAAAAAACGGAAAAAATTCAACCACAATAAAGACGATAAGAAGATTAATTTTGAATATTAATAATGCCAAAAAGTTATCAATAAATTGGTTAAACAAAACATTGCTTAACAAATTTTTAGGGAATGTTTTTTTTGTCATGTGAAATGAATTTGTTGATTTTTCTGACTACACATGCATTTTTTAAAAATTTTCTTATCATTTTGAAATTTCGGTTTTCGGAAATATGTGAAGATTGTATTTACGAAACTATTCGTTCAATGCCCTGGAAACTTCTTAATTGTAAATTACAACGTTTTTACGAAAACATATCCAAAATTCACGATTTTTCCTTGATTTTTCAAAATTAAAAAATTTTCGAAAACCAAAATTTCAAAACGATAAGAAATTTTTTTTAAATTTCATGTGTAGTCAGAAAAATCAACAACTTCATTTCACGTGTCAAAAAAAACTTTCCCTTAAAACTTGTTAAACTAAAAATCTGTATCAGTCTCTAACTGATTTTATCATTAAGGTCTATACGCCATCTTGGTTTAGGATAAAAACAAAGCCTTCTGTCAAAAACGGAGACCGTCATCTCTTTGAATTCATTAGGACATTGAGGTATCTGCCAGATAAATTATTACGAATATTTGATCCCGTTATTCAGCGCAATGCATATTTCACCTCGTCTGAAATATACTTCTAAGTATGTTTTAACAGATGAGAGACAGTTTGTCAGACGCTTAGGTCTGCAAAAGATTGTAGAATTACGTTCAATACAGCAGACATTCGAGAATTCTGGGTTCCCCATTTAAAAATGAATGTATCAGAATATTATGAGCTGATAGATTAGAATGACTCGAAAGTGACACCACCACCAATTTTAAAAGATTTAAGCTCGGATGAGATACGAGATAGGATACATTGGACATAAAATTGCCAGACAAAATTTTTTTCTTTGATAGATTTATTTGTATAAATGACATCAGTGCAGGTTTTGATGACGAATATGTCAATTTTATGTCCACTTACTCCTATTCAAATCCTAATCTTGGCCGGTACCACAAGGGGGAGGGGGGGGGGGGGGGGGTAGACCAGCCAAATTTCTATTTCACTCCCCTACATCTATCTGTTAAAAAAAAATATATCAATATTAACTTTTCTTGTTTCCCTTACGATATTCAGGAATATTTGGCTGTATTAAGGAAATTCTCAAATTTAAAACCGTTTGCTCAAGCTGAAAATATTAACCGAAAATGTTCTTCTTGAAACCACTTAATTTTTATGTCAAAACCGACACTTTCCACACTAGTCCGTGTCGAAATTCGAAAAAAGTGGTTTTTCGGTACACCCTAATATATATAGGGTGTATACTAACGTACTGATCATATTATGAGATTCAGGTAGAGCGTCGAAAACGGAGCAGAAAAGTCCTTTTCGAAAATTTTGTAAAATCAAATTATGTGGAGTTATTAGCGAATTAAAGTCGACCAAGGTAGACCAACGTCGACCAATCAGCGCTCGATCGAAGAGGAATTTGAAAGGGTTGAGACAGCTGAGGGGACGACGTCGGTAGTAGCGAGGTTCGTGAAACAAAACACTCGTAAACCCACACCGTTGAACACTACACGGACGCGCGAGAGCGAAACAAATAAACGCTAGGCGTGCGGCAATGTTCATGCTTGTCGCGATGGCCTGGCTTATGAGAATAAAAACAAATGACGAGAATCAGCAGGAAAATAATTTTTTCGCAATGATGAGTAAAAATTGATAAAAAAATTTAGTAATTATTTATGATGGTGGCTTTTTCAAATGTTGGTTTTTAAAAATGTTTTTTTCGACAAAATCTTTTTATTTTAGGACCAAAAATAATAAAAAGGCGGAGAACTGAAAAAAAATTGCATCTTCTCTAGGCAGTCACCGAAAACATTTTTTCGCGAAATTCTAAAGGGCAAATCTGCCCAGGATAGTCTCGAATTATTAGAAAAAAAAAAACTCATTGTAGAGGCGGGTTGTGATTCCGGTTCAGAAGATTTGCATCCGGTTTAGCCAGTCGCAAGGTTACATTTTGTCTTGATATTTTCAAGGGGATATCTGGCCAGGAACGGCTGAAATTGTTTTGAAAAAAACGAATCAGCAAAGTCAATTAGCCAGATCGTCGAAGCCTTTGCTTCAGCACTGACAATAATGATCGGCATGGAGCTGAGAGTAAAAAAAAAAATTAAAAAATTGTGGCTTGCACTTTTTGCGACTTTTTCATGTTCCATCCCTAGATTATTGTCGTTGGTGTTAAATAAACACGTTTGTCAAGGAATACAGCAAAAAGATACGGAAAAGCCGCTATTGTAAATAATATTCAAAAATTCATGATAATTTCACAAGTATTGGAAATCATTGTTAGAACGCAGATAAACATTCATTGCTCCAAAAATGTATTTAATTGAAAGAGCTCGCGACGGAAAAATGAAAACTGCAATGATAAAACAAATGAAACGAAAAATTTTTTGGAGTATGAAAACAAACGTTGAAAACTTTTTACCAAATAATGACGGGAAATTTTTTTGACAAAACTTTAATTTATTATGAATTTGTGCATAAAAAAAAGTGTGAAATAATTAACCGTACTTTGCGTATAATAATAATAAAAATTGTTATTAATTGATAAAATGGCATTTTGATATTCTCATTAATATGAAGATGCATCGCCAGGAATCTATTAAGCTAATAACCATGATACCGACAATAAAACTGTCAAATTATAAGGCTATTGGTTGATGAGAGAATCGACCACTCGAGCAATTTCCGTACTGCCAGAGATGTCGATAGATTCCGAGAAAGTTTATTCTTTGTGATTCTCACCATGTACGGGAAAATCGTGTTTTTTGTTGGATAGTATGGTTTTGTTTTATAGCAAAATATTATCGATTCTGCTATTGCAACTGAATTAATCTCCAGCGATAATTTCGAGAGCTCGTGTACTCGTATCGCTACAAGTGACGCGAATTATGATCGAATCCCCTGCATTGCGCACTGTGGGAGATGAAATCAACATTTCCACTTGCAACATTCGGTTCTACCAAATATTTGTACATTTACGATGCCCTTGTCATGTTTGATTTCATCTCCCTGCGGATTTCCCGAGCGCTCGTTGTCCACCGAAAGGAAACAAGGCGAAAGAACATTCTATTTCTTTCACTGCTCGAGATGAAATCCATTTTTCTGATCGGAGAGTTCAATTTTTCTCAATATTCGACGACACGAAATTCCATATTTGAGACTGATTTCATCTCTGCCTTTTATGCAGAATAAACGGTAAGTGCTTCGAACGGTAAGAGCTTCAGATGAACGAAAAATCGTTTCAAAAATCTACAATCTCCTTGCACGAGATGGGATTCGTGTTTTTTGTTGGATAGTATGGTTTTGTTTTATAGCAAAATATTATCGATCCTGCTATTGCAACTGAATTAATCTCCAGCTATAATTTCGAGAGCTCGTGTACTCGTATCGCAACAAGTGACGCGAATTATGATCGAATCCCCTGCATTGCGCACTGTGGGAGATGAAATCAACATTTCCAATTGCACTATTCTGTTCTAACAAATATTTGTACATTTACGATGCCCTTGTCATGTTTGATTTCATCTCCCTGCGGATTTCGCGAGCGCTCGTTGTTCACCGAAAGGAAAAAAGACGAGAGAACATTCTACTTATTTCACTGCTCGAGATGAAATCCATCTTCCTGATCGGACAGTTCTATTTTTCTCAATATTCGACGACACGACATTCCATATTCGAGACTGATTTCATCTCTGCCTTTCATGCAGAATGAACGGTAAGTGGTGCAGCTTTAGATGAACGAAAAATCGTTTAAAAAATCTAGAATCTCCTTGCACGAGATGGGATTCGTGTTTTTTGTTGGATAGTATGGTTTTGCTTAATAGCAAAATATTATCGATCCTGCTACTGCAACTGAATTAATCTTCAGCGATAATTTAGAGAGCTCGTGTACTCGTATAGCTACAAGTGACGGGAATTTGAATCGAATCCCCTGCATTGCGCACTGTGGGAGATGAAATCAACATTTCCAATTGCAACATTCGGTTCTACCAAATATTTGTAGAATTACGATGCCCTTGTCATGTTTGATTTCATCTCCTTGAGATTTTCGCGAGCGCTCGTTGTTCACCGAAAGGAAAAAAGGCGGAAGAACATTCTATTTCTTTCACTGCTCGAGATGAAATCCATTTTTCTGATCGGACAGTTCAATTTTTCTCAATATTCGACGACACGAAATTCCATATTCGAGACTGATTTCATCTCTGCCTTTCATGCAGAATGAACGGTAAGTGGTGCAGCTTCAGATGAACGAAAAATCGTTTAAAAAATCTAGAATCTCCTTGCACGAGATGGGATTCGTGTTTTTTGTTGGATAGTATGGTTTTGCTTAATAGCAAAATATTATCGATCCTGCTACTGCAACTGAATTAATCTTCAGCGATAATTTAGAGAGCTCGTGTACTCGTATAGCTACAAGTGACGGGATTTTGAATCGAATCCCCTGCATTGCGCACTGTGGGAGATGAAATCAACATTTCCAATTGCAACATTCGGTTCTACCAAATATTTGTAGAATTACGATGCCCTTGTCATGTTTGATTTCATCTCCCTGCGGATTTCGCGAGCGCTCGTTGTTCACCGAAAGGAAAAAAGACGAGAAAACATTCTACTTATTTCACTGCTCGAGATGAAATCCATCTTCCTGATCGGACAGTTCTATTTTTCTGAATATTCGATGACACGACATTCCATATTCGAGACTGATTTCATCTCTGCCTTTCATTGAGAATGAACGGTAAGTGGTGCAGCTTCAGATGAACGAAAAATCGTTTAAAAAATCTAGAATCTCCTTGCACGAGATGGGATTCGTGTTTTTTGTTGGATAGTATGGTTTTGCTTAATAGCAAAATATTATCGATCCTGCTACTGCAACTGAATTAATCTTCAGCGATAATTTAGAGAGCTCCTGTACTCGTATAGCTACAAGTGACGGGAATTTGAATCGAATCCCCTGCATTGCGCACTGTGGGAGATAAAATCAACATTTCCAATTGCAACATTCGGTTCTACCAAATATTTGTAGATTTACGATGCCCTTGTCATGTTTGATTTCATCTCCCTGCAGATTTCGCGAGCGCTCGTTGTCCACCGAAAGGACACAAGGCGAAAGAACATTCTATTTCTTTCACTGCTCGAGATGAAATCCATCATCCCGATCGGAAAGTTCAATTTTTCTGAATATTCGATGACACGACATTCCATATTCGAGACTGATTTCATCTCTGCCTTTCATTGAGAATGAAAGGTCAGTAGTGCAGCTGCAGATAAACGGAAAATCGTTTCAAATATCTAGAATCTCCTTGCAGGAGATGGGATTCGTGTTTTTTGTTGGACAGTAAGGTTTTGCTTAATAGCAAAATACTATCGATCCTGCTACTGCAACTGAATTAATCTTCAGCGATAATTTAGAGAGCTCGTGTACTCGTATAGCTACAAGTGACGGGAATTTGAATCGAATCCCCTGCATTGCGCACTGTGGGAGATGAAATCAACATTTCCAATTGCAACATTCGGTTCTACCAAATATTTGTACATTTACGATGCCCTTGTCATGTTTGATTTCATCTCCCTGCGGATTTCCCGAGCGCTCGTTGTCCACCGAAAGGAAACAAGGCGAAAGAACATTCTATTTCTTTCACTGCTCGAGATGAAATCCATTTTTCTGATCGGAGAGTTCAATTTTTCTCAATATTCGACGACACGACATTCCATATTCGAGACTGATTTCATCTCTGCCTTTCATGGAGAATAAAAGGTCGGTGGTGCAGCTGCAGATAAACGGAAAATCGTTTCAAAAGTTTAGAATCTCCTTGCAGGAGATGGGATTCGTGTTTTTTGTTGGACAGTATGGTTTTGCTCAATAGCAAAATATTATCGATCCTGCTACTGCAACTGAATTTATCTTCAGCGTCAATTTAGAGAGCTCGTGTACTTGTATAGCTGCAAGTGACGGGAATTTGAATCGAATCCCCTGCATTGCGCACTGTGGGAGATGAAATCAACATTTCCAATTGCAACATTCGGTTCTACCAAATATTTGTAGATTTACGATGCCCTTGTAATGTTTGATTTCATCTCCTTGAGATTTTCGCGAGCGCTCGTTGTTCACCGAAAAGAAAAAAGACGAGAGAACATTCTACTTATTTCACTGCTCGAGATGAAATCCATCTTCCTGATCGGACATCTGCAGCTGCACTACTGACCTTTCATTCTCAATGAAAGGCAGAGATGAAATCAGTCTCGAATATGGAATGTCGTGTCATCGAATATTCAGAAAAATTGAACTTTCCGATCGGGATGATGGATTTCATCTCGAGCAGTGAAAGAAATAGAATGTTCTTTCGCCTTGTGTCCTTTCGGTGGACAACGAGCGCTCGCGAAATCTGCAGGGAGATGAAATCAAACATGACAAGGGCATCGTAAATCTACAAATATTTGGTAGAACCGAATGTTGCAATTGGAAATGTTGATTTCATCTCCCACAGTGCGCAATGCAGGGGATTCGATTCAAATTCCCGTCACTTGTAGCTATACGAGTACACGAGCTCTCTAAATTATCGCTGAAGATTAATTCAGTTGCAGTAGCAGGATCGATAATATTTTGCTATTAAGCAAAACCATACTATCCAACAAAAAACACGAATCCCATCTCGTGCAAGGAGATTCTAGATTTTTTAAACGATTTTTCGTTCATCTAAAGCTGCACCACTTACCGTTCATTCTGCATGAAAGGCAGAGATGAAATCAGTCTCGAATATGGAATGTCGTGTCGTCGAATATTGAGAAAAATAGAACTGTCCGATCAGGAAGATGGATTTCATCTCGAGCAGTGAAATAAGTAGAATGTTCTCTCGTCTTTTTTCCTTTCGGTGAACAACGAGCGCTCGCAAAAATCTCAAGGAGATGAAATCAAACATTACAAGGGCATCGTAAATCTACAAATATTTGGTAGAACCGAATGTTGCAATTGGAAATGTTGATTTCATCTCCCACAGTGCGCAATGCAGGGGATTCGATTCAAATTCCCGTCACTTGTAGCTATACAAGTACACGAGCTCTCTGAATTGACGCTGAAGATAAATTCAGTTGCAGTAGCAGGATCGATAATATTTTGCTATTGAGCAAAACCATACTGTCCAACAAAAAACACGAATCCCATCTCCTGCAAGGAGATTCTAAACTTTTGAAACGATTTTCCGTTTATCTGCAGCTGCACCACCGACCTTTTATTCTCCATGAAAGGCAGAGATGAAATCAGTCTCGAATATGGAATGTCGTGTCGTCGAATATTGAGAAAAATAGAACTGTCCGATCAGGAAGATGGATTTCATCTCGAGCACTGAAAGAAATAAAATGTTCTTTCGCCTTTTTTTCTTTCGGTGAACAACGAGCGCTCGCGAAAATCTCAAGGAGATGAAATCAAACATGACAAGGGCATCGTAATTCTACAAATATTTGGTAGAACCGAATGTTGCAATTGGAAATGTTGATTTCATCTCCCACAGTGCGCAATGCAGGGGATTCGATTCAAATTCCCGTCACTTGTAGCTATACAAGTACACGAGCTCTCTAAATTGACGCTGAAGATAAATTCAGTTGCAGTAGCAGGATCAATAATATTTTGCTATTGAGCAAAACCATACTGTCCAACAAAAAACACGAATCCCATCTCCTGCAAGGAGATTCTAAACTTTTGAAACGATTTTCCGTTCATCTGCAGCTGCACCACCGACCTTTTATTCTCCATGAAAGGCAGAGATGAAATCAGTCTCGAATATGGAATGTCGTGTCGTCGAATATTGAGAAAAATAGAACTGTCCGATCAGGAAGATGGATTTCATCTCGAGCAGTGAAATAAGTAGAATGTTCTCTCGTCTTTTTTCCTTTCGGTGAACAACGACCGCTCGCGAAATCCGCAGGGAGATGAAATCAAACATGACAAGGGCATCGTAGATGTACAAATATTTGTTAGAACGGAATAGTGCAATTGGAAATGTTGATTTCATCTCCGACAGTGCGCAATGCAGGGGATTCGATCATAATTCGCGTCACTTGTAGCGATACGAGTACACGAGCTCTCGAAATTATCGCTGGAGATTAATTCAGTTGCAATAGCAGAATCGATAATATTTTGCTATAAAACAAAACCATACTATCCAACAAAAAACACGAATCCCATCTCCTGCAAGGAGATTCTAGATATTTGAAACGATTTTCCGTTTATCTGCAGCTGCACCACCGACCTTTCATTCTCCATGAAAGGCAGAGATGAAATCAGTCTCGAATATGGAATGTCGTGTCGTCGAATATTCAGAAAAATTGAACTTTCCGATCGGGATGATGAATTTCATCTCGAGCACTGAAAGAAATAGAATGTTCTTTCGCCTTTTTTCCTTTCGGTGAACAACGAGCGCTCGCGAAAATCTCAAGGAGATGAAATCAAACATGACGAGGGCATCGTAATTCTACAAATATTTGGTAGAACCGAATGTTGCAATTGGAAATGTTGATTTCATCTCCCACAGTGCGCAATGCAGGGGATTCGATTCAAATTCCCGTCACTTGTAGCTATACGAGTACACGAGCTCTCTAAATTATCGCTGAAGATTAATTCAGTTGCAGTAGCAGGATCGATAGTATTTTGCTATAAAGCAAAACCATACTGTCCAACAAAAAACACGAATCCCATCTCCTGCAAGGAGATTCTAGATATTTGAAACGATTTTCCGTTTATCTGCAGCTGCACTACTGACCTTTCATTCTCAATGAAAGGCAGAGATGAAATCAGTCTCGAATATGGAATGTCGTGTCATCGAATATTCAGAAAAATAGAACTGTCCGATCAGGAAGATGGATTTCATCTCGAGCAGTGAAATAAGTAGAATGTTCTCTCGTCTTTTTTCCTTTCGGTGAACAACGAGCGCTCGCGAAATCCGCAGGGAGATGAAATCAAACATGACAAGGGCATCGTAATTCTACAAATATTTGGTAGAACCGAATGTTGCAATTGGAAATGTTGATTTCATCTCCCACAGTGCGCAATGCAGGGGATTCGATTCAAAATCCCGTCACTTGTAGCTATACGAGTACACGAGCTCTCTAAATTATCGCTGAAGATTAATTCAGTTGCAGTAGCAGGATCGATAATATTTTGCTATTAAGCAAAACCATACTATCCAACAAAAAACACGAATCCCATCTCGTGCAAGGAGATTCTAGATTTTTTAAACGATTTTTCGTTCATCTGAAGCTGCACCACTTACCGTTCATTCTCAATGAAAGGCAGAGATGAAATCAGTCTCGAATATGGAATGTCGTGTCATCGAATATTCAGAAAAATAGAACTGTCCGATCAGGAAGATGGATTTCATCTCGAGCAGTGAAATAAGTAGAATGTTCTCTCGTCTTTTTTCCTTTCGGTGAACAACGAGCGCTCGCGAAATCCGCAGGGAGATGAAATCAAACATGACAAGGGCATCGTAATTCTACAAATATTTGGTAGAACCGAATGTTGCAATTGGAAATGTTGATTTCATCTCCCACAGTGCGCAATGCAGGGGATTCGATCATAATTCGCGTCACTTGTTGCGATACGAGTACACGAGCTCTCGAAATTATAGCTGGAGATTAATTCAGTTGCAATAGCAGGATCGATAATATTTTGCTATAAAACAAAACCATACTATCCAACAAAAAACACGAATCCCATCTCGTGCAAGGAGATTGTAGATTTTTGAAACGATTTTTCGTTCATCTGAAGCTCTCACCGTTCGAAGCACTTACCGTTTATTCTGCATAAAAGGCAGAGATGAAATCAGTCTCAAATATGGAATTTCGTGTCGTCGAATATTGAGAAAAATTGAACTCTCCGATCAGAAAAATGGATTTCATCTCGAGCAGTGAAAGAAATAGAATGTTCTTTCGCCTTGTTTCCTTTCGGTGGACAACGAGCGCTCGGGAAATCCGCAGGGAGATGAAATCAAACATGACAAGGGCATCGTAAATGTACAAATATTTGGTAGAACCGAATGTTGCAAGTGGAAATGTTGATTTCATCTCCCACAGTGCGCAATGCAGGGGATTCGATCATAATTCGCGTCACTTGTAGCGATACGAGTACACGAGCTCTCGAAATTATCGCTGGAGATTAATTCAGTTGCAATAGCAGAATCGATAATATTTTGCTATAAAACAAAACCATACTATCCAACAAAAAACACGATTTTCCCGTACATGGTGAGAATCACAAAGAATAAACTTTCTCGGAATCTATCGACATCTCTGGCAGTACGGAAATTGCTCGAGTGGTCGATTCTCTCATCAACCAATAGCCTTATAATTTGACAGTTTTATTGTCGGTATCATGGTTATTAGCTTAATAGATTCCTGGCGATGCATCTTCATATTAATGAGAATATCAAAATGCCATTTTATCAATTAATAACAATTTTTATTATTATTATACGCAAAGTACGGTTAATTATTTCACACTTTTTTTTTATGCACAAATTCATAATAAATTAAAGTTTTGTCAAAAAAATTTCCCGTCATTATTTGGTAAAAAGTTTTCAACGTTTGTTTTCATACTCCAAAATATTTTTCGTTTCATTTGTTTTATCATTGCAGTTTTCATTTTTCCGTCGCGAGCTCTTTCAATTAAATACATTTTTGGAGCAATGAATGTTTATCTGCGTTCTAACAATGATTTCCAATACTTGTGAAATTATCATGAATTTTTGAATATTATTTAAAATAGCGGCTTTTCCGTATCTTTTTGCTGTATTCCTTGACAAACGTGTTTATTTAACACCAACGACAATAATCTAGGGATGGAACATGAAAAAGTCGCAAAAAGTGCAAGCCACAATTTTTTAATTTTTTTTTTACTCTCAGCTCCATGCCGATCATTATTGTCAGTGCTGAAGCAAAGGCTTCGACGATCTGGCTAATTGACTTTGCTGATTCGTTTTTTTCAAAACAATTTCAGCCGTTCCTGGCCAGATATCCCCTTGAAAATATCAAGACAAAATGTAACCTTGCGACTGGCTAAACCGGATGCAAATCTTCTGAACCGGAATCACAACCCGCCTCTACAATGAGTTTTTTTTTTTCTAATAATTCGAGACTATCCTGGGCAGATTTGCCCTTTAGAATTTCGCGAAAAAATGTTTTCGGCGACTGCCTAGAGAAGATGCAATTTTTTTTCAGTTCTCCGCCTTTTTATTATTTTTGGTCCTAAAATAAAAAGATTTTGTCGAAAAAAACATTTTTAAAAACCAACATTTGAAAAAGCCACCATCATAAATAATTACTAAATTTTTTTATCAATTTTTACTCATCATTGCGAAAAAATTATTTTTCTGCTGATTCCTCGTCATTTGTTTTTATTCTCATAAGCCAGGCCATCGCGACAAGCATGATCATTGCCGCACGCCTAGCGTTTATTTGTTTCGCTCTCGCGCGTCTGTGTAGTGTTCAACGGTGTGGGTTTACGAGTGTTTTGTTTCACGAACCTCGCTACTACCGACGTCGTCCCCTCAGCTGTCTCAACCCTTTCAAATTCCTCTTCGATCGAGCGCTGATTGGTCGACGTTGGTCTACCTTGGTCGACTTTAAATCGCTGATAACTCCACATAATTTGATTTTACAAAATTTTCGAAAAGGACTTTTCTGCTCCGTTTTCGACGCTCTACCTGAATCTCATAATATGATCAGTACGTTAGTATACACCCTGTATATCGGGCCTCGAACTTCGATCCCACAGGGTTCCAATCGTAACCGGCGAAGCTCAGGGAAAAATGTAGGATAAAATACTACTTTTTTAGACATTAATTTCACGGTATTACAATTTTTTCATGCTCTATCATCCGATTATTATTGTTGGCGCTAAAAGAAACGGGAAATGAAAATGAAAATGAAAAGAAATGAAAAAAAAATTGTTCATCTTTTGTCGCGGGTCTTCGAGCTCATTTATCATATTGTTGACGTAAAAGCTTATAGCGTCGGAAAAGAAATTCTTATCAATATTTCGAAAAATAGCGATACTTACAGAATTATGAAAAAAAAATTGAAAAAAAAGAGAGCTTGGAACAAAATGATTTTTTTTTCCAGAAACGAAATTAGTCTCATGAAATTCCACGTAACCAGGATCCGTCCGACCAGGATTCTTCCTTAAAAAACCCTTGTAGAATTCCTACCATTACTTTACAATTTTTCTAATTTGTTTTGTTCCTATTAATGTGTCGCATCAATTATTTTCAAGATTTTCGACTACACGGTTTTTGAAAAAAAAAGTTAGGCATAGATACGCTTTTAAACACAGGCTCTTTTAGCAAGATCAGCTTCAGAACCGATATTTTTCGATTGTTTATGTCAGATAGAAATACACGAAATCAATGAAAAAATATCTACTGGATTCAGTGCATATTTAAGATTATTATATGATTGCCAGGAACAAGTTTTACTGCAGAATATTTAAGGAAAATAAGTAGTGTTCTCGCGCTGTATAATAAATCTATGGGTTCTCGTAACACGGACCTCTCTCTTGCACGCTGCCCACCCGGCAACCCGCGCACCTCCGCGCCCACAAACGATCTTTCCCCACTCTTCCTCAAGCCGAGAGCTCGAGAAAATATAAAACTTTGGCAACCAAGGACACTAGACCAATAGTGATAAAACTTATCAGCTTGATGCATATCACTCGTTTCCTTATTAATTGTTGAACACGGAATGGCGCTGCTGCCTTGCATAGACCGAACGACGCGTGAAACAACAATTTTTTTAATAATTTTTTTTTCGTGTTATCAAGTATCATAAAACTTTTCGATTTCGTTTGTTTACTGATATAGGGAAGTGATAGGGCTATAAGAAAAGTCGGTGCTGCCAGCTCCCTGCACAACCCTTACCTGTGGCAGCAGGGAGAGAAATACCCCTAAATTTCGATTATCGAGTATCATCGAACTTTTCAAAAAATCGAACGGCATCTTGAAGATGATGAAATTCTGAGTCAGAAAAACCACTGCTGCCTTTTGTCAACACTACCCTACATGGTGGCAGCAGCAGTTGAAAGTCGCGCTTCGCGCAACCAAATTTCGCCGTTTCATCCGGTTTCAACAGCATAGACCCGGTTATTTTCGATTTTATCTAATGAAATACGCGTACCAATATAATTTACAATAATCTTTACGTGTCGTTGATTGTATAAACAATTGAAACTGCAAATTTCATGTGACTTTTTCCATAATTCCTTCGTTTTTCTTGTTTTTTTTTTTTTTAATTTCCCATGTCTTTCGTTACAATTGAGAATAAATACGACGAGATAAAACCGAGAAGATGGTAGAATAAATAAGACGAGTTTATACGAGAAACAGAGGTCTTTCTTAAAACCTTACCCGAGTCATGGTTGAGGACGTGCAGCCAGCCAAAGTATTGATACAAACAAAAAAATTTCAAATTCGGAAAAAAAATTTTTTTGAAAAAATCCGCGTTTAGAGAATTGGAAAAGAAACAGAAGTCTTTCTTAAAACATTTTTACCCGAGTCATAGTTTAGGACTTACGGCGAGCCAAAGTAATGATACAAACAAAAAATTTCAAATTTGAAAAAAAAATTTTTTGAAAAATCCGCGTTTAGAGAATTGGAAAAGAAACAGAAGTCTCCCTCAAAACATTTTTACCCGAGTCATAGTTTAGGACTTACAGCGAGCCAAAGTATTGACACAAAAAAATATTTCGAATTCGGAAAAAAAAATTTTGAAAAAATCCGCGTTTAGAGAATAAAAAGATACAGAAAAACCTTGTTGGACATTTTAGTCCCCGAATTGTATTTTCGTAGTTCTGGCTGGCCAAACGTTTAAAAGTGCAGATGCAGAAATCTTAACGGTCATAGGATTCTTTACAGTTATAATGAACAAAGACAAGTTTGACGCTTTCTATCTCAGGTAACATTTGAATTATCGCAAAATCATTTATACAAAAATTGTTGAAAATTAAGTCCTCTACAAGTTTTATTTAAACAAATTATTGATAAAATCATAAAGGAGCAATATAATCGACAATAAGCATTCGTAAGCATGAATTAGTGGCATTTTTTTCGTCGTCACTTTTTTTCCTTCAAAGATATCAAAAAATTCTTCCAACAAAAGATGTAGACAATATTTTTCCCTACAAAACTAAAAAAAAAAAAAAAAACGGAAATCCAACCCGTAGAAGCCGAGATATCGACGATTACCTGTTTTTCAAGATGGAGGAAAACGCACAAGGAAATTTTGTTGGATTCCGGCGGATTTAGGCATCTCTAATGACCCTCTACTTGTCCTAAAAAATTTGGCTTGTCCATCCATTTTGTCATTTTAAAGTCTAACTATCCTGGAGGGCCAAGTTTATACCAGCGCGTGTCTAGGTAGTTTCTGGGTATAAACTCGTCTTATTTATTCTACCATCTTCTCGGTTTTATCTCGTCGTATTTATTCTCAATTGTAACGAAAGACATGGGAAATTTAAAAAAAAAAACAAGAAAAACGAAGGAATTATGGAAAAAGTCACATGAAATTTGCAGTTTCAATTGTTTATACAATCAACGACACGTAAAGATTATTGTAAATTATATTGGTACGCGTATTTCATTAGATAAAATCGAAAATAACCGGGTCTATGCTGTTGAAACCGGATGAAACGGCGAAATTTGGTTGCGCGAAGCGCGACTTTCAACTGCTGCTGCCACCATGTAGGGTAGTGTTGACAAAAGGCAGCAGTGGTTTTTCTGACTCAGAATTTCATCATCTTCAAGATGCCGTTCGATTTTTTGAAAAGTTCGATGATACTCGATAATCGAAATTTAGGGGTATTTCTCTCCCTGCTGCCACAGGTAAGGGTTGTGCAGGGAGCTGACAGCACCGACTTTTCTTATAGCCCTATCACTTCCCTATATCAGTAAACAAACGAAATCGAAAAGTTTTATGATACTTGATAACACGAAAAAAAAATTATTAAAAAAATTATTGTTTCACGCGTCGTTCGGTCTATGCAAGGCAGCAGCGCCATTCCGTGTTCTACAATTGATGAGGAAACGAGTGATATGTATCAAGCTGATAAGTTTTATCACTATTGGTCTAGTGTGGCTGGCTCTTCCACTATATCAAAATCTCCAAGAGTCGCCAAACCGATCGATATATGGAAGTGTGTGTGTGCGTATGTGTAGGTATACATATAGCGAACACATAGTGCGAGAGCGGCTAGCGGGCCAGCGAAGATCCGAACAAAACGGAACGCGCGATAACCCATATATATAGATATAATAAGAACATAGTCGACTGATATAGATATAAGAGCGTATAAAAAAAACCAGACTTTATAATTCGATATCCCGAAAACGACTGCGAATTGCCAAAAATCCTTTTATGGGTAGTCTCATTTTGTCAAAAAGAACGTATGTGTAAAATTTCAGTAGGATCAGATGTTTCGGGTTTTCAAATTGCACCCGCTGCATGTGTTTTTTGACCCTTTCGATTATTCTTTCGTGCAGTACCGTGTATTTTTTTCGTAACGAGTGTTCACTCATGCGAAAAAGAACGGAGGCGCCAATTCATAAAATATTTTTTGAACATTTAGAAAAAGAAAAATCCAGGCTCGAACCCCGATCTCTCAGAGTTCCAGCGGTGAACATACCCACTCAGCCAAACAAAGACTTCGATTTATAATGAATATTGAAACAACATGCTCATCGAGCTCGCTTTCGAACATTTGACAATTTTGATCCAAATTTTGTTAATTTAGGACAAAACACGTTCCAATTTATACATTTTTATAAATTAATGCATATAAGCTGAAAAAAAAATCAACTCGGGAAAAATTTTCGTCAGACAGCAAGGATTGGATTCGTGACAGCGAAACGCGAGATGATCTCGTGCAAAACCGTGCGGTTGGCAACCGTTCAATTCAGCGCGCATAACTTCAAGTCGATTTCACGCGATGGTACAAGTTCGGCGTTTGACCGCCTAGGTGTCACGTCGACGCTCCAAAATACCAGGTATCAAGAAAATGCGAGCGTTGGAGATCTCCCTACTCATCTCTGGTAATAGTAATATCAATTATAGGTTATATTGTATGCAAACCTTTAACGCGTTTAATAAAATGATGCTTCTGCACCCTTAATGACTTTCATGCTAGTCTTATGACGATAACGAATACTATTTTCATAAAATCCAAAAACATAAACGTTTGTAATCTATTTTTTTGTTGCAGGTTATGTTTGCATGTATACGGTCTAAGTTAGTGTTTCATTCAACAAGACAGAATTCTCGGGATCCTCATTCTTCACCTAGCCCATTCACAAGATGAGAACGATTTAAATTAAAATCTGTTGATGAATTGCCATATGATACTGTATTTGACGAGTAACTTTGAAGTAATTCTTGCGCGACTGGCAGCGGGGAATAAGCGGGAACATTGGCGCGGCGGAGCACGGTGAGCGGTCACGCATGAAACAAGCTCGAGTCAGTCTGCTCCCGAGGCTAGAAAATTGCGTTATTTAATTATACGCTAGGGTCAATAAATTTGAGTTTTCATCAGAATCTTTAATAATGTTTATTGCATCGATCCAGCAAAGTTTCGTTCGCTGATTTAGTTTTTAAGTATTAGAATTTGAAAAGAGTAAGCACTCTAGCTTCATTTGTCGCTGTGGGGTCTATACCCACCGTGTTAAATTGGTAAAGTTTACGAGCATATATCTCCGGAATCAACGGCGAAAGAATCTAAAACTTTGCAAGCATGCTGCAGGAACCTAAACCTTTCCACTCGTATTTTTATCGGTCTATCTAGATTCGTCGAGATTGCAAGAACCACTTTAATGGAATTATAATAATTGTTAATGAATTGCCAATATCAAGTGCTACTATTGTAATTTTTTTTAACGCTTAAGTATTGTAAGGTAATTCTACTGTTTTCAGCACTGCTTTGTTTTTTTTCATTAGCTACCATGAAATTAATTGTAACTGTAAATATAATGATTGACGCTGCTTCATCAACTTGGCAGAAATAATGTGCAACCCGATATATTATATTTTACATTGTATAGAATGCTTAAAAAAACTCGATAATCGGTATATTTATTTATTATATAAGAACCATTTGTTTAAAAATAAAGTTTTTACATAGATGTATGTCTTTACTTATTATCAAATTTTATTGTTACACGGTGGCAACACCATGAGACAAAATCCAAAGTTAAAAATTCCCAAATCTACTAATTTTGTATCAAAACTTTCCAATTGACACAATGGAATTCAATCTGTCAGATTTGATAAACGGTTAGATGGATTGGAAAATGTTTCGTTTTTTATATATATCAAGAATGTGCGAATATTAAAAATTATGAATAATTCATCGTACATTGAATTGAATAAATCAATTCATAATTCATATGAATAATTCATTTCATTAAATAGTTTAAATAGCGTGAATAATTCACAAAATTTGAATAATTCATAAAAATTTGAATTTTTTTTTCTATATTTCTTTATGAAACCAAGGAAAAAATTTAACATATAATATAATTTCATGAATAAAGAAATGATATGAATAAAATTGATATTTTCATATATCATACGTGTCATATGTTTGACTTCATAGTAAATTCATCTGGAATTCATCAGTAATGATTTATTTCATGAAACAAATATCCATGCAAAAATTAATGAATTCTTCAGTAGAGAATTCAGCTTTTGAATCAAATGTGGATCTAAAACATTTGTTTCATCCACGTTATAACTTACTATAAATTTTAGTGAGAGAAATTGTTTGAAAAAAAAATTCTCTTTCAATCTTGAATTAAATTTTATTGAAAATTTTCAATAAATGTTATTTATGGCGAATTAGATATCGAAGCGTGCGCACACGCACACCAGAATTGCACATTTAAAAAGCTTAATTAAAAAAATAAAAAAATAAACTTGCCTTATAATTTTTATTGATCTTTGTACAACCATACAAAATATATTTATTTCAATTTTTGTTAATGCAAATAATTTCCCCAATTTATACTAATGTAATTCAGTGCTAGATTCAGGTAAGACACATTTTAATTATTATTATTTTACTGAATTCAGCACGAATTTAAAATAATTCATGAATTTTGAATAATTCATTTGA
This sequence comes from Rhorus exstirpatorius, assembly GCA_963564615.1. Classification (NCBI taxonomy): domain Eukaryota; kingdom Metazoa; phylum Arthropoda; class Insecta; order Hymenoptera; family Ichneumonidae; genus Rhorus; species Rhorus exstirpatorius. The sequence goes on along the minus strand of OY751317.1, from coordinate 7,802,471 downwards.
TGAATACATGAACTATTCAGGATTATTCATACTATTCATAACATGAATATTCAATTCAAATTATATGGATTGAATCCAGTATTCAATTCAATTCAATTCAATTCATTCGATATTCGCACATTCCTGATATATATGCAACATGAAAAATTACCAGTGAAATTATAAAAAATTATCAGTTAAATACCGTATGGGCTATCATAATAACGTCGAATGGTGACATTATATTCATAACATGAATATTCAATTCAAATTATATGGATTGAATCCAGTATTCAATTCAATTCAATTCATTCGATATTCGCACATTCCTGATATATATGCAACATGAAAAATTACCAGTGAAATTTGTGACGCAATTTTTCAGTTTTAGCGTCACAGGTCGTTCCGACCCTCGTTTACGCGCAGATATGCAAGATATTCCGGATCATTTTTGAGATTTAGGGTATGGGTTTCGTTATCGTTTCTTTTGGTTTTCGCGTTATCGTGAGTTCAGTTAGCGAGTTTGTTTTATGGGGTCGGTAGTATGAAAAATACCGAATTACCGTGAGTCAGGGCCGAAATAACGAGCCACCCGGTACATTCGGTCTTTCTGGGCAAGTTATCGAGGGAAGTATAAAGGATCGAGTGGGAATCTCGACGCTTCATGGTACAGGGTATGGGGAGAGAAGGACGATTTTTGAGTTACGTGTGGAAGGCCGTTGCCGGCTGGGAATGCGATCGCCCAGCCGTCACGGATTGCCCGATCGCTGTTATCGTAGGTTTAGTTACGTTTTCGTATGGAAGGCCGTTGCCGGCTGGGATTGCGATCACCCCGCCGTCACGGATTGCCCGATCGCCGTTATCTTAGGTTTAGTTTATGCAGTCCCCGATCGTCCTCATACTCGAAGAATACCCCTTGGATGACCATCCTCAAAGTAAAAAGAACCCTCAACGCCATAACACCTAGGCATTTTTCCGTTATCGATTATTACGAAATATTTTCGTTCAAATTCGTGTTACCGTTCCAATTTCACCGTTTCGTGTCAGTGTTAGAGCTTTATGTGTGTGCGTGAGGTGCGGAGAAGAGTGGGCTTGTAATCATATTACGCGTGCGCGTAATCGTCCCCTCTTTTCGCGTTACCTCTTCGATCACGCTATCGATCGAATATTCGCTCTCTTGCGGCGCAACTCTCGACCCGAGCGGTTCACCCCTCGGGGAGCTCCCGACATGCTACCGTTCCAGCTCTCGTTTTGGTAATGTTACGCTACCGTTCGTTCTCGAGCTACCGTTTTGTTATCTTTTGTTACCGAAATATCATTTGGCGTTCTCGTTTTTTTTTATCGTTTATTACCGAGCTATCGTTTTGTTATCTTTTGTTACCGAAATATCGTTTGGCGTTCTCGTTTTGTTGATACCGTACGTTACCGAGCTATCGTTTCGACGTTACCGCTTTGATATCGCATGTTACCGAGTTACCGTTCCGACGTTCACGTTTTGCTATCGTTTACTCCCGAGCTATCGTTTGTTCTCGCCTAATTTTGGATCTGGCGTTACCGTTCCCGTTACCGTGTTCAGTTCCCGTTACAGACGTTATCGTTAATAAATTTCGACTTTCTTTTCAGCGTTACCGAGTGTAAATTTTTTGTGCTACCGACGTTCTCGCCGTTCTCGAATTTGTTTCATTCGTTATCGCTCCCGTTATCGTGCTACCGTTCCGTTTGATTCGTTACCGAGATCTCGTTTTGCTTTTCTTTTTATGTTATCGAAATTTGGGTTATGATGTTGGTATGTAATTTAAGCTATCGCTTACGCAATAAATTAGCCTGAACCAAGGCCCCTTACGTTATTTTTCGAGTTGAGTTCATTTATTTCAGATTACGTTTTTGAAGGCACTCGAGAGTTAGCCAGCCGTCCACGCCCTCTCTCCACAACCTACACACTGAGCGAATCGGGTATACCGTCACCGATCTCGCCATCCGACGCGCCGGCATCCCTTTTAGATTAAGTTTCGTTTCCGTTCATTTTTGGTCAGTCCAGCTACCGTACGTTTAGCGGGTTTGGTAATTCCCGCCGTCGAATTAAAAAGATTACCTGGCGCTCAACGGCTCTCCCGGCGTCGAGGATGGTGAGATGGGCCGAAGGTGACGCGAATCGCGAGATTCCCGTCACAAATTATAAAAAATTATCAGTTAAATACCGTATGGGCTATCATAATAACGTCGAATGGTGACATTATATTGGCTACAATTTGGATGGGAAAAATAATCATTCTACCTACTCCATGCTAAAGCGCAAATTGTAAGATAGTGGCCCTCGATCGGGGCAAAGGGGGAGAGCACGTTGCGGGCTTTCACCGCAAGAGGCGCTTTAATCGCATTTTGACAATTTCTCTACGTTGCCCCGAAAACTGGAACAACTTTTGAGCTGAGCGGTGCTTGAGTGTTGTCTCCTTATTACTACTCCGTGGGAAAGAGACTCGCACCTTCGCACTGCATAACAACAATACATGTAGTCTAAGAGCTGGCGACGAAATCGGCCCAGGAATTTTAGCCACAATAAAACTCCGGCAGACACAGGGGCGCATTTAATAACCCTGCCACCCTAGGCTTGAGGAAGATTTCCGCCCTTTTCGTGTACAGTGTTCCTATTTTTTTTTAATTTTGTATTGCTACCATTCGTGTCTAGGGATATAAAAATCACTTTATTCTGAAATTGCACACCGTGTACGTGTTCATGTACTGTCCTGAAAAATAAGGGGTTACACAGTAGATGTAGATACTAAACAAAAAAAAAAAGAAACAGATCATCCATGCCGTGACCCGACTCGATTGAGATATATACTTACTAATTCACGGAGAATTTCGTTTGCTTTAAAAATCTATATATATTTGCCATCGTTAAAAATACTAAAGTGCTCCGCCGCTTCGTGTTTTTATACCGTAAGTTGTCAAGCATAATATGCTAGAAGAGAGAGCATCGATCCTACACATTCTTACCTACACAAAATGATCCTACACATGATTCGAGCCACACATATTCGAGCTACACAAAATTCGAGCTACACAAAATTCGAGCTACACAATTACGAGCTACACAACTCCGAGCTACACATAATCAGAGACAGAGATCTTCGACCTACATGTACGCATCGCCGAGCTACACAAATCGACCTACACAAATGTGACCTACACAAATTCGACTTACACAAATGTGACCGACACAAATTCAAAAAATTCGAGCTACACAATTACAAGCTACACAAAATTTGATCCACACAACTCCGAGCTACACATAATCAGAGGCGGAAATCTCCGACCTACACGTATCATTGAGCTATACAAATCTTGTATATTTCTTTAACGAGAAAATTCAATTTGATCGAAAGAATGATTTCGTAACTTTCGAATTAAACTTACACAATTTATTACAATGGCTCAGAATTTTTTGACCAGAAATTTGCCGCCCCCAAAAATCTACCGCCCTAGGCTATAGCCAAGTTAGCCTAGTGGTAAATCCACCCCTGGGCAAACACATGAAGGACCCTTTACCGATAATCGTTCGTCTGGCAGGTGGTGGGTGGTGGGTGCAGGTATTATGGGGTGGGGAAAAAAAATTTTTAAATAGTAATTTTAGCCAACTTCATTTTTAATGTAAATCGTTCCGCTATACTCCCAATGCAACCAAAAAAATTTCGGTAGTTATGCAGTTTGAGGACTTTTCCGAATTGTGAAAATTCTTGGGTTTTTTTTTCGACAAACACGTTTTTTATGGTCCCAATCATGATAATCAGGTGGGGGAGCCTGAAAAAATTAAGGGGTTATACATGAATATTCGAAATTTGTTTATAATTATTTACTTTGATGGATTTTATGAATTTTAAAAATTCCTGGGTTTTTATCGACAAACACGTTTGTTTCAGTCCCAGTAATAATAATCAGGTGGGAGAGCTTGAAAAAATTAAGGGATTATACATGAATATTCAAAATTTGTTTGTCATTATTTACTTGATCTTTTGAATAAAATATAAAACTTAAAAATCAACGTCTGCGGCAGTCGGGGGGGGCTCCGCCGCCGAACCACCCCGCCGGGGCTTCGCCCCTGGACCCCGATGGACTACCCCTCTCACACACACACACACACGCACATACACACACGCGCGCACACACACACTCACACACGCACGCACACACACACACACACACGCGCACACACATACACACACACACGCACACTCACACACCAGTAGCAAACATCTTACGCGTACGACATACTTTCCACGTGCATAGCAGCTTCCGACAAGCAAATTTTGAATATTCCTGTATAACCCCTCAATTTTTTTCGGGCTCTGCCACCTGATTATCATTATTGGGACCAAAACAAACGTATTGATGCAAAAAAACCCAAGAATTTTCAAAATTCGGAAAATTTGTCAAAGTAAATAATTACAAACAAATGTTGAATATTCATGCATAACCCCTTAATTTGTTCAGGCTCCCCCGCCTGATTATCATTATTGGGACCAATACAAACGTGTTTGTAAAAAAAACCCAAGAATTTGCAAAATTCGGAAAAGTCCTCAAACTGCATAATTACCAAAATTTGCAGCTCGATCGGTTGGTGGAAAGGTGTTGTAACCCTTAATTATAATTTAAAAAAAAAATAATAATTTTCCAGTAATTCTAGCCAGGCTCGTTTTTTTTTTAGACGAGTTTTTAAATATGTAAACCAAAAAAAATGGCACCCAAAAATAGTGGTGGGAACATATTGAAAAAAATTATCGAAATTATCGTGTTTCGTTCGAAAAAGAGCTGAGGAGTAAGAAAAAGCGCGCGTGGAGGGGATATCTACCGGCGAGTGTGTCCGTACGCTCTCGGCGCGTCGCTTATATTCGGTTAAACAGAGGAGCTCGCTGTCCTTGTCGCACCCATTGAGCGAGAAAACGAGTGCGTTCACGTGGCGCGTTACTTCTGTTTGCCGGTAGATATCCCCGCCACGCGCGCTTTTTCTAACTCCCCAGCTCTTTTTCGAACGAAACACGATAATTTAGATAATTTTTTTCAATATGTTCCCACCACTATTTTTGGGTGTCATTTTTTTTGTTTACATATTTAAAAACTCGTCTAAAAAAAAAACGAGCCCGGCTAAAATTACTGGAAAATTATCATTTTTTTTTTAAATTATAATTAAGGGTTACAACACCTTTCCACCAACCGATCAATCTGAAAATTTTTTTGGGTGCATTGGAAGTATAGCGGAACAATTTACATTAAAAATAAAGTTGGCTAAAATTACCATTTAAAAATTTTTTTTCCCCACCCCATAATACCTGCACCCACCACCCACCGCCTGCCAGACGAACGATTATAGGTAAAGGGTCCTTAGGGAGAGCAGTGGCTTAGTGGGTGAGGCTCTGGGTTCGCACGCAGCGGACCCGGGTTCGAGCCCCACGGCCGACACCGATGGAATTTATTCTATGTGTTTAATCTGCAAACCCGGTGGTTCGGATCCCACCAAAACAAATGCCCGAAAACACCTTTCTGTGATGGGTGGGTGGTCGGGGTACGGCTCTGGAGGACTTCCGCAGCGGTTCTTATCGCTTGGAAGGTGGCCGCTTAGCCGTGCACTGACTTACCCACTGAATCACAGTAAAGGAGGAGCTCGCTTAGGTCTCCTCTGGAGACCGCGCTTGAGTTTACTCGCGCGGCCACCAGGGGGGAACTAGGGAGTCTCCGACCTGTATCGGCGGAAGGTTTTCTGCTAGACCAGGCAATAGAGATTTCTTCGTGATAAAAATGGTAGAAGAAAACGGCGAGTGTGGGGGTGCGTGGGGTGGTCCGTGGATGTTTCGTGATATGTTTTCGACTACCAAATATGATTACTTTTTTTTTAATTTCCAAAAAACACCAAAAAAACGGTGTTTTTTTAGTTTTTTGCTTGTAAAATCTGAACCAATGGAGCTATGCTGATACATTCAACATACGAATTGTAGAGAATGAAAAGACGAAGAAAATGAGCGCTGGGGCAACTCAATCGGGTCATTATTACCGGAGAAAAACTGTAAAAACCGGAAAAATCAGCGTTTTTTCAAAAATTCATAACTCTGCCATTTTCAAAGTTGTAGCGCTGGCTTTTCGGGTGACAGTAGTGGTTGATAGGTACTTTGAGTGTGCACAACTCGGACGTTGTCGGATAAATAGTTTTTGCGTAATTGCGATTTGAACTATTTTGGGCACTATTTTGCGGAAAGGCTGGATGCGTCGGAAGTTGTCCGATTTCAATTTTCAAAACAGATTTTGAAAGAAGAAGTAAAGTACTACAAAACGTCAATCTTGATTTTTCGTTAAAATGTTGCAAAATAGGTGAAAAACACGTGCAAACGTGACCAAAACCGGCCGAGCGCTCGATCGCGGTCGAGTAGTGGGGGGAGCCGGCCGACGCGGGGAAGTGCGTATATATAGTAATACAAGCGCGCTGCGGCCGGGCGTGAATCTTTACATTCGATTATCTCAGCAACTACTGGAGCTATCTTTACGTTTTTTTTTTAATTTGCGTGTAAATTAACCCGTTGAAACTGATACTTCACTCGGTTTGCCTTAATATTCACTAGAAAAGCTGCTTTTTGTTTTGCTATGTTTTAATAATCGGGGATCAAGTGTATGTATTAGGGTGTTTCATTTCCCGTAAAAATAACATAGGAAACATTTTTTTTTCTGCTTCTGATTTTTATAACTAGCTAACAAAGCATCGTACCAGAAATCTCAATACATATTTTTGTAGGAACTTGAACGCTCTACAAAAAAGGTCTCTTGTCAAAATTTCGTAAAACTAACTGTATCACAGTTACTGTGACAAATTGTACAAATTGTGAAATCAATCATAATATAAAATAGCGCATCTTTTTGGGTTTAATGTTTGAGAAATTGCAAAGTGAACTGTAAAAAATAAAAGTTTAGAAGATTTTGAAAAGCGCGGGTCGAATTAGCATAATAAATGTAGTTTATTATTTATAAATTAGCAATTAAATCGATGAACGAATTTGAAACTGCTGTTCCATTATTTTTGAAAATACTGTGAATTTTGCAAAAAAAAATCGTCATTGACCGGGATTTGAACCCGCGATCCTCCGCAGTGAACGAATTCAACACTTTCGATCCTTCAATAATCATTAAAAAAGAAAAATTAAAGATTTGGAGATTTTTTTTACGAGTGTTTCCGGTTTGGTGGTCCGGACGTTTTTTCGTCGAAATCAATTTTGAGCCTACCTGAGATTTTACCTGAAACCTACCTAACGACCTACCTAACGACCGACGCTCTATACCACTACGCTATTGATTTTATGAACGCTTATTGATCATTATGAATTTCTTGTTTGCGTCGTATTTTCCATACACATTTTAAAACTGTAATTTTTCCATCATTTTCACAGTTGAATTCGACGAAAGCGTGTTACAATTTTTCGTTATTTTAATTTCTGTTTTTCATAGAGAATTTAGTATTTTTTGTTATGTGTTACATTCCTAAAAATGCTCTCTCTCTCTCTATACAGTTCATTTTAATGCGTCAGTTTTAAAATTTTTCTTGTACAAATCTATTGGTTTCTCATTTTATTCATAGCAAAATTCATTGCGAGCATTTTCAATTTTTACAGTGTCACTTTTTTGAAGTGGAAATAGTTGTTTTTACAGTTTAAACCAACAAATATGGTTATACAGATAGTACAGAAGTATATTCCACACATTACTTTTTGATCAAAACACTGTAGAGAGATTAATTTACTGTGTTAAACTGCATTTTTTCTCTTCATCGCTGTATTTTTTAAATTTCAGGTATTATTTTTTAAAATGTCTTTTTTTCCGTGCAAGTATTCTTCACAATCGGCACGGTAAAAAGCTTTCTTTATGGGCAAATTATATCCATGAAGGTCTAATCTGTCGTTTAAGCCGTTCGTCGGAGAGATGTTACCGTTTTTTCATTCCTAAAATAATATCCGATCATAGCTTCAAATACTTCTCCCATAAGAGCCCAGGTATAAGCGGCATAATTAATGTTTTTTTTTCTCCTTAACTACATGGTCAAAAAATCTGAAATAATTACGGTGTATTCATAGTACCAGCACAAACGTCCCCTCAAATTTTAGAATTATTCTTACCGTTTTTCTCTGGGTTAAGAACCTCCTTAAGGAGGTTCTGCTCGAATCTAAAAAAAGTTACAGCGACTTGAAATTTTAACAGCGTGTTTGTAAAGATGTACTTCGTGTACCTGAAAAATTTCTACGAGATTTACCACCTACTTTCCGAGTTAAAAATTCGCATAGATACTCTTGAAATGCATAGGGTCTTATGGGATCAACCGTTATGACGTGAAGGATCGTTCGATATCAGGTGCATAAAAAAGTAGTGGCTGTTTGAAAGTTTTCGGAGAGTACAAACTTATCTATTACAACGCCCTAGAAAAAAATGGACGCGATTCACTACGCCTAGCGTGAATGATGGCAAATTAATAAAATGAAAACGTGCTTAGGTGAAACAAATGCCGAATGCAACCTGCTCCGCACGACGCCCATGCCGCGCTAAACGTTCCCCTTGCCGCACCCAAGTATAGGAGCAGAACCTCCTTAAGGTAGTCCTCGTGCAAATGCGTTTATAATGAGAATTTGTTGAAATTTATAGTGAGCCAAGAGAATGCTAGTACCCAACTTCTCGTGAAATTTGGAGCAGATTGACCGTTCCAAAATTAAGATATTTAATGTCAAAGTTAGAAACCATTACGTGTAGAGCATATAGCAAGCATTGCTGTACCCTGATAGTAGCACGGTTTTTTAAATATTACAACTAAAAGCGTAATCAGATTTTGATTTTAAAAAATGGTAGACGGGAGAATACTATTATTCACATGTTAGGAAAAAATAACAAAATTATTAACCGTTTCGTTTACGAACGACGATCACAAAAAGAATGCAATATGAATGAAAATTCGACGCATAACTGCATATTCGATGGTGTGAATGTATCTAAATATGCACGGTTCCATGTGTAACAGTCATTTCGGTACAGACTCAATCAAAAGTTCGCTGCATCTGATCACTAGGGCCGTGTATATTTTATCATGTGGTACATAAGAAACTTTCTCGCACTATTGTAGCACGAGGACTGCCTTAACTATATGGTCAAAGATCCAAATAAGTAAGATCTAGCAACTTATAACACCAAATATCATGGCATCATGATATGTGTGATTAAATATTCGACAAGCATAAAAGATATCTTCGCGAGTTACAGTCCAACAACCACCACCTGATTTTTTTGTGATTAATAACAGGCTGAATCTCCGCGAGTAGGTTCGGTTCGACGAGACGGCCAAGTTTTTTCTCTGTGAAATTTCTCGATAGAGGTAGCTAATGTAGTGCACAGGTGTGAAACATATCGATTTGGTGTGGTGTCGAAATTGTCGGACTAACAGTAAGTTTTTTATTTAAATTTTAAGATAATTGGATAATGCACTCGGAAAAACAATTGTCCTACAAAATGGATGGTTTGACTAGAGCGTCCTCCACCCGAATATGTCGGAATAACAAGGTGAAAAAAATTATTAATAACCAGCTAATTTTTTTTTATGCAGCTTAGTAAATATTTGTATAATGAAATGGCCACATAGTCCTACAAATTTAGTGGTACGTTTTCCCAGTCCTACGCTTGGAAGTTGTCGATACCACGATAACACTTTTTTCATTAATAACCGTAGGACAACAAAAAACACATGTTAAGTTAGAACATTCTTTGCCCAAAACAAACAGTGTCCTACCAAAAAATGGGTATGTATTGCTAGTCCTACAAGAATACTGAAAATAATATTATTTCGCAGTTGCAGTTTTGGTAATTTGGGACACATGTATTCATAAGCAGAATCAATACTTTTTTTAAATAATATAACTGTAGCTGCATGAACTGTATAGTATATGACCTGCCAAAATAAAACTAAAAAATACAATTATACAACTAATTAAGGGCGGGGTAAGGTTTTTAAACTTTTTTTTTGCATTTTTATTTTTTTATTTTCTTCAATGATGTTCAATATCTCAAGAATATTGTGTCAAAATTTCAAGTCAATCGGAGCAAAGTTAACGTCTATCGATCCTGAAACACGATGGCGTTTCAATTTTTGAGTGTACGGACTCCGTTGTTTATTTGTTTGTTAATTAACAATAACTGCTGATAATTAAAATCGCACGCATGACGGGAAAAATCTGAAAAAATTAAGGAGTATTGTCATTTGATCCTGAAACATAATGGCATTTCAACTTTTGAGTCGACGGACTTCGTTGTTTATTTTTTTGTTAATTAACAATGGCTGCTGATAATTAAAATCGTACGCATGACGGGCAAAATCTGAAAAAATTCAGGAGTATTATAGCACGGTCATTAGAATTCTTCGATTATCCGATTAAATCGTCGGAGGATACTCGTATTGAGGAGCACGCAACAAATCCTGATCCATATCCGGGAATCAAACGTAAGATTGGAATTTATGTCTACGCTCGGAACGCAGTTGCGCTTCGAATCGGGATCCAATCGGTACACCCTGAAAGAAAGTGGCGCCATAACTTACAAATTTTCTCACGTCCACCAATCCGCTTACGAAGCGGACACCGAATAGATTCCTATGTGGACACCGATTTTGGGGAGTCCCTGGAAAATCCCGATCGGGATATGGTCGGACTTGGGGTATATCCCTAACAAATTTTTGCACGGGATGTTAACAGTATTTTGGCGATTTGCTCTGTAAAACTCCAAACTGCGAGAAATGAGTCGAATGAGTTTTTAACAAAATATATCTATTCCTGGAAATACATACCACTTTTTGTGTAAGACAGTGGTAAAATTGTGTTCTACACTTTATTCCCGACAGGAAAAAATTTAAGTTAGGTTGTTATTAATGAAAAAAGTGTTACCGTGGTATCGACAACTTCCAAGCGTAGGACTGAGAAAACGTACCACTAAATTTGTAGGACTATGTGGCCATTTCATTATACAAATATTTACTAAGCTGCATAAAAAAAATCAGCTGGTTATTAATAATTTTTTTCACCTCGTTATTCCGACATATTCGGAGTGGAGGACGCTCCAGTCAAACCATCAACTTTGTAGAACAATTGTTTTTCCGAGTGTATTATCCAATTATCTTAAAATTTAAATAAAAAACTTACTGTTAGTCCGACAATGTCGACACCCCATCAAATCGACATGTTTCACACCTGCGCACTACATTAGCTACCTCTATCGAGAATTTTCAGAGGAAAAACTTGGGCGTCTCGTCGAACCGAACCTACTCACGGAGATTCAGCCTGTTATTAATCACAAAAAAAATCACGTGGTGGCTGCTGGACTATTGCTTGTTATCTATGAGCTCTTCTGATTTTTTTCAATACTCATATGATCTATGCATACATCTCCAAAGGTACAATTTTTTTTCATATAAAGTTCAATCACTGAAAAAAAACATAAAGCTTAATGTTTCAAACAGTGATAAGTGATGCTTACGATTTTTTTCATCTCAACAATGGGACTGTATCAAAAATCTTATACTTGGAGTTGTTTGCATATGTCATCTGCGCACTAAAAAAAATCAGGAGAGCTCATCGATAACATGTAATATGCAAAGAACTCTCTGGACTCTGAGTCCGTCAAAGGTCTAATCAAATAAAACGAAAAAGCTCCGTGGGCACTACATACTATCGATAAGCTTTCCTGACTTTTTTTGTGCTTGTATAACTTATGCAAGCAACCTCCAGTATCCGATTCTTAATAGAAACTCTCATTGCAGAGAAAAAAAATCATATGCATCACCCATTGATAAGCTGCTTGTAACATAGCGGTTCACGAATTTCTTTCAGCGATGAAATATTGTATCAAGAATCCAATACTCTGAGTTGTTCTCATAAATCATGTACTCAAAAAAATCAGGGGACCTCATCGATAGAATGTAATGTGTAGGGAACTCTTTGGAGCTCTGAGCCTGTCGAAGGTCTAATGCAATAAAACTAAAAACTTCCCTGTGCATGACATACTGTCAATGAGCTTTCCTGATTTTTTATGCTTGCATGTCCTATGCAAATGATCTTGAGTATTCTTCATCAGAACTCTCATTGTAAAGGAAACAAAATCATTCCTATCACCTATCGATAACCTATTTATAACAGAAATTCAGTTTTTTTTTTCAGTGGAAATATTGTATCATAAATCGAATACTTGGAGTCGTTCGCATGAATCATGAGCAGTCAAAACATTATAAAACCTTATCGATAACATATAATGTGCAAAAATCTTTTTGGAACTTGTTGGAGATCAAATCGAATTAACCTAATATATAATTAATGTATAAGGGAGAGCAGTGGCTTAGTGGGTGAGGCTCTGGGTTCGCACGCAGCAGACCCGGGTTCGAGCCCCACGGCCGACACCGATGGAATTTATTCTATGTGTTTAATCTGCAAACCCGGTGGTTCGGATCCCACCAAAACAAATGCCCGAAAAACACCTTTCTGTGATGGGTGGGTGGTCGGGGTACGGCTCTGGAGGACTCCCGTAGCGGTTCTTATCGCTCGGAAGGTGGCCGCTTAGCCGTTCACTGACTTACCCACTGAATCACAGTAAAGGAGGAGCTCGCTTAGGTCTCCTCTGGATACCGCGCTTGAGTTTACTCGCGCGGCCACCAGGGGGGAACTAGGGAGACTCTGACCTGTATCGGCGGAAGGTTTTCTGCAGTTTTCCTCCGTCCTCGGCGAATGCGATACAGGATAAAATGGTGAAGGAGCGATGCAGCTGCAGACGTATGATCGCGAGGAGGAGTAGGTGGTGATAATAATGGTCGGAGCAGGCGGTTGATGGTCGGAAAGTATACGAAATCATCACCCTTGTAAGAACCCCCCAAAGGGGGTGTGCAAGTAAAACTCGACATTATTATTATAAGTAATGTATAAGTTGCTAGATCGTACTTATTTAGGATTCTGAACTTGTAGTTACGCACCACTCAAAAACTACTTTAAAATGTCGGATTTCGAATTTTCGTTTGCACATACCATTAAGGTAGTACCTCCGCGGCCGACGGCGGGGAATAAGCGGAAACTTACGCACGGCGAAGCACGGTGAGAGGCACGCATGAGACAAGAGAGTCACTTACGGGCTCACGCGTACCTCTTTCACTTACAATATCTCAAAAACTAAATGGTATATCTTCCTGAATTTTTTTCACACTATTCGTGACATCCCTCTCTAGCTTCTCCTCGATTTTCATCAACTTCTTAATTTTAGTTTTGACGGTAGAATTAATAACTAACTCTTCGTGCATGCATGGCGCATATGTTACGTGTAAATCAAGCCAACTTTGAGTGTAAATATCTCGGGTTCAGGATAGTCAAGCTTACTCAAATTGCACTGATGTTCTGATAACATATTAAATAACCTGTATGCCAAATTTCGACCATTTCCTAATTCAACTATCCTGTGGAGGTACTACCTTAAGGGAATCAAGTTACCTACACCTGTTAAAAATAACTGCAATGCGTTTATATATATGATACCTTGGAACTTTGTAAAAACAGTCCTCAAACAACTCCAAAATAATGCGACGATTTCATAATTGAAATAGGTTTTTTTGCAGCTCAGTTCATCTGGCCAAAAATTCTTTTATTCTGGCCTGGGTGTAGCAGTGGCTATTTGAAGCATTCGCACAGACCTTAAAGAAGGGTAAATATACATATGAGTCCTAACTATATTATATTAAGCTAACAAACCATTACAATCTATAGGAATTGGAGTTTACAGCCGTGCATGTTCGTTTTGATGTGATGTTTTTCAACCTCATGCAAACTAAGGAACTTTATGAAACACTCACATTACTTGCTGCAAAAAGAGTATATCCATCAAAATAGGCCTTCAATCAAATGAGTGTAGATTTTTGGTTGGACACGCCTTTACAGTGTGAGTTACTGCGACTCAAAAAAATTTATTACCATAAAAGCACTCAAAGAAAAAAATTATTTGAGGAAAAAGGATACTTGGCACAACCAGCCTAAGATAGAGATAAACTGAAATAAATAATGTTGCATCAAGTATTTTTTTCTGCACTCGTTCAAATTTCTTTTTTTCAATGCAAATTTCTTTTTTTAATCCTGCACGGTCGCACTAGGATGATTTCGTCTCAAGCAACTTAGATCAAACCCTTTTTTTCCAGCGTTTCTACTCAGATACCAATTTATAGCAAACAATATAACAAATTTTTTACTCAAATAATCATTGATACACATTCTGGAAGAATCGAAGAGTATTTCTTGAGATTTTTTAAAGCGATTTAACACGTTGAAAACTGTACGTGGACGTTTTTGTCCCAGTGCGACTGCAGAAGCAGCAAAATTACAGTGCGAACACGCAGGGTTAATTCAAGTTGTTCAAACAATAAATTTTTAGATTATGAGCTACGGCTCCTATTCATATGAAGCATAAATTCTCACCAAGTTTAATAAATAATAACAATGCTCGATGTACTTGGTAGTATGTGCGTTGAACGATTTGAATTTTTTTGACAACTGTTTGCATGGATTGACAAAACGATGCAGGTAAATTCACTTATCTCAAGGTTTTATACACCATTTATGGTGATTTTTTGTATTGAGATAAGTACTTTTCAAAACGTCCTGAGATACTTATGTATATATCTCCAAATATATGGAGAACTGTGCATGGGGATCATGGTATGCAGCAATACCCTACAACATTGCCTGATTATTGCGAAGCCACTTGTATTTCGCTCAAAAAGGCAAAAGTCAATGAATCTTTTGGGTGAAATTCTGTGATGACGAATATAGTCTGAATGAAGCTGTGATGTATTGAATTTCCATGAAAAAAAATTCTCTCTTTCAACGTCCAAATCCATTGCATAGTGGAGCGTAATTGGTGTCACCTCTTAAACCAGATTTTTCATAAATTCGAATCGAAACGATGTGATGAAGACTCGCTGACAATAAATTCGTAACTATTACGTTTTAACATAAACCAAAAACTATTGTCGATAATACGATGAATATTGTGACCACGTGAAACTAGGTTAATAACGGACTTGTCAGGGAAACTGTTTAGTACTATAATCGTCAATTTTCGAATCCGATACGTATGAGTGTGCTGAGATACTGTGTCATCGCGTTTCATCAACGAAGTGACAATATTAATTACTAAATATTCAGCACGTATCTGACAATTACTTGCTTCGTCGAATTTTTCATTATCATTGAATATAATGGCAATTCGTTTTCAAACGCGGTCGAGTCGCCAGTCGGTACGGGAATGCCTTGCATTTATCAACCGACAGCAAAATGGCTACAGGAAAGGGGATTGGGCGCGATATCGTGAGGCTAGATTTTCACACGGAAAATTTACCGTGACAAATAACAATTTTCCATTATTCTATATTTTAAATGAAAACATATGTACTCACGGTTCAACAATATATTATTCGAAACGACGATAAATCAAGCTAAAACGCTTTATTCGAAAGACTTTTTACTCGGTCGATACTGGATGCACGGTAAGCGACATTCCTCCTGACAGTGTTCAAGTGACGCCACCTTAAACGAAAACGACGCCGACAGAAGGTTTGTTCGTTAACCCCCCCCCCTGTCCGACCACCATCGCCGCCTGCCCGGCAGAGGAACGAAATGGTTGGAACCACGGTTGGAACCGTTGGAACAGGCACACGGGGAAAAATAATTGGTTATGCTATATCTGTTGATCTGACCGACGTGCGGCGCCACTTTAACAAAGTTTGTAGTGTTAGCGTCACTACTCGCTAATAATGTTTCCGGTAATAAAAGGGGGTAACACTCGTGAACAAGAAATATACTTTATTGATATAAGAAATACGAGATAAAATAAGACGCGTGGCGTCGAGTCAAAACGTGGTAATAATACTGAGTCTTTTTAGGGGTTCTCCAACCCGTCAAATCGTATCTAGGAACTTTTTGGTTATCGTGTTCCAAAAGGAACTATCACGCGACCACAGCTCTGGCCAGAGATGAGTAGGGAGATGCGCAACGCTGGCAATTTAGGTGTACCCACCAGAGTGGCGCTGATGACGTAGCGGCCAAACCTTGAGTATGATTTTGTGATCATCGCCTCGGTCAATGCTGCAGAGCTCTTCGGTATTAGGATATCGGGGTGTAGTGTTCGATATTTTAGTGGATATTGCAGAACGCACTTGGTGCTAATGGGTAAGGTAGACTGTGAGTTTCAAAATGTGAGGAAATGAAAATCATCTTTGAAAATCACGCTTCTGTGTGAAATTTTAAATCAACCATGTACGTGGTTGAAGAGTAATTAATTATTGAAGCTGCATTTTTATTCACGGGCCGTATGAAAACCATACAATCTCATGCAACTCTTAATAACTATACGAAAAATGTTAGGAATTTTATGAAAATAGATCCAAATAATCCTTCTCATCGTTGGTCAGAAGTTTACGGAGAGCGAAAAGCTTTTCATATACATATAATTGTCAAGAAATTGTAAGAATAAAACAGCTCGAGTTGTAAAATCATGCACACTCGGGATATGTCGTGACACGGATCTCTCCCTCACACACGTTACCCGCCCGGCACCCGCGCACCCGCGAAGGCACGAGCGACGGTTCCCCGATTTGTCCGTTTCCGCGTGTGACGGAGCACATGAGAAAAATTTTGACAATGTATATAGTTAAATAAGGGGATAGTAATATTTTTTAGTCTCTTTAACTATTTTTCAATGTCCCATTGACCTTTTATATCATTCGAATATCCAAATTGTTGTTTGCATAACGAAAAAAAATGTTTCTGAATAAATTATAAATTTATTGTCGTCATTTTTTCAACCATGCTTTTCTCTCGGTGGAACCTTCCTTAACGATATATATACCAACAATGTCACCAACGGGTTTCAATGAAATGTGTGCGGGAAAGTAAAGAGAATAAATTATACACGCCGCGGATTTGTGATAATTGCCTATACATATATAGTTTGAGGACTTTTCCGAATTTTACATTTTTTTTCGCCGATACGTTCGTTGCAGCTCCAATAATAATAATCAGATGGAGCGTCTGAAAAAATTAAAGGGTTATTCCTGAATTTTCGCTAAAAAATATCATTATTCTGAATTTTTGTGTTTTATTTTGGGTAAACGGTAAACAATGCATGATAATCAAGCGAAGGAGCACGATAAATATACAGCCTTCCTGTTTATATTATGGACAGGCATTATACTGTTCTTATTTGTACATATATGATGTATATCGGTCGCGCGCGAGCAAGGCCCATTCAAGACAAGCAGGTAGTCTCGTTCTCAGTTTTCGGTTTTTCACGCTGAATTTTCCTAAATACTTGGTCCGCTAAAGTCCAAAAGAATCAAAAAGCGCCCTTTTTGTCGATGCCTAAGATATGCCCACAAAATTCAGAAAAATCGTCAATTAATACATGTTAATGCTAATAAAATCGTGATTATCATCGTTGGTCCTAAAATAAACGTATTTCTCAACGGAAAAAAATAATAAAGCATGAAAATTCGATGAAGTCACAGATTAATGCTAATCAAAACAGGAAGGTGGTATATTTTTCGAGATCAATGAACCCTGATCATTGTTGATTCTAAAATAAAAGATTTTTTCGAGAAAAAAAACCACGAAAATTCGGTCCCCACACAAAAAAAATCCTCATTTTTTAGCGATAACTGTAAAACTCCTTTATGTTTTTAGGCTCCTCCAGATGGGGGAACCATTATTTGATCTGAAATGTATTTTGGTGAAAAAATGCAAAATTTGGAAAAGTCCTCGAACAACTACACCGACAAAAACATAACTGTATATGCATATCTGAGAAAAGATTTAAATCAAAGTTTCGAATTGAAACTTTCACTTCAAACAGTACACACTAATTAAAAAAAAAAAAAAAAAGAGTACGCGTGGAGTTTCCGCGCGGCAAAAGTGAATATGCATGGTGATGAAGAAAATTTGAAATATATTGGCCCGTCTCTCTCTCTCTCTCTCTCTCGATGTCTCACTATACCAGCTTTAGCCTTAGTTTTTAAGTTACTATTTCTATGTACAGTGTTCTCGATTTATACGCGTGGGTCACTCCACCCTGGTATAATAATAAAAGTTCTATTCTATTCTATTCTATTCTATTCTATTCTATTCTCTCTCTCTCTCTCTCTCTCTCTCTCTCTCTCTCTCTCTCTATATATATATATATATATATATCTCTCTCTGAATGGATGAATATTTGTTTTCGGTTAGATCCTCGCGATGATTTTTATCTCATTCATAGATGTAAATTATTGAGGTGATATTTTAGATGAAATCAAGAGTAATATGTTTTTAATTATGAGCGAGAAAGAGAGAGAGAGAGAGAATTTTATAAAATGCATGTAGTATCAAAGGATTTATACGATAAAAATGTAAACCATGAACACAACGTCAATAATATTTAATTTCTTTAGTTCATTTCCATAGTTTCGTTTGATGGTGTTTGAATTGGAAAAGCAGACACTATAGCCTTATGGATACTGAAATACGAAACGTATGTTTTTGATTCTATTATTTTGTCCAGATATCTAGAAAAAATAGCATCTATCGTAGTTCCTGATTTCATTGTGCGAAATTTATTTTATCTCTCTCGCTCTCTCTCTCTCTCTCTTCCTCCTATCTATTCCAGTTAACGTTTGATCCCTCCGAATGATTCAACTTTTTGTTTTGTATACAAAGCTTGAATAATTTTTTCGTATTCTGTGAAACCTCTACTTAAACAATATACCCGGGTTTTGCCCGCTAAGATTACCTAAAAGGGATTCCAAATCCCGAAGTGAATGAAAGAGCAATTTTACGACGTCTCACCGTACTCTTCGCTCCTTGATTACTTCGTATAAAATTCTACTTGCTGAGGCAATGATACTTTCATGAGTGTTCTATAAAATCTTCTCTTTCGATTCATTTATATATACTACAAAACAAATGGATTATAAACTAAATTATAGGGTCGTCCGTGACCCCTGTATAACGAATTTTAAAAATCCATAGGTGCATGTGTACGGTAAGGGGTAAGTTTTGCTTGTTTTTTTCATACATCAATTGCCATTCAACTGGCAGCCCGGTCTCCAAATCGCATATTCTGCTTCGCGCTCCACAAGTGCAGTTCCATTCGAACTTATTGTACGCGTAGAAAGAATATCGGCTAAAACAAAATTGAATAACAAAGGTGCAGTTGAGAACGAGTAAGCATGGCCCACGTGGTAAACAAAGAGCGTGTTTATGATCGTTGTGCATTTAAAAATTGTACGAATGGGCGGTATAGTACGCAATCATGCACATTTATATCGCTTTCCGCGATCCGATGATCCTCGTTATGACGTTTGGATACAACATACAGGTAGGTATTATTAGTAATGTATGTACAGAACCAAAAGGGGTCCCTATCATTTAGCCGAATTTTCAGCCAGCAAATTTGTCATTGAATGAAAAAAAAATAGATTTTCATTGGCCGGAATATTATTCATTTCGATAATATAAAATCTGAATAGTTACGTAGCTTATCATAACTTAATCGAATCGTAATATTCGCGAATGTCACCAGGCCGAATAATTTTTATTCAGTTATTCCAATATGGGGCTTATTTGTCTAGTCTTATCTGTTACCAAGGTAATTTATTGTCATTTTAATTATAATTACTCGAAATAATTGTAATTTCATGTAGATAATTACGATGACTCGAAATAAATATAAAATGAAAAAGGTGCACGTTAAACCGCGCACATAGTTTTCTTGTTATTTTTCGCGATTCACAACAAAGCCCCTTTACGAGGAAGTCGTTATCTCAATTTCCCATTTCTCGTAGAAAAATTGTTGTGAATATAGAAAAATTGCGGGGAACCCTGGTGAAAATAATTTGTAAGTTGCAATAATGAACAATTGAGTTTAAAATAACTATAAGCAATCAAAGTTTGTAAATTCTTCAATCTTGAGAGTGTCAACGGAACAAGATATTATTTAATTTTTTTGGCTGGTGAATATTCGTACTTTCTGATAGAAAATTGCAGATCGTTTTGATTTTCTTCAGAAGTTATTACTGTTTTACGAAGATTTACGAAATCTTATTTTTTATTTTTCGGCGGGGGAATTAATTTTTGTCTTAATTTTGTCTTAATTTTTGGTCGAAAATTGTAGATCATTTTGATTTGTCGTAGAAGTTAATACTCTTTATACGAAAATTTAGGAAATCTTATTTTGATCTTTTCGGCGGGTGAATTTTCGTATTATAATGTAGATATTGCTCAAGCGACTTTTCGGTTTTTTCTGCTATTTGTTGAAAATCGCGACGTGAAATTTTTTTTTTTTGCTCCCATAGCGTAAAGTGTTTGTATTTAACAGAATCATTATTTTTTTTTTCTTTTCAGTAATCTGAAATTTTTTTTCAAACTGCCTCAAGTAATTTATTTGCTGCTTTTTCGGCTTTTTTAGCTAAAAATTATAAAATTAACAATAGTTCAGCTACAAATGTCAATTTTTTTCTTTTTTACAAAATAAGAGGTGTGTACATTAAAAAAAACAAGTTGAGAAACATGTAATAAAATCACGCTTCATTCCCACAGATAGCCAGCTAGCTGATGATGGACTGACGAAACCATTGTCAGCTGTGAATAAGTTCCTGGAGTTCAGAGCAGGAATGGGCCTGGAATGACTGCACTACTAATTATTGATTATTTTGTTATTGTTTAATGATAATCATGTTTGATATGGTCTGTTTGGGTTTTTCTGGGTTTCCCCATTCCTTAGCAACAAATGTTGGACCATTTTGTATTTCCCCAGTTATATATAAAGAAAGCGCGAGGAAGGTCTGTCACTGGTATTATTTAATATAAAATGTAATTATATAAATATATATAGTTCATGATGAGATTTTAAGTTTGATGCATAGTTAATAGCACAAGGTAATGAGATTACAGTCGATTAATTTTTTAGGAGGCGTGTTGAATTATTGAGTATCTCTACTGCTAAGAATTATTTTCTCTCAATACCATGGTCCAAAAACGAATTGACGTGGAGAGTGCCGGAGAGGAAATGTAAAAATAAACAGTGATTTCATAGGAAGAAAGAACATAAAGTTCTTTACTCTCTGGTGACGATATTTATTAGGATCTTTGTGACCAGCCTTCAGTCTGTCCGATATATCCAAAGACTATACACGGTCCTTCCTCGTGCATTTAAATAAAAGAACTAGAGTAAAGTTAATAGACTGCGTTTTTATATTATTTATCTTCCCATTTCCAATACTGCTTTCGTCAATTCTACTTTTTCTAAGATTTTTATTTTTGCGGACTTGTTAATGCATCTTGGAAAAAATTTAGATTTTAAGTGGAGATAGAGGCGAATGTGGTTTCACCTAGAATTAATTTCGGTAGAAAAACTTTTTGCCACTGCATTTGACCGTGAAATAAGTATTTTCTGAAATAAATACAAAACGTATTTTTTTTTAATTACTAATATGGAAGTAAAATAAAAAATACTATTAACTGAGTTTTTTTTTGTATTATACATATATTACAAAACCTTAAATTCCACTCCCTCTCTCTTTCCCTCTTTATGCATTTATGTCATTCTCTCGCAGATTACTCTCATCAATAAAACGATCTGTATCAATAAAACGATAGTGCAAATTGATAATTTGCAAAATAAATGCTAAACCAGTTTCACTTTTACCGTGTGTAAATAGCACGCTTGTGTTTTTTTAAAATTGGTGTGTGCTGTTCAAAATGCAAGTGCTAATTCGCAGGTTTTATTTGATTTTTTTTTCAGATATGCATACAGTAATGTTTTTGACAGGGTATAGTTATCTACTTTCGGACTTTCCCAAATTTTTCATTTTTTTCACCAAAATACAATTCAGCCCAAATAATGGCTCCCCATCTGGAGGAGCCTAAAAACATGAGTTTTACAGTTAATCGCTAAAAAAATGAGGATTCTCGTTTTTTGTATGAGGAGCGAATTTTCGTGGTTTTTTTTCTTGACAAAATCTTTTATTTTAGAATCAACAATGATCAGGTGGGGGATCTCAAAAAATATACCGTTTTCCTGTTTTCATTAGCATTAATCTACGACTTTATGAAATTTTCATGATTTATTTTTTTCCTTTGAGAAATATGTTTATTTTAGGACCAACGATGATAATCGCGGTTTTATTAGCATAAACATGTATTAATTGACGATTTTTCTGAATTTTGTGGGCATATCTAGGCATCGACAAAAAGGGCGCTTTTTGATTCTCTTGGACTTTAGCGGAAAAAGTATTTAGGAAAATTCAGCGTGAAAACCGAAAACTGAGAACGAGGCTACCTGCTTGTCTTGAATGGGCCTTTATGGGTGCCACATGCGAGGGACAAAGCAAGGCAGAAAAAGCAAGGCCTCGGTGATGCACGCTATAATATATAGGCTCGCGCGCGACCGATATGCATATATAGGTACAAATAAGAACACAAGAAGGCTGTATATTTATCGTGCTCCTTCGCTTGATTATCATGCATTGTTTACCAAAAATAAAACACAAAATTCAGAATAATGATATTTTTAGCGAAAATTCAGGAATAACCCTTTAATTTTTTCAGACGCTCCATCTGATTATCATTATTGGAGCTGCAACGAACGTATCGGCGAAAAAAAATGTAAAATTCGGAAAAGTCCTCAAACTATATATAGGCAATTATCACAATTCCGTCTATAATTTATTCTCTTTACTTTCCCGCAAACATTTCATTGAAACCCGCTGGTAACATTGTTGGTATATATATCGTTAAGGAAGGGTGCACCGCCGAGAGAAAAGCATGCTTAAAAAAATGACAATAATAAATTTATAACTTATTCAGAAATTTTTTTTTTTCGTTATGCAAACAACAATTTGGATATTTGAATGATATAAAAGGTCAATGGGACATTGAAAAATAGTTAAAGAGACTAAAAAATATTACTATCCCCTTATTTAACTATATACATTGTCAAAATTTTTCTCATGTGCTCCGTCACACGCGGAAACGGACAAATCGGGGAACCGTCGCTCGTGCCTTCGCGGGTGCGCGGGTGCCGGGCG
Organism: Rhorus exstirpatorius; assembly: GCA_963564615.1. NCBI lineage: Eukaryota > Metazoa > Arthropoda > Insecta > Hymenoptera > Ichneumonidae > Rhorus > Rhorus exstirpatorius. Next base: position 7,779,346 of record OY751317.1, on the reverse strand, counting down.
GGTAACGTGTGTGAGGGAGAGATCCGTGTCACGACATATCCCGAGTGTGCATGATTTTACAACTCGAGCTGTTTTATTCTTACAATTTCTTGACAATTATATGTATATGAAAAGCTTTTCGCTCTTCGTAAACTTCTGTCCAAAGATGAGAAGGATTATTTGGATCTATTTTCATTAAATTCCTAACATTTTTCGTATAAAGAGTTGCATGAGATTGCATGGTTTTTATACGGCCCGTGAATAAACGTGCAGCTTCAATAATTAATTACTCCCCAACCATGTGGATGATCGACTTAAAATTTCACGCAGGAGCGTGATTTTCAAAGATGATTTTCATTTCCTCCGTAAATTTAAACGATTGTTTCTTAAAATTTTGACTTTCGGAAGCAGAAGAGTGCATATTCAAAATAACGATTCGTGATCATTGAAAACATTTTGAAACGCACAGTCTAACTTACCCATTAGCACCAAGTGCGTTCTGCAATATCCACTAAAATATCGAACAATGCACCCTGATATCCTAATACCAAAGAGCTCTGCAGCATCGACCGAGGCGATGATCACAAAATCATACTCTAGGTTTGACCGCTACGTCATCAGCGCCACTCTGGTGGGTACACCTAAAATGCCAGCGTTGCGCATCTCCCTACTCATCTCTGCTCTGGCGGCTGTGGTACCTGCGATCTCCGTCTCGTAACAGCGCCGAGAATGTAACCCGGGCAAGGCGGTGTGACCACGAGAATGTGACCCGGGCAGGGCTGTGCCTCCACAAGTTGTTACGAGCGGGCCTCACAGCGTTTTCCACTGGGGAATTCAGTGCAGATTTTTACATGCGAGTGAGTGAGACAGAGATGCACTGAGTACATATGTGTCTCACTTACCCTCATCCGAAAAACTTTAGTCGGTGCGCACTCGGTGCACCAGTGGAAAGCGCTATCAGAGTTGGCCACTCGATCCTCGTTTGAGCCACCTGGTTGGCTCAGGTTCCCTTGCTGCCGAGCGAATAGAAATTCGAGCCTAAGGACCGGGAACTGGTGGACGGTTTTAACGGCTTCCGCAAAATAAATGTGCACACACGTTTTCGATAGATATAATGTTTTATCGTAGTAAATTAGTAATAGTAGTTCACAAACACGCGATAGAAATAACGATTTACAACTTAATTTTAATAGAAATAATAGTTCACAAACACGCGATAGAAATAACGATTTACAACTTAATTTTAATAGAAATAATAGTTCACAAACACGCGATAGAAATAATGATTTACAACTTAATTTTAATAGAAATAATAGTTCACAAACACGCGATAGAAATAAGTTATACTAGTTACGAGAAATAGCTAGAGATATCAAAGAGCGCAGCGCGATGTGTCTAGCTCGGATATTTTTGCGGGACTACCCTTTTCGAAGACGCGACTTTGAAGCATTCGCATTTCAGATTTTGAAAAAGGGAAGGAGAAGTAAATGGGGTACGTAAAAGACTGCTAAAAATTGAAGGAAGTCCTCCGACGCCTGCTCTGTCATCCCCACAAGACGCCTCGCCACCGTCGTTTCCTCTCTCTCTCTCTCTCTCTCTCTCTCTCTCTCTCTCTCTCTCTCGAAAGGGTGAAAGAGCCAGGGAGAGAAAGAGGTGACGCAGACGGTAACCCGAGTGAAGAGTTTTCTCGAAGCGTGGGAAAAATTCCTCGCTTGTTTTATAAATGTCATATAAAAGAAAGGTCCGAGAGGAAAACTCTAAGTACTCTACTACTCCGACCGTGTATGAACGGTCAGACTCTCTTTTGAAGAGCCTCATCTTTTGAAATACCTTAAGGGGTTAGGTACCCACACGGCACGAAATATGTCAGAAATATTTCAGAAATGTTTCAACGTTTCAGATTCATAACATAACTTCGAAATATTTCTGAAATGTACCTGAAATATGTCAATTGCAATATAACATTTTTGATATTTCTGAAATGTTTCAGAAATATGTCAGTTGCAATATAACATTTTCGATATTTCCGAAATATTTCTGAAATATGTCAATTGCAATATAACATTTTCGATATTTCTGAAATATTTCCGAAATATGTCAATTGCAATATTACATTTTGGATATTTCCGAAATATTTCTGAAATATGTCAACTGCAATATAACATTTTCGATATTTCTGAAATATTTCCGAAATATGTCAATTGCAATATAACATTTGGGATACTTCCGAAATATTTCTGAAATATGTCAATTGCAATATAAAATTTTCGATATTTCTGAAATATTTCCGAAATATGTCAATTGCAATATTACATTTTGGATATTTCCGAAATATTTCTGAAATATGTCAATTGCAATATAACATTTGGGATATTTCCGAAATATTTCTGAAATATGTCAATTGCAATATAACATTTTCGATTTTTCTGAAATATTTCCGAAATATGTCAATTGAAATAACATTTGGGATATTTCCGAAATATTTCTGATATATGTCAATTGCAATATAACATTTTGGATATTTCCGAAATATTTCCGAAATATGTCAATTGCAATATAACATTTGGGATATTTCCGAAATATTTCTGAAATATGTCAATTGCAATATAACATTTTGGATATTTCCAAAATATTTCTGAAATATGTCAATTGCAATATAACATTTTGGATATTTCCGAAATATTTATGAAATATGTCAATTGCCATATAACATTTTGGATATTTCCGAAATATTTCCGAAATATGTCAATTGCAATATAAAATTTTCGATATTTCTGAAATATTTCCGAAATATGTCAATTGCAATATAACATTTTCGATATTTCCGAAATATTTCGGAAAAAGTTATTACTGCCGCAAGGGCGTAAGCAAGAAACTTTTTGCAGTGGAGATACGCCTCTCTGGTAGTAAGATTTGACCGATTTCACAATTTATTCGAGTTCATACTGCCACATGGGCGTAAGCGACAAACTTTGTTAGGGTGTAGATACGCCCCTCTGCCAGTAAGATTCGACCGATTTAACAATTTCTTCGAGTTCTTACTGTCATACGGGCGTGAGCGCCTTGCCCCTTACGCCCGTTTGGCTGTAGAAATCCTTTATCTTATACCCGCTAAATATAGCACTTACGCCCTCCTGGCAGTACAAACGCGGAAATTTCGAAAAAGGCGCTTACGCCCCTTTGGCATTAGTCCACCGATATGTACATATTATATTATGGAATTTTTAGAATTTTTGATCCACCATATTGGATTCGCCACATTCAAGTTTGTAATTTCGTCCAAAACCGACATGGTCATACCAACGAAGACCGACGTTGGTCATACTAAATAAAGTATGAAAGACCGGACCACCACCATCCCTTGAGTAGCTCCCAGCATACAACTATGATCAAGTGTTCTCTGGCGAGTCAAATACATTATATTAATATCGAAAGATCGTAAACAGTCGATAGCGTAGTGGGTAGCGTGTTAGGTAGATAGGTAGGATAGGTAGGTAGATCGCCGGTTCGATTCCCCGTCAAGGAGAAAAAAAACATATCGAGATACCTATGCATAATTGTTTTTTTTTCCCGGTGTAACCCTTCCATGACCTATAACAACGACAAAATAATGTGAAGAAATAAAAAATCCGAAGATTTAATTAATAAAACATTTATTATAAAATATATATTACCGAAATATTTCTGATATATTTCTGAAATGTTGCAGTGAAATATTACATGTTTCAAATGAAACATTTCTGAAATATGTCGTTGAAATATTTCTGACATATTACCGAAATGTTTCTGACATATTTCTGACATATGTCAGCAATGTAACGTTCGTTATCTCCGCGGACATGGACATATTTCTGACATATTTCTGAAATGTTGCAATGAAATATTACATGTTTCAAGTGAAACATTTCTGAAATATTTCTGAAATATATTGTGCCGTGTGGGTACACTTGCAAGACGGAAATAAACGCTTTTTTGAGATTTTTTTTTGAAGACAGTTTTCATTATTCATTGATCAATATTTACCAGTTCAAAAGATATACATTTCAAGAAAATACAGTAATTTTTTCATGTCAAAAGAGTGATAACCCTGCTAACACAGAACGTTATAAAAACGTTGGACGTTTACAAAAACACGCAAAAACGTCTCTTTTGAATGGTCGAAAAAACGTTTTGAAAACGTATTTTAAACGTTATTTTGGCCGCACTTTTTTTCCCAAAAAAGTTTACAGAAGCTGACAGAAATGTGTTAAACACGCTGTAAACTTTTTGGGGAAAAAAATTGCGGCCATAATGACGTTTAAAAGACGTTTTCAAGACGTTTGCGGCAAAGTAACGTTTAAAATACGTTTATCAAGACGTTTTTTCGACCATTCAAAAGAGACGTTTTTCCGTGTTTTTGTAAACGTCTTAACATCGTTTTTATAACGTTCTGTGTTAGCAGGGAAACAACCGAGTTACAGTTAATCTCCCAGAGGCCCAAAAAAAAAGTTGTTTTGCGGTGCGTAACGTAACTCATGACTGGATCATCTGAAACAAACTAAATCGTTGGAATTAGTTAAAAACAATATTCTCTTGTACTTGACGGCGATATTTTATCAAAATTTAATTTTTTGACAAAATGGCGGATGTTCAAAGTAAAAAATGTTTTTTCCGCTAAAAAAATCGTTGATTTTTCGGTTGTATAAAAAAAAATAAAGCGAAAATTCAAAATGTTTAACCGTCAAGTACAAGAGAATATTGTTTTTAACTAAATCTAACGATTTAGTTCGTTTCAGATGATCCAGTCATGAGTTACGTTACGCACCGCAAAACAACTTTTTTTTTTTGGGCCTCTGGGAGATTGGCTGTAACTCGGTTGCTTATCACTCTTTTGACATGAAAAAATTACTGTAACTTCTTGAAATGTGTATCTTTCGAACTGATAAATATTGATCAATGAATAATGAATATTGTCTTCAAAAAAAATCTCAAAAAAAAGTTTTTTTTGGCCTTGCAAGTGTACCTAACCCCTTAAAACGTATTGATATTTTTCAGCTCATTGGCACCATTTTCTTGTCAGATATTACGTAAATACTGAAAAAATTGGCAGAATTTATATATCATAGGTGCAGTAAACCTACGAAACACATTAACTTTCCGAATTTTTTTCTCAAAAACGGTACTGTGAATCGTACCCAAGTTTTACAGGAACGTAGGCAAAAGGATTATATGCATTGTGGAAAAATTTGGTCTGCACGGCATCATTTTGAAGTATCGTCATAACAACCTTAAGGAAAATAACTAGTGTTCTCGCGCTGTATAATAAATCTGAGTTCTCGTAACACGGACCTCTCTTTTGCACGCTGCCCGCCCGGCAACCCGCGCACCTCCGCGCGCTAAAACGATCTTCCCCCACTCTTCGTCAAGCCGAGAGCTCGAGAGAAAACAGAAAACTTTGGCAACAAGCAGTATGGAATATCCCCCAAGAGTCGCGCGAATGTGTAGAGATATACATATAGCAAACACATAATGTGAGAGCGACTAGCGGACTAGCGGGCCAGCGAAGATCCGAACCAGGTCCCTGGCACTCAGCTCCAGCCGTGTCCCCGTAATGTAGCCAGCCGCTACGTGGCGCTGGCAGTATTCCGCGCGGCTGTAGCTTCGGCTGTCATCGCTACCGCTTACGGTAACGACGATAGCCGAAGCAAACCGAATTTTTATATTTGTATTTTATTATTTATATTTTATTGTATATATATATATATGTAAAGTATTGTTATTAATAATAAAATGTAATAAAGAAATACGGGATTATTTTGGACTATTATAGCGTAGCTAGAACGTTTTATTACCGGTATCATTACTATTATGAATTACTTTTACTAAATTATTTTCCCGTATTTTTATCTGCATTTTATGATAACATTATCAGTTACATTATGTATATACTCATCGGCCGATAGTAGGGAATAAACGAAACGCAAGGGTATTTTATATTACCAAAAGTATATTTGTTATATTTCATTTACATTTCACCGAATTACCCTCCCGTTTGTCATGAATCAATTTTGGTTTTCAAGACTCAAACGTTATATCGAACGGAGCAGGTTTTTCAAAAATGATCTCATCGATAACGTTGTTTATTGTATCATTATTTTCTTTCTTTCTTTATTTTTTTTATGTATATTCAAGGTATTCCGAATTTGTTTTACAATCGATGCTACAATTAATTATAAGTAATAATAAAAAAGCGAGGGAAATCAAATCAAGACGTTTACACACACCACTTTCACATTGTCTCAATTTTTTTTTTGTTCGCACACCGTTGATTGATTATTTCGCGTTCATCTTCATCACTTTTTTCTTCCTTTTTCATCTTATTTCTTTCGTTTTTTTTTTTTTTTTTTTTTTTTCTTTAAATAATTTGTACTTCTCTTGGCGCGAAATCTCTCTCTCTCTTTCTCTGTAGGCTTCTGAGAAACCAAAACCTCACAAATCATCACTTATCAACGCCAACATCATTTTCTTTTCGTTTTTTTTTTCGTTCTTTCTGCTCTTTTCGCGAGGTTCAACTACGTTTCTGGCTTTTTTCTTCCTTCTTTCAGTTTGAAAACTTTTTCACGACGATAATGCTACTCGGGAACGATGCCACCGGTTTCACATTTTTTTTTTGTTTTTAAGCTCGATATTAACAACGATAGGCCAACTGGACACATAATATTATATTATAACGTAATATTATATTAATATAATATATATATGATATAATATAATATATATAATATATGAGGCATTCCATGCCAGCTCAACCTACTATCGAAATTGACATTTTTTATTTGGTCTTAATTTTTTTATCTTTTTGTACTCTATGAAAAAGAGCTCCATGATTTTTTTCGAATTTTTTTATCCAGCCGTTCACGAGATATGAATTTTTCAAAATTTCAGATGTTTTTTTTTTGAATGCTCATAACTTTTTCAAAAATGCATCAATATGAATGTTTTTTTTTTTCAAATTGTGTGTTTTTCAATGAATTTTTAAAAAATTTGACACAAAAAATTAAAATAAAATTATTTGCTTGTTTTTTTCAATTCATAGATTAAAATCTGATTTTGAATATTGTTTATATCCTTCGATTTTTTTTTGAAAATTCTCAAAAAAACTAGTTCTTATTTAACAAATTTTAAGCCTGGTCGCGTCGTGGGAAAACGATTCTTTCTATTTGTTCAGAATTTTTTAAAATTATCCAAATTTTTTTTTTTTTATAAAAGAACTTCATATGATATGATAATATGGTATGATTTTTAATGTCTTATAAAATAAAATATCAATAAAAAATTACAAATGGAGGTAATCGGAAATCATGACAATGATAAGTCTGTATTAAGAACAAAATTTTTGTTTTTAAATATTTTTGTTTCACTTTTGTTGTCGTTTAAATATTTTACATGAGTAATTCTTGTTTGAGCTAGAAGTCACTCTCATCGTTAAAGATACATCTGTGTTTGGAATAACACAATGGAATTTTTAAGTGCCTGTTATAGTTTTAGCCTTTGAATATCGAATATTAAGAGCGTCGGTTGCTTTTTTATAATCTTCAATTGTTGAAAACTTAACTTCGATGTTCAGTAAATTAGTTCGTTTTATAGCCCATTCGTATAACTCTTTAGAGGTTGAAATTTATTCATTAAATGGCAGCTGAAGACTAGCTTGTGCTGCTGCTCTTTTTATCGTACCTCTAACGCCATCGCGAGGTCCTTTACCATGATAGCTCGCGAAAAAATGCCATTCGGCATTTATTTTAAAGTCTTCTTTATGATAATAAAGGTTGATAAAGTTTTCGTAGTTTTTAAATTGTTGTGACGCTCCATCCGAAAAGTAATATGTATATTACTTATCGCTCCATCCGAAAAGTAATATGTATATTACTTATCGCTCCATCCGAAAAGTAATATGTATATTCTTCGTTGGTACCACGAAAATGCGAGCGTTGGAGATCTCCCTGCTCATCTCTGTCCATACCTCCCTAAATATTACCTTAGTTTGAAAGACCGAGAAAATTCGGTAATAAGAAACTATTTATATTAGTCGAAAGGTTTACTCTACGTCGAAACGGTTACAGTTTTCTGTAAATAATAAAGGATATAGAAATCGAGGTGTATATATGCTAGTCACGTATTCATAATACTATAAAATAGTTATTATTTCTTGTTATTCTCAAATATTACTTCTTATCGTTATAATTTATTAGTTAAGCACCACATCCCTATCACGTTCCTCTGGTGATTTCTCAAATAAATAAACATATAAAATAATTATTCTACTTGCCATAAAATTACATGGATATCGAAGATTGAATTTTAAGGTTTCATACTTTCGCGGTTTTTCGCACAAAAGAAGGAGCCGCGCTCTAGCGACGAATTTCGCATTCGTCACAATCGACTTCTCTCAGTCGACTTCGACAAGTTTACCCTCTCTCGTTTTCATAGTTTGTGTTTTACTGATCACGGCAAAATATACCATGGGCGACTAACCACTTACCAAGATTGGTGAAAGATCGTACATTTTGGTTTTCGCGAAGTCGATTGAGAAGTCGATCTGTGAGCTGCACCGAGCACCATTCAGGCCCGGTTCCACATTCGTGGTTTAAGCGTTAAACTGAGTTTAACTTTGATTTCAGCCAATGGCAGGCAATCTTTAGCGACTTAAACCAGGTTTAAATTTTAAACCACGATTGTGGAACCGGGCCTCAGCAATCACCCAGGTAGCAATATGTTAACTAAAAGATGTCCGAAAGACACCCAGAAAAAGTTCAGGATAACTTTTTTGTCGGCGGAAAGATACCTTTTTGTATCACGAATTGTATCACTTATGTCGGTCCGGATGGGAACTTATTGCTGTCGTAATGATAACTATAAGGAAGCCATAGCAGTTGAAAAAATGCCAGCAAATGGCCATCGCTTATCGGCTGCCGATACGGAGGCATAACGTTGTCGAATTGCCACAGCCGAAAGATATCGTTTATAAGGCATGAATTAGATAAATTCGTAACATCCCGGCTCCAAATCCAAATGACGTCGTAAATGTATCTTATAGACAACTGAAAACAGTTGACAAGACGACACCTTAATGGCACCATAATGGGACATCCAAAAGATATCTTAGTTGCAAGATTTTTGGGACTGCTGGGATGGGTGGATATATATATATATACTTCATTTTAAATTATTACTTTGAGTTTACGCGGCAGGGAAAAGATATATATTTTTTCTCTGCTGCATAACCTCAAAGTAATAATTTAAAATGAACTATATAATATATATATGTGTGTGCGGGTGTGTGTGTATAAGAATTCTTACATAATTTTATTTTTTATTATTTATAAAGGATTATTTATTTATGATATTTAATTAATAATCAATACATCATTTATTTCTGTTGCCGTTCGAGGCGTTTCTTTTCCGCGGTTTGCGCCGCCTTCAACCTATCACCTCCACGGCGAAGCCAGTCGGCAATCTTCTCTTCGACGGCTTTTCGTTTGGTCCCATCGAACGCGTATCGCACTACATCTGAAATCCCAGTTCTCCGTTCAACGGAACTGAACGAAGAACTGGGATCTTTTTCTCTGCGGACTCTATGGATAAAAAAGATTCATTTTTAGTCTCTACGGACAAATAACTTTTGCAAAATAACAAATAAAAAATCTCAGTTCTCCGTTGAGCTGAAACTCAACGAGGAACTGGGATTTTTTAATTTTTTAATTTCTTATTTGGCAAAACTTTCATGTCCATAGAGTCTAAAGAAGAATCTTTCTTTTTCGTAAAGTCTGCAAAGAAAAAAATCCCAGTTCTCCGTCGAGTTCGAGCTCGACGGAACTGAACGGAGAACTGGGATATTTTTCTCTGCGGACTCTAAGGATAAAAAAGTTTCTTTTTTAGCCTCTACTGACAGAAAAGTTATGCAAAATAAGAAATAAAAAAATCTTAGTTCTCCGTTGAGCTTAAACTCAACGGAGAACTAGGATTTTTTTCTCTACTGACTCAACGAACATTAAAGATTCTTTTTACGGACAGGAAAGTTTTGGAAAAAGGATTTTTTAGTTTTATTATTTCTTAATTGGCAAAACTATTTGTGCATAGAGTCTGAAGAAGAATTTTTTTTGTCCATAGAGTCCGTTGAAAACAAAATCCCAGTTCTCCGTTCAGTTCCGTTGAACGGAGAACTGGGATCTTTTTTTCAACGGACTCTACGGACAAAAAAAATTCTTCTTCAGACTCTATGCACAAATAGTTTTGCCAATTAAGAAATAATAAAACTAAAAAATCCTTTTTTAAAAAAAGATCCCAGTTCTCCGTTCAGTTCCGTTGAACGGAGAACTGGGATTTTGTTTTCAACGGACTGTACGGACAAATTTCAAGGAACGGCTTTGGCGGTGGCCCCATAATTTGTTTTTTTTTTTTTTCAATGAAATTTTGTTTACTTACTGAATTTTCTTTAGTAAGGACAACACCGATCGCTCAGAAGACAATCTTTTTTCCATAAACCTGTAAAGTATACATGCATACAGTCATATCAAGTTAACCTAACAAATTTGAAATTACATAAAAAATAAAAATTCGATAAAAAAACAACGAAGCATATACTTACGGGTATATATATATTATAAAAACTTTTGACGCTTTTGACGATAAAAAGATATTCTTCATTCACCGCGATGCACGTGTTAATTTTTATGGACGCCACATGTGAAAAAAAAACGTTTGCGTCATAACGTATAGGGGATTACTTGTAGATATCATATTGGCAACATAAAAAAGACATCATAAAAAAGATAACTTTTTTATTCACTACAAGGGGGCAGCAGAAATCGCCCCGCCGAAAGATATCTTTTGGACAACGTTTACGTGAACATACTGGTTAACATTAAATTGACAACCCTACGAAAAACAGCCCTACAGAAAGATATCATCTGGACAACTTTTGTACAAATACATTAGATGGCAATTAATTGACACCTTTTGAATATCCTAAAATACCCATCAATCAGACTAAATAAATTGATGACGTTTCGACAACTATTTTACTAGTCGTATAGGAAACCAAATAAAGTCACCGTTTAGACAACGGTAAAATAGATGTCGATTAAGCGATGTAAACTGGATACCTTTCAGTAAGATCCGAAAGACAACCTAGAAACGATAACTTATCGTTACCGTCTGAGCAACACGAACGCGCGCAGGGAGAAAAAAACACAAGAGAGGTGGCCGGTGGCGACCACGTTGCGCATAACAGCCGCTAGGCTGCGCGATTGGGTTGATGTGGATGATTGGTGTGGAGCAGCCACAGGCACAGAACAGGAGCCAAGCAGTCAGTTTTTATTAGTAGTAAAAAATCAGCAAAAAATGGTGGTTATTTGGGTGTTGTCGCGATCGTTTGCACAGTAATTAAAGATTTGAAGACGCAAAATGTGAGTAGCTAAAAATTGTACTGCAATGACGAAACAACGTAAATATAAATTTAGATCACAGTGGTTATGTGCGTGTCTGGTTTGTGTGTTCGATCACTTCATTCCTTACGTTTCGACTTGGTTTCTCGCAATCGCGTGTGTCTGTTCTGTTTCGTGGACGTCGCAGAAAATATCGAATTGTTGGTATGCGTGTGCGTGTCAGTGCCTTGTATGCCACCTCTATCCATTCTTTGTTCGTTCATTCTTATATTTCATCTTCTCATTATTCATGATTATTCCTCCATTATTACATATTTCGGTAACGGTTAAGCACCAGATGAGTGATAAACGTCGTGGTTGACTACCGGGCGCCTTATTCCAAAAGTCAAAGCAATCTGGGCACCTGGGACTCGATTCTCGAATCGTTTTTATGAATTTCGCATACAAAATGCAATGTTTTTTTGAATGGAAAGTCGTACACGAGAGAACCATTAGGGCGGACTCGAGAATAGAGCCCTTGGGCTCGACTCGATCGAGTCCCGAAATGTACGAGAGAGAAAACGATCAAGATACTGTTTTTTCCCTGTTTTACTCTCATGGGTTTCTATGGGCTTGTTCGTTTTAGCTACACTTTCCACACTTTTCTAGAGATCGTAAGCTCCCAGCCAATCGCAGTCTACACTTTTATAGGGGGGTGCACAAAGTGTAAGTAAAACCAACCCAACAAGTGTATGACTGGTCACTCGGCTCGTGGTCAATCACGACTTTCAAGGCGCCCGACACACATTTATGTTCTTCGCCTTTGCGATCGTGCGTTGTTCATGGGTATATGTACACGTTCATATTTATACAAAATATTTGTTTCAGTACATATGTATATAATGTACATTCATATATATATATGGCTACGCATCAGCGACATACACGTGTGTATGTTGGATTAAAGTAATGTTAGGTATATTCAGTCTGCTGTTCAGTGGCACAGTGATTGAAGTTCCAAAATTGTGAGAGATGTAAAACGTGCTATATAGCAATGATTCATTAAGAAAACAGCTGAAAGAAGTCGATTACTTTTTTTTTCCTTTTTTTGCCTCTGGCAAGGTATTTTTTTTTTTTAATGAAAATTCATTAATATTACGATGAACATTTCGATGGGTCTGCGTGTTGCTTTTGGACGATGAATACGCAATCTATAAGGTTCATCTGTTGCGTGATATTTGCAGTGAACGAAACATCCGTGAGGGACACAGAAGGCTGATTTGCGTAAATACGAGTGACGTTTGCGCGTAGACGGCAGTCGATTGAGAATAAATCGCGTAGGGTGCGTGAAATAATCAAATGTACAAAGAGGTTATTACTTTTTTTAATTTCTATGCCAGAGGTGTTTCCAATTCTGTCCTTCGTTCATTCTACGTGTACCCTTCTAACTCCTCGTGGATTTTCATCAGTTGTCACCATCGTTTGTGGCTCGTGAGTCTTATTCCCACGCGTATTTCGCGTATATTGCGGTCGGCAACAAGACCGCATGACAAGTAATACATAATCCAACATAACCCTAGTCATGAGGCCTCATCGAAGACGATATTTTTTGTTTTTGGTTTCATTGTTTTATATTAATATAGAAGACATTACAACCCAAGCCGACCTATATATGTGGCCCCCGCCATGCACAATTGTTTTCCACTGGCTATTTGTAGGGTTACGTATATCTGACATATTGCGAAAATTTATTTTCACGCCAACGGAAACTGCACAGGCTCATTTTTTTTCTTCATTTATAATGATGATACCTCAGCAAAGCTCCCCTACTGAAAAAGTTCATGTGATATATCATGTAGAAAAGTACATGATAAATCACATAATAAATTGTATGAAGTTATGACCGATATCAGTGCACAATTTATTGTGTACTTTATTTTGTGATTTGTTACATGATTTATTGTATAGTTCGAATTCACATAATTTATTATGTAATTTATCATACGGTTTCTCATATGGTCAGGGTTTATATCGGAGAAAAAAAATGAGGACTTCGTGCGGGATCGAACCCACGTCCGTCAGATTCTGAAGCAGCCTCGCTACCGCCTGGACTATGCCGCTTGTTTATATAAGTTAACAGTTTGACGAACATGAAGTCCACAGATGACCGGAATTTATTTCATTTTCTCTCACCGAGTTTAGCTTTATTTTAATCCAACTATGATTTGTATGTAATAAATAGCGTGACCGAGGTGGTAGCGAGACTGCTTCAGGATCTTTCAGGATCGTCCATCAGATCCTGAAGCAGTCTCGCTACCACCTCGGTCACACTATTTATTACATACAAATCATAGTTGGATTAAAATAAAGCTAAACTCGGTGAGAGAAAATGAAATAAATTCCGGTCATATGTGGACTTCATGTTCGTCAAACTGTTAACTTATGTAAGCAAGCGGCGTAGCCCAGGCGGTAGCGAGGCTGCTTCAGAATCTGATGGACGTGGGTTCGATCCCGCACGAAGTCATCATTTTTTTTCTCCGATATAAACCCTGACCATATGAGAAACCATATGATAAATTACATAATAAATGATGTGAATTCGAACTATACAATAAATCATGTAACAAATCACAAAATAAAGTACACAATAAATTGTGCACTGATATCGGTCATAACTTCATACAATTTATTATGTGATTTATCATGTACTTTTCTACATGATATATCACATGAACTTTTTCAGTAGGGTCTAGCAATCCCACCTGGTCTCGTGCTATTACCGCACTGGCTAATACGCAGAATGCGCAACTCAGAATGATGAACTAAAAAATTTTATATCTGCATGGTGGCCTCTGGTCAGGGAAAACAGGGAAGTCAGGGAAAAGTCAGGGAATTCGAAAATGGTCAGGGAAGTCAGGGAATTTTTTAATGAGTCAGGGAGTTTTTTTGACAATACAGAACGAGAGAGGATGCACTATAAAGGAGCAACTTTTTTCCACCTGCTCAGAATTTTCAATCGAAATTTTAGATCGAAATAGTATTGAAAATTTGTAACACTACATGCGTAAGCATCGGACCAGTGTCGCGCCGCGCCACGAAGAGAGACTAGAGAGAGATTGATTGATTGATTAATTGATTTATGAATTATGCCATGGCAAGCCTTTACAGAAAACAAAAAAAAAACACAGAAAACAAAAGATTATAATATAGAAGATAGATTATAGCATAATAAAAACGGATTGTGATAGAGTTAGTTGTTGCGAGCTGAATACATCTTGGAAAATTCAGCAATTCAAGATTGCGATACTATTAGATACTTAAGAGATAGAGAGAGTGAGTGAGTGAGAACAGTCGTTCTCACCTTTCGGCCGAAAGGGCGAAAAAAATTATGGAACAAATGTTACGATACAACTACAATTCTGTACATGAAAATAATACCGAATAATTTTTTTTTTTTAAGTCTGTGGTCTAATGGAGCTGTAATTTTACAAAAACAGTTGCATCAATGTTGCACCAATCTCTCCATTCGCGGAAATGGTTATATACGTACTAATATAGGTCACGATTGGTGGGATTTTTCCTGTTATCGGGGAACAACGATTGAACTATCGTTTTGATGTGTACTTCTTTTTTATCATGTAAATAGTGTAACTTGTAAAAAAATCAGTTGAAGCTCGTAAAAGGGTTTTTATCCGTGAAATAAATAAATAAATGAATAAGTAAATATATAAATAAATAAATAAATGAATAAGTACATGAATATACTTACTGGTACATAAATGTACATAAATAAATATACTTAAATACAAATTGCCAATGTTTCGGATCTTTATTTATTGGATACTTGAATTGGCACTATTAGTTCGAATTTTAGTCAGGGAATAATTATAATTTGATCAGGGAAAGTCAGGGAATTTTTCCAACTCTTTTTAGTGGCCACCATGATCTGCTTACTATGGGTTTTGTGTAACTTTTTTAAAATGATTTTTGCCCATTCACGCGAATAAAAATACATTTTGCAAAGAGATATGGAATGAGACATGGATATTTTTACCCTTGTGCGCGGATGCTCGTAAATTTTTGAGCATTTTCCTTCCATTATTATTCGTTGACGTTGCATTTCCTTTTCGTATTCATCCGAGAGATATATTGTTGCGTGTTTCTAAGCACACAAACCGAATGATCGAATGAAATGTCGATTCATTGGTTTTCCTAGTTGTACATGGACACTTGTATGCTTTGAATCGGATTTTATTCATTCGTATTTCTTTTAGTTTTATTTTCTTTCTGTATCTGTGCGCAAGATACATTTCGATACATTTGGACAGGTTTCTACATGCATCAACTAGTCATCTACAATAGAGAATGCTCACATGCATTGGACCGTTTTCTATTCATTCTCATTTCTTGACATTGCATATTTTTTTTGTACTTATCGCAAGATATATTTTTGGCACATTCCTACACATAAACAAACCAAATGATCGAATGAAACGTCAATTGATGTTTCCACTGTTTCCAGACGCTAGTATATTTTCAATCAGATTCTCTCCTTTTTTCTCAACTAAATTTGTTTTTGAGTTGACATTGCGCGACTAGGAGACCGAGTATCTGTTTTTAGGCAGCTTTGCAGTGGTGAAAAAACCATGCAAATTAAAAACTGGCACATACTTTTTTATATTATTACATCTTATTTCATCTTGCTAAGCTCCGAGCAAGTGTGTTTTCTGTTTTTGCTCTCTCATAAATAAAGCTTTGTGAGCGAGATAATATACTTAGGACGCAAAGCATAGGGTGCATTCTTTAATGTAGTTTTTGACATCGATGCATCGTTCTATCTGTTTCTAATAAATGTATCGAATAAAGACACGATGCATCCAAAGCAAAAAACCTGATTTAAAAAACGGACCCATACGTTTCTATTTTGCACAGTTCTTGTGTTATTGAATTCGATTTTAAGAATCCACAGGTATACCACAGTTTACAAAGCTTCATAATTTTTCTTAAGAACGTTTGTAAATAACATTTGGTTGGTTGTTGCGCAAGGCTTGGCTCCATAGTTTTCTATTTATCACAATTGCAGCAACCACTATTTTCTATAACCATGAAAAATTACAAAAAAAACTTGGTGGAGCAATTTAACCAAACATATTTTCCCCTAGCTCAACCACCACGTGACGGCTATATTTGAGGGGGATTAGAATTCAAATAATTCACGAAAAATTGAACTTATTACAGTTTCTTGCTTGACTCCTTTGTGTGTGTGTGCGTGTATATGTGCGTGCGTGTGTCTGTGTTCCTAAAAAGTCTTCAGAAGTTGAGTAGGAAACTCATTTATTAGTGCGGTTTTTCGTAAAAATTACGCAAGGGCCTCGCTTTTCATCAAATTTTGAATTTTTTGAGAAATGTCTATGATGTTCACGTCAATATTAAGGTGCGAGATCCGTTTTACCGGGCTTTAAAAAATTAATTTTCATGAATTTATCGTACCGAAACAGTATGACCTATGGAACAGTCCTTTTGAGTAGACATATTTATTAATATTTTTTATGCGTATACAAATTTTTATAAGAAATTTCGTTGAGTCGTACTTGCTTGGCGCACTGAACTGCAAGAGGTAGCGTTTCATCGGTACCCGCGATTGCGCCCGTTTGACTGATTCGATACAAGAAATTCAGATATATTTTGGCTTGTCAGATGATCCTTCATAGCACGTAGCTCGATCGCATTGAAAAAATAAAAAATCTCAAAATGGTGCCACGATAACGATTTTTTTTTATTTTGCAGCTTTTAAATTTGTTATTATGGCACCATTTCGTTATTTCTTATTATTATTTTGAAAATTTATGTACACCTACCTTACAGTGTATTTATACGTAATCGTTTGCTTTAATCTAGAATGATTTCCTGGATTTTCCCACATATTCAGCATGATTTTAATTTACAGATAAAGGTTTGAATTTGTTCTTGATTCGAGATACTCGTAAATTATATTCAGAAATTGTGATAGACACGAGAAAAGAGTTTAGTTATACTTGCAAATTGTAATTGATTCTTTTAAATTACAAACTACAATTGTAATGAGACCTTGATTTCGGTTTTATTAAAAATTACAATTGTAATGGCCAATGGATTTCAGTTTAATTAAAAATTACAATTGCAATGGGTAATGGATTTCGGTTTAATTACAAATTAAAATTGTAATGGGAATGAATTTCGGTTTAATTACACATTACATTTGTAATGGGTAATGGATTTCGCTTCAAATACAAATTACCAAAGTAATTTTTGATTGATTTTTTTTTAATTACAAATTTTAATTTGTAATTAATTAATTAAACATTCGCCCAACACTGGTTTCAAGTCATAAATTTACCGACGTTATGATTAGATAAAGGTGATTTAAAAAAGCTATTCATTCGGTAGAACCTATTGAATTTAATGGTTACATAAAAAAATTAATTTACTGAAGTAATTTTAGGAAAAACTTGAGTGAAAGAGAAATTTTAAGTTCGGGTCTCACTTCTACTCGTGCATGTTAGCAGCAGGCAGGGGCGTTTCTTTCTCAAATTTCCCGACCCTCGCGACTCACTACTTCTAACCTGTGTATCTCAATCTTCTACTACGGGAAACCAGATAGCCTGCTTAAGGTAGTTCTTGCAAACTCGTCAAATCTAGATAGACTGATAAAAATACGACAAACGTAAAGGTTAAGGTTCCTATCGTATGCTTGCAAAGTTTTATATTCTTTCACCGTTTGGTTCCGGAGATATGTGCTCGTAAACTTTTTCAATTTAACACCGTGGGTATAGGCCCCAAAGTGACAAACGAAGCTAGAGTGCTTACTCTTATCAAATTCTAATACTTAAAAACTAGATGAGCGGACGAAACTTTGCTGGATCGATGCAATAAACATTATTGAATATTCTGGTGAAATTTCAAATTTATTTACCGTACCGTTATAATTAAAAAACGTAATTTTATAGCCCCGGGAGCAGACCGATTGTCGCTTGTTTCATGCGTGCCCGCTCACCGCGCTGCGCCGCGCCTACGTTCCCGCTTATTCCCCGCCGCCGGTCGCGCAAGAACTACTTTAAAGTTTTGGAAAGTACTTTTTTGTATATTTTTTTGCTATAAAAAAATTCCTAAAAATCACCTTTTTACAGCAACAATGTTTATTTACCACGCATCGCGCACAGGAGAGTACAAAGTATTTATTCTGTCCACTTAACTCAGAAGATATATTCACTTTTGTTGTAAATCGATTTTCTATGCAGTGACATTTTACCAAATTTCGTTTGTAAGTTTTACCCATAAACTTAAAATTGGAATTCCTAATATAGTCGGATGGGAAATGATATTTTTAGAGAGAAAATGAGACCGTGCAAAATAAATTTGGTTCGTATGTAGTGGTGTCAATCTTATGACAAATTAAAAAAGAAACAGCATTAGCACCGATGTTAACTACAAACAAATTACGTCAATGAAAAAAATGTTTCAACAAGGAGAGTATCTGGCTTCCGAATCAGAGATTCTGTTAAAACTTGTAGAGGTACTTGCTTGTCCAAAAATTTAAAGCCTCTGATGCACAGAACCGTCCCCCGGCCTTTTTGTTGCTTGACTCACTCAATAATATACAATTTATCAATCTTCCGCTGCAACTCTGAACTAATTCAGACAACTTGGGTACATTATCGAAGCTTTTACAGCCGACTATGAAAATGAATATTCAATATTTAAACTCATCATATTTGAACTTTGTAGTCAAAGTAAGGCCAACACGCACTATACAGAAATGAAGGAAATCGAGCTGATGCAAAGTTTTATATCATACTGAAGTGAATTGCACGCTTCGACTAATTATTCATAAATAAAGTAAACCAAAGAACGTCATATTTAAACAGCTTTATAACATGTAATTTTACTTCCTGTTGCATATATTCGCTTTCACAGTTTGCATTCACAAGTAGCTTGAATAATTCCTTGGCTATTTAAATATATTGTTAGATAGTTGTACTACATTTATAAGATCCTCCAAATATTTTTTAATATTTATGAACATTGAATAACCCTCATTTCACGCAAGTCATAGTGCATGCCTGCAATACACGATATAATCAAACATTGATCTCCAGGACTCCAATTAACAGTCAGTCACGGCGTTCTACAATAGGTGTCTGGGAGAATAGCGTCGACAGGATCGTAAGTGAATATCACAAGTTGCAGCGTTAAGAAAATCCCACCAAAAACACCATGAATGGTGTACAAAAACTTGAGACAAGTACATTTCCTTGCGTCTTTTTTTTTATGCTTACAAAAAGATGTCAAACCCAAATATTTGACAAATAAACCTTTACAAAAAGATGTCAAACACAAAAAGTTGTCAAATAAATTCAAATAATCTAAGTCACAGTTGCCAAGTACATCATGCATTTTCATTGTTTACATTTTTATTAACCGTTTATAAGTAAGTAACAACGCTCGAAAACGTCTTGAAACGGGACTTAGGGACTTAATTTAAAAATTTAAGGTTTGAAAGATTGTATTGAAAAAAAATTCGCATTAAAAAAAAAATTCGAATGAAGTACTTGGCGAGTTATATAAAATGACTGTACGGACTACCTGTTACGAACTCGCCAAGTACTTCGTTCGAATTTTTTTTTTTAATGCGAATTTTTTTTCAATACAATCTTTCAAACCTTAAATTTGTAAATTAAGTCCCTAAGTCCCGTTTCAAGACGTTTTCGAGCGTTGTTACTTACTTATAAACGGTTAATAAAAATGTAAACAATGAAAATGCTTGATGTACTTGGCAACTGTGACTTAGATTATTTGAATTTATTTGACAACTTTTTGTGTTTGACATCTTTTTGTAAAGGTTTATTTGTCAAATATTTGGGTTTGACATCTTTTTGTAAGCATAAAAAAAAAGACGCAAGGAAATGTACTTGTCTCAAGTTTTTGTACACCATTCATGGTGTTTTTGGTGGGATTTGGTTTCTTTTTGCAAAGCATTATATATGTCGATATATATTTACGATATAACTTCTATGTAAAAGCTTTGAATGGTGACTGCTATGCTCAGGCTAGAATTGAACAATTTTTGACGGCATAAATTGTCTTGCCAAAACATTTCGTACAATTATGGAATGGTTTCATTATTTCATAACTTCAGAAGCCCCAATCTAGCACCTAGCACACGAATTATCATTTGCATTTTTTTTATTAGATCGTTAGCAAGTTTAGTGAACTCCAAAGTGTTCTATGCGTACAAAATCCTATCAATGAGGTCTCTCTATTCTTGAAAGTGCTCGCATGATCCATTCAAACAACTTTGAGTTTCGATTCTTGATACAAAGCACCATCGCTGAGTTATAAAAATCACAAGCATTGCTTTTCTATAGTCGGTTCATAGTATTGAGCACTATCTTTTTTTTCGCGATGGAATAGTAGAGCTTCGTTTGTAAGATATCAATTAAACGCAGACTCAACCCGACCGCGACCCACGTAATTCTACTCATAAAAGCCATCATAGTCAACTGAACACAGGAAAATTCGACAAATCATGGCACTACCAAAAAAAAAAATCCCATGAAGCGATTTGATCCAGACAAACGCAGTCTATAACCGAATTGGTACAGAAAAATGAAGCATGTTGTCCGTATGCGCAGGTCCTTTGAAATTTTAATTGTCTGTACCGAACCGAGTTATGAAAATTGTAATTAAACTTTTTTTACTTACAAATCACAAATGTAAATTGAAATTAAACTTTTTTCAATGGACTATTACAAATGTGATCTGTAATTGAACATTTTGTAATTAAAAATTAGAAATATAATCTGTAATTAAAATTTTTACTTTTTTCAATTACCGATTACAAATAAAATTTCTAATTACACTTCTTTTAATTTCAAATTACAAATGTAATTTGTAATTCAACTTCTGTGTAATTACACATTATAAATGTAATTTTAAATCGACAAGAATTTAATTACAAATTAGAATTGTAATTGAACAACGTTTAATTATAAATTATGAAAGTAATATATTCAATCAATTATTTGTAATCGATTAGACGAGTACAAATTCGCAATAAACAGATCCTCCGAAACATCATTCGTCACCCAGAGTTATCATTTTTTAATTAGTTTTTACGTTGGATTATTTTTATGTTTTGCTCCCGATGGGCATGTGGTGATGCGCTCCGTAGCACCAGATCCCCAGATCATGGGATCTTTTTTCCTGCCGTCCAGGTATCACTTTCGGTAGTTCTTGAGCACAGGTCGACGGGCATGCGTCACCTACCGTCCTGGAATAGCCCCGCGCTTTGTGATCTTTGAGCACCAGGTCGTCGGGAAGGCGTTATTTGCCGTCCAGGCTCTGCGCTCCGTCGTTCTTGACAACCAGGTCGACGGGAATGAGTTTTCCGTCGTCCAGGTCTCACGCTTCGTAGTTCTTGAGTTCCAGGTCAACGGGATTGGGTTTTCCACCAACCAGGTCTACCGCTCGATTGTTCTCGAGTTCCAGGTTGACGGGAATGCGTTTTACGCTGTCCAGGTCTCGCGCTCTGTAGTTCTTAAGTTCCAGGTCAACGGCAAGGCATTACGCATATAAATGGCGCGTAACACCCGGACGCCAAGCACTATGGTGCGATCAAGCTGGACGCCAAGAAGTACCGCGCGATCAACCTGGATGCTAAAACTATGACGCAATTGACCTAGACACCAAGAACTATGGAGCGATTAACCTAGGCATCAAGAACTATGGCGCGATCGACCTGGACGCCAAGAACTATGACGCGATTGACTTAGGCACCAATAACTATGGCTTGGTCAACCTGGATGCCAATAACTACCGCGCGATCAACCTGGACGCCAAGAACTATGACGCGATCGACCTGGACGCCAAAAACTACGATGCGATCGACCTGAACGCGAAGAACTATGGTGCGATCGACCTGGACGCCAAGAACTATGACGCGATCGACCTGGACGCCAAGAACTATGGCGCGATTAACCTTGACACCAAGAACTATTGCGTGATCGACCTGGACGCCTAGAACTATGACGCGATTGACTTAGGCACCAATAACTATGGCTTGGTCAACCTGGACGCCAATAACTACTGCGTGATCAACCTGGACGCCAAGAACTATGACGTGATCGACCTGAACGCCAAGAACTATGGTGCGATCGACCTGGACGCGAAGAACAATGGTGCGATCAGCCTGATCGCCAAGAACTATGACGCGATTGATCCGGACGCCAAGAACTATGGTGCGATCGACCTGAACGCCAAGAACTAATGCGCCATCAACCTGGATTCCAATAACTATGACGCGATTGACCTAGACACCTAAAACTACGACGCGATTGACCTAGACACGAAGAAATATGGAGCGATCGACCTGGACGGCAAAAACTTATGACGCGATTAACTTAGACACCAAAAACTATGGTGCGATCAGCCTGGACGAAAAATGTGCGTGGTGATGTAGGATTAAGGGGAAAATTCGGAGATTGAACATCAAGATTTCTCGATTTCTCGGTCTTGTCGGTCGCCTGGTCTTATCTCGACTCATCAAAATGTTTCGAGACGAGAAAAGCCAAAATGTTCGAGACGAGAAATTTCTTGTTTCGTCTCGTGTTATGGAAAAGTTTCTCGTTTCGGTGGGATCACTATCGCAATTAAAAACATCCTGAATCGTGGAAAAATACAATTCTCAATTAATGTTTACTCTACACAATTAAATAACTATTTAATAAAATAATCGCGGAAACGACTTTGAGGAAAACGAATTTCGGGGCAATGCTGTACTACTCTAGAGAGATAGATACGGCACGTATGTGAGATGCACCAATCTGTCACCACCCGTGGACCTAACCTAATTGGTGCGACAGTTCTTGGTGCGACAGATGCGAAAGTTTCGTGTGAAGTGATTGTACGTCGAATATAATTAATAAAATGCGATATCTCTCATATATCAATAGCTACAGCATTCATTTGGGTACCGATCGAAAGAGAAAAAAAAATAAAAAATATACGTGTTAATATCATTGCCGAAGTCCGTATAATTAATTAATAATTAGGAAAATAAGTTTCGTTATATAGATATACTCCTATGTATAAGCAAGTTGTGCGGCGTATAAGAGGCTGTAGTACTTCTCGACATGTCGGTCTAGGAGGAAATGTACTTGTCTCGAGGCACTACCGTGCCTCTTGATAGTGATGTCATGAAATGAGAGTACAGTGGTACAGCACTCATTCAGCATCTGATAACCTGAAACTCTGCAAATAATCACACAGCAGTCTTTTTTCTACAAAGTCTTATCGACACTTATTTGGCAGTATTTAGACAATATTTGGAAGCAATCCGAAGTGAACAGAACCTGGAACAGAAGCAAACTTGTATATATAGACGGAGAGCTACTGATCAAAAAGGTCAGGTAATTTGAGCGTCAATGAAACTCAGGGAGATACTTGCCTGGAGGACCCTTTTGCGAGAATCGTCAATCTGGCAGGCCGTACCTGGTGGGTGCAGGTGTTATGGGGTGGGGGAAAAAAAAAATAAGGTAAGAGTAGCGTCCTCAAGTTTTCTTGCAAACAGTTCCGCTGTACTCCCAATACGCCCAAAAAATTTTCAAATCGATCGGTTGGTGGAAAGGTGTTACCAGCCTTAATTATAATTTAAAAAATTATAATAATTTTAAGGTAATAGTAGCAAGGTTGGCTTTTTTTCTGACACGAGTTTATTTATTATGTGAGCTAAAAAAAAGCCATCCAAAAGTAGCGGTGGGAACATATTGAAAAAAATCATGAAAATCGTTCAAGAATAAGCTGAGGGGCATGAAAAAGTACGCGTGGAGGGGATATCAACCGGCGAGTGCGTCTGTAGTCTCTTGGCGCGTGGTTTGCGTTCGGTTAACAGAGAGCAGCGTGCTGTCCTCGTCTCACCCGTTGAGCGAAGAAGCCCGAACGTTCCCGAACGGACAGCTGCTTCAGTTGAGCGTATATGAATTTTTATTTAGGAAAAATTGTATTCTTTTTTGTTCATGCGAAAAAATTGTATTCTTTTTTATTCATGCTAAAAAACTTTATTCACTTTTTTCTTCATTTTTATTGTCTTCTGAAACATATTAATTCTATTTATTGAATAAAATTTTATTACAGTTTTCATTTCTTTCGAATTTTTATTACTATATTTTTGAAGTGAAACTTCTTATGCGACTTCCAACAAGGTTGCGTTAAACGTTTAACGCTACCATGGAGGGGGTATGAAAGCACTGTTTCGTTAAAAGTTCAACGCTCCTGGGAAGGGAATAGAAAGAGACAGAGCGCGAGTGAATGCGTGGCACTCGAACGCATGCGCGTAGTATGCCTGTTACAGGCCAGCGCGAGCGTCAGCAACGAGTAGCGTCCAATATTCCAACGCAAGAGGGAGAGAGAAAGAAAGATACACAAAGGTAGAAAGTAGGAGAGAGAAAGAGAGTGAGTCGGTAGATCCCAAGCACATGCGCGTGGTATTCTTGCTTTACAGCAAAGTAAACAGTGTGAGCGTCGTGAAATAGCTGAAATACGTACTTTTTGTTCGATTTTAATTGATAATATTCATTATTTCATTTACTTGTTTTTTTAGTTTGATTTGATACACATATAATTTAATAGGGTAGTATTTTTTATTTTCAAATTTAGTGGATACGAATTGTAAAAAATGAGTGTGGAGTCCCTCCGCGCGGAAGAAGTGAAACTTCGTAATGTGGAAATGAAAATAGGAAGGGGTAGAAATTGATTTTTAGTGAAATCATATTGTTTCTTTAAGACAAACTTTATTAACATTGCTTACAATTCACAATTGATCGTATCATTTAATTATCATTTTCGAGTGGAGAAACATCCAAATCTATAACATTTACAATGGGATTATGATAACTAAAGTAAGATACGAAATGTTTGAGTTTTATTTTTTCAATATTTCTTGAAAAAACTGCATCAATGGTAGTTCCTCCTTTGTTTGTTGGATCATTCCTACCAATTATCATTTCCAATCCAAATTTGTCTAAGGAAGGTTAATAATGTTTCAGCTTCAGGTAACGAGAAATTCACATTAAAATCTCCTGCAATGATCACAGGCCGCTCACAATAATCAATTTCTTCACCAGTAACGTCTGCCAGAGCTAGTGAACCTGCAGTGGATAGTGGCAATAAAGATTTTGCAATAAATAATTTAATATCCCTCATGGCTGCATTTGGTGAAATATAAATGGCAATTAGAATCAATTTCTTCGGATTATTTTCACTGTGGTTGACTATGCACTCTACAGCACATATGTCTCCAATTCTTTTTGACGTTGAAATTGTCACATCAGGGTTACCTGAGTAAGGAGCTTTTATATCTAAATGTGGAGTCACAATATGACATCTATTTTTCTGATTGTGATAGATAGCAACCCCTGCATTCCGAATTTCGTTACGTTGAAATCTTACAATGAAATCAAAATTTGGTATGAGAACAGGAGGTTCATTATCGTCCGTAAACGTTTCTGATAAGATTAAAATGTCCGATTTTTCAAAAACTCTATCCGTCAAATCAGGTTTCAATTGAAGGCTTGTATATTATCCCAGTCAACAAACATAAGAAATTTTACCATGGGAACGGGAGTAACGACCGCTCGTGTGTCGCTTTACGGAATGAGATGATGAAATTGCGTCAAAATCCACTTTCCACC
Organism: Rhorus exstirpatorius; assembly: GCA_963564615.1. Classification (NCBI taxonomy): domain Eukaryota; kingdom Metazoa; phylum Arthropoda; class Insecta; order Hymenoptera; family Ichneumonidae; genus Rhorus; species Rhorus exstirpatorius. Next base: position 7,753,239 of record OY751317.1, on the reverse strand, counting down.
TTGGATGAAGAACTATGTAAATTTATCAACTCGAAAAGAAACTTATCAATCGTAGCATTCAATTGTCAAAGTGTTCGTGCACACGGCAATGATTTGACGGATATAGTTTTTGAAAAATCGGACATTTTAATGTTATCAGAAACGTTTACGGACGATAATGAACCTCCTGTTCTCATACCAAATTTTGATTTCATTGTAAGATTTCAACGTAACGAAATTCGGAATGCGGGGGTTGCTATCTATCCCAATCAGAAAAATAGATGTCATATTGTGACTCCACATTTAGATATAAAAGCTCCTTACTCAGGTAACCCTGATGTGACAATTTCAACGTCAAAAAGAATTGGAGACATATGTGCTGTAGAGTGCATAGTCAACCACAGTGAAAATAATCCGAAGAAATTGATTCTAATTGCCATTTATATTTCACCAAATGCAGCCATGAGGGATATTAAATTATTTATTGCAAAATCTTTATTGCCACTATCCACTGCAGGTTCACTAGCTCTGGCAGACGTTACTGGTGAAGAAATTGATTATTGCGAGCGGCCTGTGATCCTTGCAGGAGATTTTAATGCGAATTTCTCGTTACCTGAAGCTGAAACATTATTAAACTTCCTTAAAGACAAATTTGGATTGGAAATGATAAATGGTCGGAATGATCCAACAACCAAAGGAGGAACTACCATTGATGCAGTTTTTTCAAGAAATATTGAAAAAATAAAACTCAAACATTTCGTATCTTACTTTAGTTATCATAATCCCATTGTAAATGTTATAGATTTGGATGTTTCTCCACTCGAAAATGATAATTAAATGATACGATCAATTGTGAATTGTAAGCAATGTTAATAAAGTTTGTGTTAAAGAAACAATATGATTTCACTAAAAATCAATTTCTACCCCTTCCGATTTTCATTTCCACATTACGAAGTTTAACTTCTTCCGCGCGGAGGGACTCCACGCACGTATTTTTTTTTTTAGAATTGTTATTGCGTTGATTTCATATAAATTGTCAATGATGTATTTTAATTTGCATGGAATTTATTTTGAAATTTTTTATTTAGTTGGGTCCATTTAGTTCAAATTTTTATTGTCTGTATTTTATTCAGATTATTATTGTCTTTATTTTACTTTACTTTTCTTACTTTATTTTTCTTTATTATCTTCATTTTATTAGAATTTTTATTGTGTTGTATTTATTTGAATATAGGTTATACTTATATTATTGGGATCGTAATTGTGTTAATTTTATATGAATTGTCAGCGTTGTTGTTTTTTTAAATTTTCTTGAATGTATTTCGTTCTATTCGAATTTCCGTTGGGTTCATTTTTTTAATATTTCTATTGTGTTCATTTTACTCGGATTTTTATTGGCTTCATTTTATTAGAATGTTCATTGTGTTGTATTTATTTGAATATAGGTTATATTTATTTTATTGGGATCCTCATTGTGTTAATTTTATATGAATTGTCAACGCTGTTGTTTTTTTAAATTTTCTTGTATGTATTTCGTTCGAATTTTTGGTAGGTTCTTTTTTGGTGAATTTCTATTGTGTTTCATTTATTTAAATTCTCATTGTGTTCATTTTATTTGCATTTTTATTGTAGTTAATTTGTTGGAATTCTATATCCATTCGGATTCGCATATTGCATTAATTCAATTTATTTCTTTAGTGTACTTATTGTACTGTGTAATTGAATGCGTATTGTATTTAATGAACACAATGAGAATTTAAATAAATAAAACACAATAGAAATTCACCAAAAATGAACCCAACGGAAATTCGAATAGAACGAAATACATTCAAGAAAATTTAAAAAAACAACAACACTGACAATTCATATAAAATTAACACAATTACGATCCCAATAATATAAGTATAACCTATATTCAAATAAATACAACACAATAAAAATTCTAATAAAATGAAGATAATAATGAAAAATAAAGTAAGAAAAGTAAAGTAAAATAAAGACAATAATAATCCGAATAAAATACAGACAATAAAAATTTGAACTAAATGGACCCAACAACTAAATAAAAAATTTCAAAATAAATTCCATGCAAATTAAAATACAACATCATTGACAAGATAGATAGATAGAAGTTTTATTTGCACAGCCTTTTTTGGCTTTTTACAAACGTTTTACATTTTTCATTCATTCATACAACAGTTCTTACATTTATCTTTCCACTTTCTGTTATTTATTCGATAACATTATTTTCCTTCTCACATATCTTTTCCATTTCTCTAAAATAATTACACAACTCCACATCTATTTCACCTTTCAATATCTCGATTAACTTGTCTCTATTTTTTCCTTCTTCATCTTCTTCCAACCATTTGTCTCCATACTCTCTTGCCCGATCACTCAACCCTCTTCTTCCTTCCTTGCACACTAAAAAGTGCTCTATCTTTTCCTCTTCCCCTTTGCATATTCTACATTCCCATTCTGTCTCTCCTTTTTTTCCAGCTCGTCCCACATTTCCACATCTCAACCTGGCCCACATTTCCTTGTCCTTTCCTTTTATATTTTCCGCACTCCAATACTTCCAAGGCTTGTCTACATTTTCCACTAATCTTTTATAATATTCATTATACGTCGACCTCTGTCTCAGTTCCTCCTCCTTTGCCATTATTTTGTTTTTCAGATTTGTCAGCCCTTCTTTCGCCTTTTCGTCTATCGCATCTTCTTCTCTTCCTTCTCTTATCATGTCTACCAGCACCTCTATTTCCATCCCTTTTAAGGTCCTTGCCATGTCTCTTCCCCACTTTGACGGGTTGCCGTTTCTTATTCCTCTCAGCTCCTCCAATAAACAGATTCTCGGCCATATTTCCTCTTTCATTCTTAGCACTTGTCCGACGTACCTCAGTGCTCTTTCTCTTATCCGGTGTTAAAAAGTTGCCACCCCCAACTCTCTTCTCCAGATATATCTCGGGGTTCTTCTGTCCACCCCTAGGGCCATCTTGCAGAATCTGCTCTGTATCGTTTCGAATTTCTCGCATCTCCCAAATCCCCATATTTCCACCCCATAAAGTACCCCCGAACTTACCATTGACTCCAGCAAATTGAGTCTCTCCTCCATTACGTCTCTGCCTGCTCGCTTCCAAATTCCCCACACCGCATTTGCTGCTTTTTGCGCTCTTCCAACCATTTTTCTCGCGTGTTCCCCTGTCGCATTCTTCGTGGAGAACCAATATCCCAGGTACCTAAATTCTTTCACAATCTCTATTTCTTTCCCATCAATTTTCCATTTGTCCTCTTTTTTTACCCCTCCCCCTTTTCTAAAAATCATAATTTTAGTCTTTCCCGCATTTACCTGCATATCATTTTCCCTCTCCCACCGCTCCAGGTCTCTCAAAATGCTCCTTAGTCCATCTGCCGTATCCGCCACCGCCGCTACATCGTCAGCGTATTTTATGGCGTAGATTTTTGTGTTGCCTATCACCGTTCCTCCTTCATTCCTCCATTCCCACATTTCTTCAAGATCACCTACATATAAATCAAACAACAGGGCGCTTAAGGCGCATCCCTGTCTTACCCCTTTTTTTGTGTTAAATCTCTCCGTTATTCTTCCCTTTACCTTTATTTGCGCCGTTGTTTTGTCATAAATTGCCTCTACAATTTTTAGCATTCTCCCTTTTATCCCTTTCCCTTTTAGTTTCTCTATCAGTTTTTCTCTATTTACCCTATCAAATGCTGCTTTAAAGTCGATAAATGCTACGTATAGCTTCCCCCCCCCCCCCCCCTGATTTTTAGTTTGTTATTTATAAGTGCGTTTAGGGTAAATATTTGATCTCTCGCTCCTCTTCCTTTTCTAAAGCCCGCCTGACTTTCTTTTAGCCCCCCTCTTTTCTCTATCCATTTCGTTAGCCTTGTTGTTAGTATTTTTGTCAAAATTTTATACCCTACATTTAAAAGTGAGACCCCCCTATAATTTTCTGTGCTCTCCGCGTCCCCACTTTTATATATTGGTGCTATCCTGGCCACCTCCCATCCTTCCGGCAAAGCACCCTCATTCCATATTTTATTTAATATCCCCTTTAAATTTTCCCTTTGTTTACTTGACATTTCTTTGATAAATTCAACTGTTATTCCATCTTCTCCTGGCGCTTTCCGGTTTTTCATTTCTTTCAGCGCTTTCTCTAATTCTTTCCTCGTAAAATCATCGTAAAGCTCACTTTCCCCCTCCCCCCTTTCGTTTTCTGTTCCTGGCCCTAGATCTTCTCTTATGATCCTGCCTTCAATTCTTACTTCAGCATTTTTCCTTTCTCCTTCTTTATTTCCATTCAGCAATTTTTCAAAGTGTTCTATCCACTGTTTTTCCTTTATTTTTTCTCCAATCACACCGCTTCTTTTCTTGCTCCTGAATTTGTTTAACGCTTTCCACCATTCTTTCATATCTCTCGCTTTACTCACTCCTTCCCAAATTTTGTTTCGCCATTCTTCTTTTGCATTTTTGTACACCGTCCGCAGCATTCTTTTTTTATTTCCCAACTCTTTTTTTTCTTCCAACCCCCTCCGCTTTACAAATTTTTTTAGTGCTGCCCAAACTTTTTCTCTTCGTTTTTTACACTCATCATTAAACCACCTTGGAAATCTGTTCTTCGTGTTTTGTTTCCTTCTCCTTTTCATTCCTGCCCTCTCGGCCGCACTATAAATACTTTTTTTCATCGTTTCCCATCCCCAATCCCCTGTTTCCCCCTCCCCTATCTTTTCTTTATCCATTTCCTCCGCATATTGTTCGGCTTCTTCCTCATTCCATTCTAATCTCTCTTCTCCTTCTCCTTCCCCACACTCCTCCATTTCTTCTCTTTCCTTTCCCTTCCTACCTACATCCCCATCCCATACAAAGGTCACCGGTAAGTGATCCGATTCTATTCTCTTTCCCACCTTCAGCCAACTTATCTGCCCTGTCTCCCCCCTGTCTACTGCCAGTATTAAATCCAAAACTGACCCGCATTGCTCGTCGCTCCCTCCTACGAAGGTTATTTTTCCCTCTTCATCCCCTTTCGTCCTTCCGTTCATCACCATCAATCCCATATCTTCGCAGATTCTCAACAGAATCCTCCCTTCTGTATTAATTGTTTTGTCTTGTGATTTTCTTACCCATTCTCCACTTTCTTCATCATCTCCTTCGTTTATAGCCTGGCTTTCCCCTATTCTTGCGTTCAAATTCCCTACAATCAGCACACACTCGCTTCTTATCGCTTCCTCCTCGATTTTTTCTCTTAACTTTTTTTCGATCTTTCTCATTCCTTCGTTGTTATATACTGTAATTACTGAACAATTCATCCCTCTTTCTTTTCTCAATACCAGCCCATTTTCCCATTTTTCCACCTTCCAGTATTCGCTTAATTCTTTTTTAACCCCCACCGCTTGTCCCCCTTTCGCCCTTCCTCTCTTTACTCCTTTTTCTCTTATTGCCGCCTTATACGTCCAATCGAAGTTTTTACTTACATATTTTTTCGCACTTTCCTCGTCTTTCTTCTCTACCCACGTCTCTTGTAGGACCACCACATCGTTTTTCTCTATTTCATCTCAAGCCTCTCCTATTTTAAACAAACCTGCTACGTTCCACAGCATGAATTTACACTCTTCTTCGTCGTCGCTTTCCTTACTAGCCGAGCCCTCGGTTTCGTCCTCCTTTTCCTGCTGCCGCTTTTCACCGTCTCTCCCTCCGAAAGGGCTGCAACTCTCCGTGCTGAGCAGACCCCCGACCAGGCCATCTCTCTCCGTGCTGAGAACGTCCCCGAAATGTCTCCTGTCGTCTCTCCTACCAATTCCGCCATGGCTCGAGTTCCCCTTTTATTTCGTTCCACTCCCACCACTCGTCTCCCAATCTTATCTTTTTATATTTTGCCTCTGCTTGTCTGCCGTATTTTCTTTCGTGTTCTTCTATTTCTCTTAGCCATTTTTGTACCTCGTTCTCTCTCCTTGTGTAGTCGTTGTTTATCCATATGTCAGTACCCTTCAAGAGCCTCTTGTTCTTCATGAGCTCCTCTCTTTCTCCTCTTTCTTTGAATCCGATTATCAAGATTCCTTCCTTTCGGTGTTCCTCTACTGCTTGTCTGAACACTCTCTGTCTAACTTTCCTCTTAGTTTCTTCCAATACTCTGCTCGGCTCGCTCTTTTCTCCGTGTTTTGGATGTACTATACTTACATTATTTCTCCTATTCCTCCTCCGATTCCTCTCAGCTCTTTCCTCCATCTCTGTCAACGGGCGCGGCATCCTTCTTATAATTTCGTTCTTGCTTGTTTGTTCCTCCTCGTGCTGGCTGCTCTTCCTTCTTTTTTTCTCCTTCCTCACATGCTGCCACTCTCCCCTCTCGTCTCTCCCTCCTTCCATCTCTGTTCTTCTTTCCTCACTCGCCTTTCTTGTCGTTCGGTCGCTGCATTCCCCTGCTTCAATCTCTTCGTCTCGTCTGCACTCGTCAAGCTTCTCTCTGCTCTGCCTAACTTGATCTAGTTCCTCCCTTCGATCTCCGCACCCGTCCTTTTCACTTACTTCCATCATCTCTTCTGCCATTTCCCATTTTTTACGTAGTTAACTAATTTCCTCCTCCATTACCGCTTTTTCTTCCTGCCACTGGATTGCATCCTTATATTGGAGCATTTTCCACTGCTCAGTTTCTTTTAGAAGACCGTTGATTATTTTATTCATACTATCGCACCTACATGGCGCGGACACACTCTCTTTCCCGAGTTCCTTTATTTCCCTCCTTATCTTTTCCAACATCTCCATCATCCTTCGTTCCGCTCCTTCTACGAGCTGCTCCGTGTACTTCATCCATCTTTCCTGCTCCCTGCACTTCTCATCTTTACCCCTATCCGTGAGCTTCGTCCGGACTGCTGATGTTTGCTGGCTCAGAGAGGTACTCGATCCCCCCTCCTTACCGGCATCTACAGTCTTTCTGCCGCTCACGATTTCGTCGTTCACCTTATTTTCCTGCCTGACATTCTCCCCACCTCCGCTCTCGTCCTTCGTTTTTTCCGTGTTCCCACCATTGACCTTGTCGCCTTTATCCCCCTCATATTCGTCTTCCGCTTCCGGATCGTCCTCGGCCTCTTCTGCTTCCTCTATTCCTGTGCCATATATATCCTTCATCCTCTTTTTTCTTTCCGACGCCGGTGTCGGTGGCGTTGGTGGTGTGTGCGATGTTTTTATCCTCGCCGCCACCACCCCTCCATTTTTAAAGTAGTTTCTCAAATCTCTTTTTGCTATCACTTTTTTTGCAAAGAGACGCCCTCTCTTTTTTTTCCCAACACTGGCGTGCTCAGTATTCCTACCATACCGACTGCTTCCTCCACCGCGTTCGTCCACTCGCCGCCTCGCTGACTACGCTCCTCGTTTCCGTTTTCATCCCCCCCCCCCTTTTCTTTCTCGCCCATAACCTCTTCCTTTTTCTTCTCTCTCATTTCACCTTCTTACTTATTTTACACACTCGTCACTTTTCTGCTTGTTATCTCCGATTTTTCTCTACACTTTACTCTCCTCCTCCCCCACTTTCCCACTTTCTTCCTTCCTTATTTCTCTGCTTTCACTAAAAAAAAACCTTCGGCTATCCACACAACGCATCCTTACCCAGCAGTTGCCTAACCGGAAGTCTCAACATCATTGACAATTTATATGAAATCAACGCAATAACAATTCTAAAAAAAAATACAGTCATAAAAATTCGAAAGAAATGAAAACTGTAATAAAATTTTATTCAATAAATAGAATTAATATGTTTCAGAAGACAATAAAAATGAAGAAAAAAGTGAATAAAGTTTTTTAGCATGAATAAAAAAGAATACAATTTTTTCGCATGAACAAAAAAGAATACAATTTTTCCTAAATAAAAATTCATAGACGCTCAACTGAAGCAGCTGTCCGTTCGGGAACGTTCAGGCTTCTTCGCTCAACGGGTGAGACGAGGACAGCACGCTGCTCTCTGTTAACCGAACGCAAACCACGCGCCAAGAGACTACAGACGCACTCGCCGGTTGATATCCCCTCCACACGTACTTTTTCATGCCCCTCAGCTTATTCCTGAACGATTTCCATGATTTTTTCAATATGTTCCCACCGCTACTTTTGGATGGCTTTTTTTTAGCTCACATAATAAATAAACTCGTGTCAGAAAAAAAGCCAACCTCGCTACTAGTACCTTAAAATTATTATAATTTTTTAAATTATAATTAAGGCTGGCAACACCTTTCCACTAACCGATCGGTTTGAAATTTTTTTGGGTGTATTGGGAGTACAGCGGAACTGTTTGCAAGAAAACTTGAGGACGCTACTCTTACCTTATTTTTTTTCCCCCCACCCCATAACACCTGCACCCACCAGGTACGGCCTGCCAGATTGACGATTCTCGCAAAAGGGTCCTTCAGGAAAGTATCTCCCTGAGTTTCATTGACGCTCAAATTACCTGACCTTTCTGGTCAGTAGCTCTTACAAGGAAGGTATCCCAGGTCGATCTCTCCGATTTTGATCTAACGCATATATGTTGTAGTACATTGAAAACTAAGCGACACGTATTTTTTTTTATCTGCCATTAAACACTTTAAGGGGGTGAAACCACCCTCCAAAGTAAGGCATGTCAAGGGGTCATTTGGCAGTTTCACCCACAAGGACATAATATTTTTTAACCAATCCAACTGCAAAAGTTTTCTCATAATGAGAAACGAAAAATGTAATTTTCTCGATAAAAAAAAAAAAAACAAGGGGGTGAGCCACCCCTAAATATTATTACATTAATGCCAAAAATGGGCAAATTCAAGTTAAAAAATCTGAAAAAAATATATATTACGTATGAACACAAAATAAAATTGACGTGTTTTTGGATTTTCCCGAAAAAAAAAAATTGGCCGGGGTAACTACCCCTGAATGCTGTTTATCTTGCGTGTATGCGAAAAATCGTCAAATTCAAGTTTAAAAATCTAAAAAAATGTATATTGCGTATAAACACGAAATAATATTGCCTTGTTTTTGGATCTTCCCGAAAAAAAATATTGGCCGGGGTAACTACCCCTAAACGCTGTTTATCTTGCCTGTACGTGAAAAATGGTCAAATTCAAGTCTAAAAATCTGAAAAAATGTATATTGCATATGAACACGAAAGAATATTGCCTTGTTTTTGGATCTTTCCGAAAAAAAATATTGGCCGGGGTAACTACCCCTGAACGCTGTTTATCTTGCGTGTATGCGAAAAATGGTCTAATTCAAGTCTAAAAATCAGAAAAAAATGTATATTGCATATGAACACGAAAGAATATTGGCTTGTTTTTGGATCTTCCCGAAAACAAATATTGGCCGGGGTAACTACCCCTGAACGATGTTTATCTTGCGTGTATGCGAAAAATGGTCAAATTCGAGTCTAAAAATGTAAAAAAATGTACATTGCGTAGAAATACAAAAGAATATTGACTTGTTTTTGGATCTTCCCGAAAAAAAATATTGGCCGGGGTAACTACCCCTAAACGCTGTTTATCTTGTCTGTACGTGAAAAATGGTCAAATTCAAGTCCAAAAATCTGAAAAAAATGTATATTGCATATGAACACGAAAGAATATTGCCTTGTTTTTGGATCTTCCCGAAAAAAAATATTGGCCGGAATAACTACCCCTGAACGCTGTTTATCTTGCGTGTATGCGAAAAATGGTATAATTCAAGTCTAAAAATCTGAAAAAATGTATGTTGCGCATTAACACGAAATAATATTGACTTGTTTTGGATCTTCCCGAAAAAAAATATTGGCCGGGGTAACTACCCCTGACCGCTGTTCATCTTGCGTGTACGCGAAAAACGGTCAAATTCAAGTCTAAAAATCAGAAAAAATGTATATTGCATATTAACACGAAATAATATCGACTTGTTTTGGATCTTCCCGAAAAAAAAATATTGGCCGGGGCAACTATCCCCGATGAACAAAATTCATTCGGGCGGTTTTTACTCCACGTACACGTTTCAAAGGTGATCGTGAGGAATTTAATTTTATACAAAATACTGAATCCGCAAGGCAGACGTCGAAATCGAAGGCTGCACAAACGTTGCTGTTATTCGATGTTCATGGTGTAAAAAATCCTTCTGCTTGAAACACTTTTTCGACGATTATCCCTATTGTTCAATATTCGAAAATTAATAATTTTTGGTTTATCATTTTCGTAACGATAAGTTATACCAATAAAACGTATTAAACTTCATTCGAAAAATTACCTTGTCTTTGTTCCCGACGATTTTTTTGTTTAAGCATTTGATGATATCGAGAGAAAACAAACAAACGTTAACAATTCAAAGCATTTAGGGGTAGTTACCCCGGCCAATATTTTTTTTCGGGAAGATCCAAAAACAAGGCAATATTCTTTCGTGTTCATATGCAATATACATTTTTTTCAGATTTTTGGACTTGAATTTGACCATTTTTCACGTACAGACAAGATAAACAGCGTTTAGGGGTAGTTACCCCGGCCAATATTTTTTTTCGGGAAGATCCAAAAATAAGTCAATATTCTTTTGTATTTATACGCAATGTACATTTTTTTACATTTTTAGACTCGAATTTTACCATTTTTCGCATACACGCAAGATAAACATCGTTCAGGGGTAGTTACCCCGGCCAATATTTGTTTTCGGGAAGATCCAAAAACAAGCCAATATTCTTTCGTGTTCATATGCAATATACATTTTTTTCTGATTTTTAGACTTGAATTAGACCATTTTTCGCATACACGCAAGATAAACAGCGTTCAGGGGTAGTTACCCCGGCCATTATTTTTTTTCGGAAAGATCCAAAAACAAGGCAATATTCTTTCGTGTTCATATGCAATATACATTTTTTTCAGATTTTTAGACTTGAATTTGACCATTTTTCACGTACAGGCAAGATAAACAGCGTTTAGGGGTAGTTACCCCGGCCAATATTTTTTTTCGGGAAGATCCAAAAACAAGGCAATATTATTTCGTGTTTATACGCAATATACATTTTTTTAGATTTTTAAACTTGAATTTGACGATTTTTCGCATACACGCAAGATAAACAGCATTCAGGGGTAGTTACCCCGGCCAATTTTTTTTTTTCGGGAAAATCCAAAAACACGTCAATTTTATTTTGTGTTCATACGTAATATATATTTTTTTCAGATTTTTTAACTTGAATTTGCCCATTTTTGGCATTAATGTAATAATATTTAGGGGTGGCTCACCCCCTTGTTTTTTTTTTTTTTTTTATCGAGAAAATTACATTTTTCGTTTCTCATTATGAGAAAACTTTTGCAGTTGGATTGGTTAAAAAATATTATGTCCTTGTGGGTGAAACTGCCAAATGGCCCCTTGACATGCCTTACTTTGGAGGGTGGTTTCACCCCCTTAAAGTGTTTAATGGCAGATAAAAAAAAATACGTGTCGCTTAGTTTTCAATGTACTACAACATATATGAGTTAGATCAAAATCGGAGAGATCGACCTGGGATACCTTCCTTGTTAGACTAATAGGTGTATATAGACATGCTTACTCATAGTGTCCTGTGATTCATTTAGCTCGGCACTAGGTAATGCATCCACTCATAAGCCAGCGTAATATGAAAATTTGCTTCGACTTGATTCTCCTTGTTCCTGTACCATGTGTATTGGTCTTTTGCTTTGACTCCAAAGATAAAATATGGCGAGTTGACGCATTGAATATTTATTTTCATTGTTAGCTGACAAAGTTTCAATAATGTACCCAAGTTTGCTGAGTTAGTTCAGAACTGTCGCGGAGGACTGATGGCTTGTATATTCTTGAGTGAGTCAAGTGGCATAAGGCCCATGAAATGGTTCTGTGCAGCAGGGGCTTCAAATTTTGGGGCAAGCAAACACCTCTACAAGTTTGAACAGGATGCGTGATCCGGAAGCGTGATACTCTCCTTACAAGTTTCAAGATTTTGTATGTTCAATTCCATTACAGTGACATTTTCATGATTTTTAGATACACTCGACCCTTAAGAACATCCGAAAGTTGAATATAACCTCACAAATTGTTGAACAAATTATACTCAGGGATGGTTGACACTTGGACCGAGAGATGGGGACAGACATTCACGACTAATTTTTTACAAGTATGGCATCCCTTCAGGGGTTGAATTACATAATTAATGAAAGGAAAATGATGGTCATAGCGCTGGTAGTGGGGGCTTAATCGCAGGGCGAATTATCGAACTTGTCGAATAAATTACGGATTTTGAACGATTTTTTACACAAACATCCTGCATTTTCCGGTAGATTATGGAAAACAATCCGGCGGAAACATAATGCCATACTCATGCGGTGGTGCTTACAGCCTGCCATACTAATCGAAACAGGTAGTTTTTTTCTAAACCATTTTTTACATTTTTTTTTCTAAACCGTTTTTGTTTCAACTGATTATTTTCAAGTGGTCATTTACGAAAATTGCCACGCCATACCGTTTTGACGGGTCTAAATAGTCGCCATACTGCTGTAAAGTAGTCGATTTTTTTAAAGTTGCTGAACGATTTTTTACAGCCTATACATTTTTTCATAGGCTATTTTTATGACTAGAAACATAAATCCAATCACGCCATACCCGTGGGATGGGTCAAATACGTATAATATTATTCCAAAATTGTAAGATTTCATGCGGAATTTGAATGATTTTTTACAGTATGGCACAAATTTTTTCTGAAAGTTTAAGGTGTAAAAACCATAAATATAAATTTGCAAACACATATGTAGGTGCAATCCAATCGTGATTTTTGGCGACGCCAAGATTACTCGCGCGAACCTGGTGGCCGGACCGCGAACTAGCCTAAATGAGACATCGTGGGACGTATGCATGCCGTAAGCATTGTAACGATGGACCATTCGTACGGCAAAAGTAACCCTCCGTCTGCTAAAAAAAGAAGGGTTAGCGCGTATTGTTGTGTTCCCCAGTGCTCTCGAATTATATTTGCGAAGATTACTGAAGAAAATGGAATATTCACTGGAGGGGGCATCTAAAGAATTGAAACAAATATTGATTTACAATTTATTCAGAGATGATTAAAACGTACAAGATTTTTGTAAACAAATGAAAACAAAATATATCATAAAGGTAAAATATGTCACCACAATATTACATGATTGAAAAAAAAAAATTGTGCGATAATAAGTCACCCAAGGCCCTCATTCTCACAGACTGCTGAATAAATGTCATCCTCACTATGCAAATTTATGTAAAAAAAACCATGATAGCTTATGGTAAATTATTAGTTGATTGCTTCCAAGTGGTCTTGAATATTTACACAAATTTTAACACTCTTAAATTAGTAAAAAAGAAAGGAATATACAAAAAATAATCACGATAAACATCCCAATGAACCTCTAATAAAAAGAGAATGTAATCACAATTAACCCTGCGTATGGATCATATGGGTCATATTTGACCCAAGCGACCCATATAATCCCGTGTTAGCAAAAATCATATGATCCGCGCAGGGTTAACAATCCCTTTAAGGCGGCCCATCAGTGACAAAACTAGTCAAAAATCGTGACGTGAAAAAAAAATCATAAAACCTATCATAACATTTTCTAAATACTCTGTCTAAATAAAATTTATGGATTTCAATTACGTTTCCTGTGATATTTTATTCATAATTTATTATAAATAATATTATGAATAAAGTCTCAACTGATAAAAGTATTTAACGCTGTCAGAGCGATCAAGCAAAAAACGATAGCCGATATTCATATGTTTCCTCGCGTGCAGAATGACAGACATATATTGTATCCGAGATTTGCACACATGATGACTTTCGCGATTAAATTTCTCGGGAAAATCCCTGGTAAGGCACAATTTTTTAAATACCATTGGAAAGTTCACGATTTCATCTTTCAATACTCAAAATTTGATTAAGAACTCTCGTCTTTATCAAAAGGTATCATGTCACTTCCGGTGAAAATGGAATCAACTGCCATAAGACCCATGCTAAAATAAGTAATTTTAAATTACTCGTTCGCAATAATTTGCCTGGCAACATACCCTGAAATTTTGAGAGAGCGTTCATCGCATCTTAGATAACACTCTCCCGAAGTTTCATTCGTATCGCCGGTTTTTTAATTCACTGATGAGCCACCTTAATATGAGAGATTCGACTAGAACAGTATATTTGGCATTTTGCCCGAAATGCACCAAAATGCGCTTATTAACTTGCCTTGCGGCTAATGACAGCTAATGACTACCGGTCCTATAGTCTGTCTCATTTATGCTAGTTCACGAACCTGCTACCAGGTTCGCTGGGGAGAATCTTGGCGTCGCCAATAACATATCCTAATTTATATTCTACCGCTACCGACGCTCGAACATTTTTCTCGAGTTTTGGAAATCCCGTTTGTATTTCCTGATGAATGTATAACAACGCAGGTATCAACAGCTGCTTGTCTGGCATCCCACAAAACCATATATATATATTAGGGCTGTTAAAAAAAACACTTTTTTCGAAAATAATATTGCTCTTCTATCTGCGTTCATAAACACCAAAAAAGAATATTTCTGGCAAAACCCAGGGGCTGTGCGACCATATTTAGTACTGCCGCACATATAGACAAATTTGCGTAGCGTGACCCTTTTCAGTCATTTCTTTTTTCAACACAGCCAAACGTTCATCGAGCTAATTATTGTATTTCATATAAAAATACAATTTGCAAAACCCGAAAATTCTGCGACAATTTTTAGAACTGCCTCATCCAGGTTATATTTTGGAAAACCGCAAAATTCACTCTTAAAAAATGTAGATATACAGTTGGTCAGAAATTTTTTTTTTCGTTTTGCGGTAGAAAAAAAGCCTTGTGAAGTCCGTTAGGTGTACGATAAGATTTAGTGGCGCTGCATCGATTTTAACGTCTTTAAAAGACGGAGTTAGTTAGAAATTAATATACAATTAAAAAATTATGATGCTCATACATTTTTTTGGTCTATTTTGGCAAAAAAATCAGCCGTGTGAAACCCGAAGCCTGTGGGAATGCCACATCGGCGACAATTTCTACTAGTGCCGCAGCGATGTAATGTGTTCAAAATCCGAAACATGGCTGATTTTTTTCCCAAAATATACCAAAAAATCGATGCAGCGCCACAAAATCTTATCGTTCACCTTACGGACTTTACAAGACTTTTTTTCTACTGCAAAACGAGAAAAAAAAATTTCTGAGCAACTGTATATCTACATTTTTTAATAAAGTGAATTTTGCGGTTTTTCAAAATATAACCTGGATGAGGCAGTTCTAAAAATTGTCGCAGAATTTTCGGGTTTTGCAAATTGTAGTAGTAGTAGTAAGTTTTACTTGCATAGCCTTTTCGGCTTTTTACAACACTTTCATACACTCTATCACTCTTACACTGGGCCCACTATTTTAGTTTTTCTGTTCATTTACGGAACTATTTTTCTCCCTCGAGTTTTGCAACCTCATTGCTATTGGCCCAGTGTATTTGTGAGAACCTACAATTTAAGGTGGGTTTCGAACCACCGAGCTCGCAGAAAAAGCATCTGGAAAAATCCATTGGTGCCGGCCGCGGAATCGAACCCTGGCCGCCTGCGTGGCAGTCCAGAGTCGGACCAACTGGACCACTGCTCGCTCATTTGCAAATTGTATTTTTATATGAAATATAACAAGTAGCTCGATGAACGTTCGGCTGTGTGGAAAAAAAATGACCGAAAAGGGTCACGTCACGCAAATTTGCCTATATGTGCTGCAGTACTAGATATGATCGCACAGTCCCCAGGTTTTGCCAGAAAGTTTCTTTTTTGGTGTTTATGAACGCAGATAGAAGAGCAATATGATTTACGAAAAAAGTTTTTTTTTTTAACAGCCCTAATATATATCGTTCTATATTATATAAATATATCGCCACCGCCGCCGCCGTGTCAAGAATACACCCAAACCTTGAGTTTAGGTTTGGTTAACCGGTTCACTGGTAAGAGCACATATATGTGCAAAAAAAAAAGTGCCACAACTGGTAAGAGCACATATATGTGCACCGTGAATATCTTTTTTAGTTTTAAACGGATTTGCATCAAGCTTGGTCTTCCTATGTTTCTTGGATCGCTGATCGAATCTGACGAATGATACGAATCTGACCTCGAAATTCGGAAATTCAAAATGACGGATTCAATATGGCGGAACTAATTTCAAAATTCACTCGATTTTAATGAAACTCGGTACTCGGGGGTGTCGAGGTCACTGATTACGAATCTCAATTCTAAATTTAAAAATTAAAAATGGCGGATCCAATATGGTGGACCATAATTCAAAATATCACTCGATTCAAATGAAACTCAGTACTAAGGGGTTTTCGAGGTCACTGATTACGAATCTCAACTCGAAAATTCAAAATAGCGGATCCAATATGGTGGACCGAATTCGTTATCTCACTCGATTCTAATGGATCTCGGTACTGGAGGGGGTAATTGTCTAGATTCACTACTTTTCCGAATTTTATTGTTTTTTTTTTTTTTTTCGACAAAACCCTTCATTTAGGGACTAACAATGATAATCAGGCGGGGGAGCATGAAAAAGTTAAATAAATACATGAATAAATAAATAAAATTGAAAAATTTTTTTTTTTTTTAAATCCGAATTTTATTGTTTTTTTTTTGACAAAACCCTTCATTTCGGCACTAAAAATGATAATCAGGTGGGGGAGCATGAAAAACATGAATAAATAAATAAATGAATAAATAAATGAAATCAGTTTTTCCATTTTATTTTGAGAAGTGTTGATCTCAGAGAAAAATGTTTGCAACAAAAGTAGCTTATGAAAAGATTGATCTTTTATGTTGTATACATTTTTTGTCTAAAACAATTTTTTTTTCGAGAAAAATGGGATAATGCTTCACCTATCGCGCTATGTTCGTTAGATAATGCTTTATGATTGAAAATCCTCTGTTACTATATATGGGAAAGCAAAACATGAAAATATCTCTGCTTCGTTCTCTGCTTTGTTTACGTCTAAGCAATAAGGGACCTTCAAAATTTACCGACACTTTCTCGTGAATAGCAACAAAGGATTTTCGCATGAATATCTACCATGTGTACAATGGATAATGTAAATACGCGTATTTTCATGAATTCGCAAAAAAAAAAAAAGATAATCGTGTAACGAACATAGCGCGATAGATGGAGCATCCGTTCTAAAGCGGACAGCTGAGCGATGTCCAGTGTAACACGAGCACGAATACATCACGTTACTTAGTCGTGAATTGCGAGGGCTGCGTATTGCGGCTACGCGAGTTTCTTCGACTGTGCGAAAACGAGAATAATCTTGTTGAATTTTTACGGGCACATAATTTTTCCAAACGGGAGGTCGTTTGTAATAATTGTGGAGAACCGGCAATATTTAACAAGAACACGCTTTCGTGGAGATGCCAAAAAATAAAGAAGGTGAAGAAAGGGAAAAAAGTGACGATGAAGCAATGTTCATTTTATCGATCTATCAAAAGAGACACGTGGTTTGAAAATGCCTCGCTGTTTCTCGAGGAAGCGTGCTCGTTCGTTGCCTTTTTTGTGTCTATGAAGCCGCCGCGTCAGGAGTTCCTTGAAGAAGAAATGATGTTCAGCAGGCAAACCGTTGTTGACTGGTCAAGTTTCGTGAGAGAAGCCATACTGTTGTGGCCTATCGATAATTCTCAACAGATTGGCGGACCTAACTGCGTAATCGAAATTGACGAGGCAAAATTCGGTAAACGCAAATATCACCGAGGACGTATTATCGATGGACAATGGCTTTTTGGCGGATTCGATCCAGATTCCAAAAAATTGTTCGTTGTCCCCGCTCTGGATAGATCAGCTGAAACCCTGCTTAATGTCATTAAAGAACAGGTTCTTCCCGGATCTACAATAATGTCGGATTGTTGGAGGGCGTACAATTGCTTGGAATCGGAAGGTTTCAAGCATTTGACAGTTAACCACACCTACAATTTTGTAGATCCTGACACCGGCGCTCATACGCAAAACATTGAGAGGTCATGGAGAGAAGTTCGATCGAATATCCCGCAATATGGACGCGCGGAATACCATATGGATGGATATATCGCCGAATTTTTCTTCAAGCGGAAGTATCCTCGCCATACCGAAAGATTTTATGAAATCTTCAATATTATCGCAGCCATGCCTAAGTAACGAAGATATAAACGATAAAAACCGGGCCTCCTCAGGACCACCTGTTATTTTTGACGTATGTTCAATGTGTCCTGAGCTACACTGAGCTAGAGTAAGGACAGGAGCGCGCGCAAAATAAAACGGAAAAACTGATTTTATTTATTTATCCCATTTTACTCGAAAAAAAAAAATGGTTTTAGACAAAAAATGAATAAAACATAAAAGATCAATTTTTCCATAAGCTACAACTTTTGTCGCAAACATCTTTCTCTGAAGTCAACACTTTTCAAAATAAAATGGAGAAACTGATTTTATTTATGGATTCATTTATTTATTCAACTTTTTCATGCTCCCACGCCTGATTATCATTATTAGTGCCTAAATGAAGCCTTAGGGAAAAATAGTCAATCTAGACAATTACCTCCCATTTTTCTCGAAAAAAATGGTTTTAGACAAAAAATGTATAGAACATAAAAGATCAATATTTTCATAAGCTACAACTTTTGTTGCAAACATTTTTCTCTGAGATCAACACTTCAAAATAAAATGGAAAAACTGATTTTATTTATTTATTTATTTAACTTTTTCATGCTCCCCCACCTGATTATCATTGTTAGTGCCTAAATGAGGGGTTTTGTCGAAAAAAAAAAAAAAAAAAAACAATAAAATTCGGAAAAGTAGTGAATCTAGACAATTACCCTGGAGGGTTTTCGAGGTCACTGGTTACGAATCTCAACTCGAAATTTGAAAATTCAAAATGGCGGACCGGAATTCAAAATATCACTCGATTCTAATGAAACTTGGTACTCGGGGGTTTTCGAGGTCACTGTTTACGAATCTCGACTCTAAAATTCTAAAATTCAAAATGGCGGATTCAATATGGTGGCATCGACTGACTAACGTTAATCCATTATGACTGTCACCTTCGTTATTAGCTAGTAATATAGATATAACCACGACTCCAGAGTGCACCACGGGAAGGCTGCGGCAGGATTTTATAGTTCATACTTTTATTTTTTTTTATTTTGCATCTAACAAATTTTTTTTAATTTTCTACAACACATGCACGAAAACCGCAGGTTTACAAATTAAAAATTGAAAAAAAAAAATTTAATAAAAAATTGAACAAAAAATTGAAAATTAAAAAAAAATAAAAAAAAACGGAGGGTAAAATCCTACCGCAGCCTGCCCGTGGTGCACTTTAAGGTCGTGGTTATATATGACCAGCTAATAGCGGAGGTGACGGTTATAATGGAATACCATTAGTCAGTCGATGCCACCATATTGGATCCGCCATTTTGAATTTCGTTATTTCGAGTTGAGATTCGTAATCAGTGACCTCAAAAACCCTCGAGTACCGAGTTTCATTACAATCGAGTGAATTTTGGAATCCCCGTCCGCCATATTGGATCCGCCATTTTGAAGTTTGGAGTTCCGAGTTGAGATTCGTAATCAATGACCTCGAAAACCCCGAGTACCGAGTTTCATTCGAATCGAGTGAATTTTTGAATTTTGGTCCGCCATATTAGATCCGCCATTTCGAGTTTAGATTCGTAATCAGCGACCCAAAAAACCACATACTGTAGAGGTTTCATGTCAATACGAAATTATTTGCTCTCACCAGTTGTTGCACAAAACGTTGATTTCGGGTCCACCAGTGAACCGGTTAAACCCAAACCCAAACCTAAAACCAAACCTAAACCCTGCCCAAACACGTATAAAATTTCATATGTAAATTATGTCATAAATTTTCATATATAAATTATGACATAAATTTTTGTATATAAATTATGACATAAATTCTTGATCAATAAATTGTGGGACATAAAAATTTTCCATTCATAAATTAGTACAGTCAATAGAGGATTTTTTTTGCACTAAATTACATGAGTTATTTTTTTTTTAATTAGGTTCAGTATCACGTACTGAATGTAAATGAACAAAATCCTTACAATTTTGGACCCCGGAAGTGCCGCCATTTTGAGAAAAATTGTATCAGCCTATATCTCTGTTACCGTGCACTTTAGTACAAAAATGACAAGAACCTTTCTTGTAGATAATTAAATTTCCTATCTTTTTTGTTGAATAATTTTTTTTGTCTCACTTATCGTTTACAACTTATACGACTGTTTAGATTTGATTATTTACTTTTTGACCGATAATAATTGTTTAAACAATAAAATGCTGATAACTTAACTTTTAAATCTACATATTTCCTACAACGTATATTGAAAACTTTTTTTTCTAAAATTAAAATTTTTGAAGTTATAATGCGTTTAATGTTGCACTACTGGGTGCAAGGTTAATAAAAACGAGGTATGCATAGTATAATGATAAAAATTCAATGAAATATTATTGATAGTGACTCCTATCCACTCTCCGTCCTTATATATGTATATCGATATCAATATTGATATACATATGAAACAAAAATTATAAAACATAAAATTTTATGACATAATTTATATTAGAAAATTTATATATGTTTGGGCTGGTGTGGGTTGGGTTTGGGTTGGGTAATTATATATAAAAAATGTTCATGTGTCATATAATTATGACATAAATTATGACACAAATTTTTATATGTAAAAATATATACATAAATTGTAATGTATATTCAGTCTGGTCACTGTCAAATGTTGGATCGTCACGACTCGCTTTCATAATCATGACAACTTTCATCCTATCTACTGAGGAAAAATTTAATTTTTTGTTTTGGATTTCTCTCAGCTATGTCCTGGCATATGCCCAATGCCCCAGGGAAAACCAAAACTCAAAAACCTGGGGAGGACCTGGGAAAATCTGAAAAGTCCAAAACAAAAAATCCTTCATCAGCAGATAGGATAAAAGTTATAATAAAAAGTTAAAATCTACATTATGTACATGGGCTAATCCACCAACTTTCAGCCAGCATTTTAGGGTCACGTATCCGATTTGGTTGTAATTAAGATATGTTGTAGTGTATACTGAAATATGAAAGTCCTGCAATTTTTGGATTTTTAGGTCTTAAAGTCTGGGAGAAACACGCTGATGAATTTTTCACTCGACAAGATTCTAGGTTTTCTTTTGAATTTTTATCCCAATCCTATGGTCTGAAAAAAAAATATGACTCGGTATGTTTTTTGTGTAAAAAAGTCTGATCTTTCCGAATATGAAATCAATTTTAACGTAGACTCATATGAACTGCCGGAAAAAAACGGTTTTTCGACATTTTCGGTCCTGTATATGCGAAGCAAATAAAAAAAAAATTGTTTTTTTTAATGTGTAAAAGCAGACATTTTCGCGTACTTCCTGTGATTTTTAGAGTGGGATGAAAATCGAATCATAATTAAATCGTATAAGCAAAAATATTCTAGGATTTTCGGATCTCCGGATTTTTGGATTTTATGATTTTCTGACTCGTGCCTCGTCTCGACCGCCTTATTATCTCACGCTTATATATTCTAAATGTAATTGATATAACTAAATATATTTTGTATGAAGTTTATATCTCTTAATTATTATATGTGGACCCTCCGATTCCCACATAATTGGGTCAATTATATTTTAAAACGGATAAACCATATATCATCCACGTTTTCAATGAAGATCCTCCCATAAAGTATGATGTGTTAGTTTATAACTTTCAAATTTGGAGCCAGGTATACTAGCTGACTCTAAGGGCGCAGTCCTCTGTAGAGCCGGACGGAACAGAACGTATACAAAATCTAGTGGATTTTCTGTTCCGTCTTTCCGTAATCTGGCAGTCCGGCTCTACATGTGACGACAGCCTAACTGCAAAATTTGGAAGATACCCATTAAACGTTTCATTAGCCTCATGGCATTGACACGATTATAAAGACATTCAACGTCCTGTGAGTGAGTTCGGGGGTATGAACAATGTCTGAACTTACCGATTGAAGTAGCAGGCAATGTATATCTATATATATATATATACTGCAATGTTATTCCTGTCGTTAACGTTCGTAAACATAACCTCAATTGCTCGCCGCACAAAGTTCCATGGAGTAAGTTGTCTTTATATTTTCAGTCAACTAATTTTACAAGCTTTAGGAATAGCATTGTTCGATATAACTTACGGCAGATTGTTAAATTGAACGGATTAAAACATTCTATCGGCATTTTCATGTTAACAAAAACTTTTCAGTTTATCTTTCATTCATTAAAATGATAGCGATATATCACTTACGAATCAAGACTTATAAAACATTGTCATATCAACAATTCAAATAAAAAACTCAATAACTCTGAACCGCGAGCGTTGACGGAAATTATAAAGACAACTCACTACATGGAACTTTGTGCGGCGAGCAATTGAGGTCATGTTTACGAACGTTACTGACCGGAATAACATTGCAGTATATATATAGATATATTGCCTGCTACTTCAATCGGTAGGTTCAGACATTGTTCATACCCCCGAACCCACTCACAGGACGTTGAATGTGTTTATAATCGTCAGTCAACGCCACGAGGCTAATGAAACGTTTTATGGGTATCTTACAAATTTTACAGTTAGGCTGCCGTCACATGTAGAGCCGGATCGCCCGATTACGGAAAGACGGAACAGAAAAACCACTAGGTTTCGTATTCGTTCCGTTCCGTCCGGCTCTACATGGGACTGCGCTCTTGGAGTCAGCTGGTACACCTGGCGCCAAATTAAAAAGTTATAAACTAACACATCATACTTTATGGGAGGATCTTCAATGAAAACGCGGATGATATATGGTTAATCCGCCTTCAAGCATAATTGACCAGCAATCTAAAGTAGTAAGACCAAATAAAATGTACCATATATCTCATATACATATGGGACATTAAAATCCGTTAAAATCCGATCAGCCGACTAAAAAAAGTCGTTAAAATCCGATCAGCCGTTACGAAGTTATGATTTTCACAAAACTGAGAATTTATTAATCATTATCTCGAGAACCAACAATAGTGGGGGGATGTAATTTTGGTAAAATTTCATGGATATATTATACTTTGAAATGCCCATACTGAATAATTTTTTCGAGACAAAAAAAAAACGGGGTGGCCGAGTTGACGTGGCTGCGTTGACGTGTCGTATTCCACGTTAACTCATCAGCCATCCCGTTTTTTTTTGTCTCCAAAAAATTATTCAGTATAGGCATTTCAAAGTAAAATATATCCATGACATTTTACCAAAATTTCATCCCCCCACTATTGTTGGTTCTCGAGATAATGATTAATAAATTCTCAATTTTGTAAAAATCATAACATCGTAACGGCTGATCGGATTTTCACGATTAAAAAACGAATCTTTTTTTTTTTTTTACCTTTTTCGAAAAAAAATATGCCGTCATTGGAGAAAAGTTCATTAGACAGTTTTCGGGGAAATTTTTCGATTTTTTTTTTTTCACGAAAGGGCCAATCGGAATTCTACTCCGTATTTTTTTTTCTGATAGAGGGAGGCAATACACAACTCCGCAGAATTTTTTCAAAATGGAACAAGGCATCAGTGAAGAGGGAAAAATTGTTTTTTGTTAATATACCCCGAAAACTGTCTAATGAGCTTTTATCCGATGATGACATATTTTTTTTCCAAAAGGGCAAAAAAATAAAAAAGTTTCTTTTTTTAATCGTTTAAATCCGATCAGTAGTTACGAAGTTATGATTTTTACAAAATTGAGACTTCAATAATCATTATCTCGAGAACCAACAATAGTGGGGGGATGAAATTTTGGTAAAATGTCATGGATATATTGTCCTTTGAAATGCCCATACTGAATAATTTTTTCGACATAATAAAAAAAACGGGGTGGCTGAGTTGACGTGGAATGTCCCATATTCAGAAAATCATAAAGACCGAAAATCCGGAGATCTGAAAATCCTAGAATATTTTGTTTATACGATTTAATTTTGATCCGATTTTCATCCCACTCTGAAAATCACAGGAAGTAAGCGAAAATGTCTGCTTTTACACATGTAAAAATAGAAACAATTTATTTTTATTTTCTTCGCATATACAGGACCGAAAATGTCGAAAGAACGGGTTTTTTTCGGCAGTTCATGTGAGTCTACGTTAAAATTGACTTCATATTCGGAAAGATCAGACTTTTTTACACAAAATCATGCCGAGTCATATTTTTTTTCCGACCATAGGATTGAGATAAACATTCAAAAGAAAGTCTTGAATCTTGTTAAGTTAAAAACTCATCAGCGTGTTTCTCCCAGACGTTAAGGCCTAAAAATCTAAAAATTGCCGGACACTCATATTTCAGTATACACTATAACATATCTTAATTGCAACTAAATCGGATATGTGACCCTCAAATGCTGGCTGAAAGTTGGTGGATAAGTCCATATACATACGTATAAAATTTTTTTTCTCTAATCTACACCACTGTTTGCGGTATACGCCCCCTCCAAAAGTGCGCTCCGGCGAAATTGTTGCTCGGCGGTTGACAGGTTTATGACCATACGGTTTATCTGAAAATATATATATATATATTTATAAACTAGACATTTAGGTTCACATTACCACATAGGGAAAAATCGATATCTTAAAAAAAAAAAAAAAATGGCGCACCAGCGAATTTTTTTTTTTTTTTTCAGATTTCACGGAAAATTTGTATTGTTCATACAAAAAGAAAAATTACACAGGACCTCGATTCAATGGCTCTCGATTTAATAGACAGTCCCCATCATGTCGCATTTATCGATCCGTTTTTCGCGTGGTGGGGGACGCTTAAAGTCTCCCCGATCAGGCCCGTAGCATGGAGTGCCAATGCGCAGATACGGCATGGGTGGGCGTACGCAACCTCGATTTAACAAGGTGCAATGCGGAGCCGGTCCCGCCACTGGCCGTTAAATCGAGGTCCTAGTGTAGAAGGGGGCCGTTTATTAAAAATTCCACCTTTTGTGACGTAGACTGGCTTTTCGAACAATTTAAGACTTGGCCCATGCAAATTGGATGTATAGTTTTTTTTTAATATGTTGTCAACCATGTTGAAAAACATAGTTTCGAGAAAAACGCATTCAAAGTTTTGGTGATAGATAATTCATACATAAAAACTAAATTTTTTATTTGTCTCTTTTTTTTTGTTTCTCAACGTTACTCAGCTATTCCTGGACCATACAACAGCTCCTCAGCATTCACAGTTTGATCGTTTCTTGGATTTTTTCCAACATTTTTGTTTATGGATTCGTTGTTGTACGCGGGGATAAAGGCCTAGCAGGTTGATAAATAATTTCTGCCGAACCACATTTTAAATTTCAACAAATAAATATTTAACATTTATTAAAAATGATCCTTGACCCACTAGGTCAAGGTGTCAATAAAAGGAGGTTTTACATTTGGAATATTGAAATAGCCTTCGATTCGGTTTTTTTATTTTAATTTTAATTTCCGATGTTTTTTTTACTCCTGTACCGCGTGTACTCTTGTCAGTCACGTTATTAATTAACGACGCCACCTAGCAACTTCACCATAGGTCCGTCGTTGCTAGGGTACCGCGCGAACATTTGTTGTTTGTTTTAAATTAATAAGGATTCCAATTTTTTATTTACGGTCTCGACTTTATTGGTCGAGCCTCAGAGCCTCGGACGATTTTATGTCTACGGGGACGACCTTACTGGTCGCCCCGTCGGTGTCAACTGATTTCTTTATGAGTGACTCTAAAGTAGTCCTCTGTCTTTTCGGATCAAAGCGTGCAGCATCTCGCCGGCCACCGTGAGATCCCAGTCGTCAGCAAAATTCGCAGACAACTCTAACATGGGATCATCACCGGTGGTTAGCTCGCACGTTGATAAGATCATTATGTTTGAGACGGTATTCCTCGTCTTAACTATAAAATTTGTTTTGAACTAAAATGGTGATATTGAAATAAATGATTCCAAAAACCCAGGACGTAACAGAGGCAATATTAGCAGCAGTTTCAACAGTGGGATTGCCATTCCACGATGCCTTTGGCGCAAATTTTCATATAACGGAGTTTAAGCACTTATTGAAATTCTGGTTAAAAGCGCCTAAACATTCTTCAAAAAGTTCGTCCTTACTAAGGTCCACATATATCGGTTTTATTGCTTCAGTAACATCTGCAGGAAATGCAGGTTTATATGCGTATTCGTCCCAAGTTCCTTTGGCAATTGCCTGCTGTCACGAACACCACGAGCTTTCTCCTTCCGGACAATACTGATGTTGGGGAGTTGCGTCGGTAGAATGTTTATGGTAGAATGTAGCCCAGACAGCTTTTGTCATTCCTTTCAATAAATCACTATTCCGACGAATTGCAAGACCGTAGAATGCAGTCAATTCTTCAATGAGCTTTCCAGTCAGCTTTCCCCTTCCACCGAGGCCCTTATTCTCTTTTTTGCAATTTAGTAATCTTGTTCCCATCCGTTTTTGAACATGGTTGATACATTATTTTTCTTCACATCATACGGGAGAGCTTGCACGATTTTGCTGTACGTCTTCGAATCACCGCCCCTAATATAATTTACGTATTTCGTTCTGTGTAATTCCTCCGCTCTTTGAAACATCTCAACCATAGCATCAGGTTCTATTTTGCCTACAGAACCGACATGATTTGCGTCACAGGATTCAGCGTGATCTTCTAGCCAACTTTGATATACCTCTGAATCAGTTTTGTCTTTCCACATAGCACATGCCTTGCAGTATGCGGATTTCACACAAATATCAATAACTTTTTTAGAGCAATAACCGATTAGTGTCGTGACATCATGTAACGAACTAAAACCGCGATTGCGTCAGGTGCCATCACCAGAAACTGTCAATCCATCTGCTTTTTCACTCTGTTCGACGGTTAATTTTTTTTAATTCTTCACCAGCAATTCTTAATGACATTGTCTTTATAGATTTTGTGGCATCACGAATCTGTCTCACAATAGTATCGTAGAAAGATTGGAAGATAAAATGCGGCAAGTCCATGAACGCACAAAACTTTTCTGCTCCACCCAGTGAAACTCCAAGCAATCGCATCGCAAAAATGAATGAAACGATCAATTTCGTATGAATTTCGAATCAACGGGCACGACGTTATTTCTTTTGGCGTACAGGAATTGCAGTTTATGACAATTTTAAATCCGAGTACTCATCGACTAGATTCGCAAAATTCAACGTCACTTCTACACAATTTACATTTCACATGTTCACTTATCGCTGCAAAAACATCAATGAAATTGATAATTCTATTACTGACACCTGGATTTATTGTCACGAAATCTAGTCGGCCAGTGCTCAACTTTCTCGCACTCGTGCTAGCTCTCGGATCTTCTCTCACTATATAAGCGTGCACCTTCTTAGCTATATTTTAAGTACTATTTAAAGTATATTTTAAGTATAAGTACTAGTATGTAAGATAAAAATTATAATTACACGTGTAAACAATCTGTAATCTGCTCCATGGGCTAACCCCCAGAGCGAAATACATATTCATTCATTCATTCATTCTCTACTTTAAATCTATTAGGTGGGCCCGTCTTCTTCCGTTTCCTGTTACCCCTGCTTGTTGGTTTTCCGACCACATATCTTTTTGATTTATTATCCATCACGATACACGGAACAAACAACACGAAGCGAATGATACACATGAATCGTGCGACTGCCGAAGATCGACTGATTCATTTGTGTCGGATTTTCCTACGCTTGTATAACGGGTTTTTATTCAATTCAGAAACGGGAATTCCCCACCCCACCTCTACCTGCAAATACAATCGCCCAATCGAAATATCTTCCAAGAATTAGGGTCCATACAGGCCAACAAAGGGTGGGCAGGTTGCAGATCTGGTCGGCGGTCGCACATCTGCCGCTCGGTGCGGTCGCGCACTTGGTACTGTTCCACAGAAAATGCTGTATCTCCGTCAATTTGAGAAATTTCTTTAAAAAACATTGGTGAAAGCATTATTAACAAATGCATCTTTCAGAAATTAAAATAAAAAAATTACCAAGATAAAAAATTCGAACCGTGTTGTAGTGCCTTAAGCACTGCAAGTACTGACAACCGCGTTCCAAAACCGTTCGACAGCTTACTGCCGCCAGTCAGTGACGTCATCAAATTTGTCAC
Organism: Rhorus exstirpatorius; assembly: GCA_963564615.1. Classification (NCBI taxonomy): domain Eukaryota; kingdom Metazoa; phylum Arthropoda; class Insecta; order Hymenoptera; family Ichneumonidae; genus Rhorus; species Rhorus exstirpatorius. The sequence continues at coordinate 7,725,073 of OY751317.1, read as the reverse complement.
GTTTTGACTGTAGCTACTGCGGTCTGGGACGTGAGGCAATTGCAGTAGTTGAAAGATGTCGGCCATGGCGTGCTGGCAACTCGAAGTAAAAACGGAACGCTGTTGGCAGTCAACTGCGTGACGTCACGGTCGGCAGTACTGCAAGTATATTTTAGAACATACCCTTCCACAAAGCTGGACCCCCCCCCCACAAGGTGACGTCACAAAACTTTCATCTACCCCCGCTCCCCTTCCCATCAATCATAAAAAAAGCATTAAAAAATTTCGTTATTTCTAAAAATGCTTTTATTAAATACTTTCTAGACTTCAATTGCACACAATAATATTTAAATGTTTTCACTTAATATTATACGAAATGGGTTAAGGGGAAATATCCAAGTAGATAGCGGAAAAAATAGGTGAATTTTAGAAATTATTATCTCAAAAACTATTTGTTCGATTTCATTCAGGTTTGTTTTATTCGAAAGTACACATGTTAAGGTATGTTGACAAATTTATTTATAAGTATATATTGACTGGGAACGCTGCTGTTATGGCCGGCGTAAAAAATAGTCCCTCGCTGGCACGGTCTGCGGTCCTCAAAATTACATGCAGTCGGTTGATCTGAAACCAAAATTTTAAAATGATTCTCAAAATATAATTTATGATGCCGTTTGGAACGTAAGATTTAAAAAAAAAAATAGTTTTTCGCGAAATGGCGGCCGATTGAACTATACATTCATTTTTCAACCTTATTTTTCGACCTTTCTGGCTTAATAAAAAAAAATAATTCTGTAAAAAAAGAAAATTCCTACGTTCCGAACTAGAAAACATGTCCGAAAATATTGTGTCAAATTTTGGAAACAATCGGTCGAACCGTTTTTCAAATATTTTGGGGACCGCCTTGGAATAGTATGTTTTGAGATAATTGCGTTTGGCAAAGAAATGACGTGCATGGGAACTCGGTCGCTCGTCAGCTTCTCGGTAAATCGCCCATAACTTTTACAGTTCTTCTAATATCAAGATAACATTTACACACGATATTCTTCATATTTCAAACTCGGAGATTTTTTTTTCGGAAAAATTGATTTTTGTAAAAAATTCATATTAATTACATAATATATAATATTATATTGGGAAAATGTTTTTTTTTACTTTACCGTCAATCTGCGATTCCTGGACCATAGAGTAGGCCCTCCGCAGTACCGGCAGCATCTTCTGCAGCAGTCCTTGTCTGCCTTCGCTGAATCCTCCCTTCACGGGTCACGTTGTGAGTTTTGACTTCAGCGGTACGCACGCGTTCCGCATCTTCGAACTCGCAACACCGATCAGCGTTTCTTCCTACCTTGATGACTAATGCATCCATAACTTGGAGATATGACTTTGCCCCAGAGTTTAATATACATCTCGGGATATTAGTGGAAATCTTTAAAATGTTTGAACCACTGTGGGTAATTTTGGGTTCTATCCGTCAAATCACGTTATTAAAACTCTCATTTGAATATTTGCGTACATTCTCCAACGCAGCGTTGTAATAAATTTTCAGTACGTAGGTCCCTGAAAATTGGTTCTATAGCTTTAGCAACATTCAGATGAAAAGCGTTCTTATGGTGGTAGCTGTTCAATGTATTAGTAGCTTTAGCTTGCTGCCAAGTACACTATGAATCGCTTCCTGACGGACAATCGTCATGCTGTGGCTTTCGGTCGGTTGACGCCATGTGAAAAAAGATGGCCATAATCGCTTTCTTCATGCTTTCCACAGAATCGCTATTACGTCTTATCGCGAGACTGTAATAAATTGTGAGTATGTCAATAAGATAGCCCGTCCATTTGGCCCTTCCTACAAGTCCTTTTGTATTTTTCTTACAATTTCTCAGTCCCGTGCCCATTATTTTCTGGACGTGTCCAACACACTCTTTCTTGCTTATCGCTGTACCTCCATATGGTACGCTGTCAATTATGTCCTTATAAGTTTTCGAGTCCCCATCGCTTATGTAATTGGTGTATTTCACTCAATATTTTTCTTCTGATCTTGAAAATATTTCACACGTATCGTCAACCTCGATTTTGCCGGAAGAACCTTCGTGGTTTATATTACACTTGTTGATATGCTGGTTTGTACGATCCTCATACTCAGCAGTATTTTGCTTACTCTTCCAGTGAAATGTCTAATAACCCTACATACTCCTGTCAATGAATTGAAGCCTGGCTTGCACCATGTGCCATCCCCTGATATGGTTAATCCCGCGTTTCTTTCGTTTGTTGCATCTGTCGTCATATCCTTTTCTTCCTACATAGATGACCTACAAATCATATCTCGTACTGATTCCGAAGCAGTTTTTTACAATCGCGTCATGCATAGTTTGTACAACCGGACGTGCTCAATCCATAATTCTGCAAAATCTTTGCATTCCTCTTAGTTCGATCCCTATAACTCACATAACAAAAGCGAACCTTGTATTTACTTCGTATGCGTTGGAAATATATGGGCAAGAAGGAACACTTCGGGGCTCACAGGACGGACACTATTTTCAGTTTGAACCCGAGACCACGAGTAGAGGTTTCTGACACTGTAATTGTTTCTCCGCACTCTTTGCATTTCACGTGATCACCGATAAACGAGAACACGGTAACGATATTTACAAAAACATAAGTAATATCGCAGTTGATGCTTGGTTCTAAATTGATTGACGTTCGCAGTTTTTTTGCCGAAGCACTCACGCAACTAGAGTCTTGTTCGGATTCATAACGATTTGTGGGACGTCCTTTTTTTTTAGGCCGGTCTTTACGAATCACCTTATTCGCTTTATCCGCTCTCGTCATTTTACTTTGACGATTTCCTTCTCTCCTCTCCATTTCACTATATAATTTTCACAAAACGATGCACAAAATAATAAACGTTGCTCTAGAGGAACTGTTGAATTTGTAAAGGGTCTGGCCCTCCATACCTGCTAGACAAAAGGGTATGAGTCAGGCGGCCTAACGAGCAGCCGGCTGCTCGACCGCATTCCGGTAAATTCCCTATAACTTCCACAATTGTTGGAATTTCAATATGAAATTTACACACAATATTCTTAAGACTACGGACTTTAAGATAAGCGACAAAAATTTTTTGGAAAAAATTATTTTTCACTCGGATATTCCCCCTTAATATTTGAGACTAGTAGCTGAATAAGAACCTCGACTATAAAACAAATAACAATTAAAAACGTAGAACTTGGACTGGGGACGGTGGTCCTCATTCATTCTCTTTTCGCCACGGAGAAGTCATCCATTCGGAAATAGAGGGTATGATTAATAAATTTATTGTGGTTTTAGACTGATCGGTGGACGGAATTTCCAGGCCCTCAGTCTCGACATCAATCTCATCATGCCACTTCAGATCTGCGGCACCTTCCATGGAATCGGCCGTGATAACCATCAGCTCTGTTGCCCGTTTTGCAGCTACTCTTAGTGGTCGTATCTTTAAAGATTGCTGTGTTGTAGCTGTTCCTTTTTTCGCGTGCATCTCTTTTATATGGAGTTTGGCTAACTTGATAGACGCGTGATAGAGACCACAGTGCTTACAGCATTTCACTGTGAGTTGCGACTTTACTGAAGGGCAAAAATAATCGCTAGGTAGTACTTTGAACTCATTGAAAAACGGGTGAATGTCGATAGTCAAGCGAAGAATCAGTGGCGCAAATTTCTCTTCTTTCGTGATTCCTGCGGAGCTAAAATTATCTGGGACGACCAACCCCGTATTGAGACTTTGCACTATTGGATAAGGTGGTGGACAGTGATGGGCGTTTTTTCAATTAATAATAGTCTAATTACAAATTACGAATGTAATTAGTATCGATTTTTCTTCTAATTACAAATTAAGAATGTAATTAGTATCGATTTTTCTTCTAATTACAAATTACAAATGCAATTAATATCGTTTTTTTTTCTAATTACAAATTACAAATGTAATTAGTATCGATTTTTCTTCTAATTACAAATTACGAATGTAATTAGTATCGATTTTTCTTCTAATTACAAATTAAGAATGTAATTAGTATCGATTTTTCTTGTAATTACAAATTACAAATGTAATTAGTATCGTTTTTTTTCTAATTACAAATTACAAATGTAATTAGTATCGATTTTTCTTCTAATTACAAATTAAGAATGTAATTAGTATCGATTTTTCTTTCAATTACAAATTACAAATGTAATTAGTATCATTTTTTTTTCTAATTACAAATTACGAATGTAATTAGTATCGATTTTTCTTCTAATTACAAATTACGAATGTAATTAGTATCGATTTTTCTTCTAATTACAAATCACGAAAGCAATTAGAATCGATTTTTCTTCTAATTACAAATTACAAATGTAATTAGAATCGATTTTTCTCCTAATTACAAATTTAAAATTTCATTACTATCATTTTTTTTTCTATTTACAAACTACAAATGTAATTAGGATCGGTTTTTTTTTCAATTACAAAGTGCAAATGTTATTAGGATCAAATTTCCCTACAATATAATTTTCCGAATGTATTTCATATCATTTTTCGAACAAATTACAATCATGCTTCAGGCATTTATGGAATGGGTCATTCCAAGGAAATATGAGTAATCTCGAGAATGTGCGGGTCATTCCATAAAAATATCAATGACTTCCGCTATGTACGAAACTTTCTAAAAACTATATATGACTGACTTCGAGTACACATGGGTTGTTCCGAGGGAGCATGACTGACTTTATGCACAAATAGATTTCATCGTTATATCAATGATTTCCCAAGTATGGGAAAAATACTTTCGAGCATCTGGCTAGCAAAAAGTATGTTACGAGTTGAATAGATCGTTTCAAGAAATGATTCGGGAACGATTTTCAAATTTGGAGTAAAATATTAATATCATTATCCCGTACTTGGAAAATTTTTCCACATGCTAGATAAAAAAATTTTCGCATACTTGAAAATCAATTTCCCATTATTTCCAATTTCCCAAGTATGGGAATAATATTTCCTAACATCTAGCTAGCAAAAAGTATGCTACGAGTTGAAAAGGTCGTTTTAAAAAGTGATTCGGGGACGATTTTCAAATTTGGAGTAAAATATAATTTTCCCATGCTTGGGAAATTTTTCCAATACCAGGGAAATTTTTCCCATACATGGGGAAAAAAAGTGTGGAAAAAGTTTCCCAATAATGGAAATAGTATATTATGCGGCAAGCGCGTAAAGTGACTGTTTTCTAGCGAGGTCATGTTTTTAGAACGAGCCGTTGGCTTTGCCACGTGAGCCGAAGGCTCACCTGGCTCCGGAAGATTGGAATACCCGTACATACCTGAAGTCATTGGTATTTACATTGAATTACCCATATATACCTGAAGTATGATTACAATTATTGATAAAAATAATATCAATTATATTCGGAAAATGTGATTACAGGAAAATACGATCTTTATTCCATTTCTTTGTTGTAATTAAAAAAAGGATTCCAACTACGTTCGTAGTTTGTAATTACAAGAAAAACCGACTCTAATTACTTTCATAATATGTAATTAGAAGAAAAACCGACTCTAAATACATTTGTAGTTTGTAATTAGAGAAAAACCCGACTCTAAGTACTTTTGTAATTTGTAATTAGAAGAAAAATCGATTCCAATTACTTTCGCAATTTGTAATTAGGAAAAAAAAATATTCTAATTACATTTGGAATTTGTAATTAGCAGAAAAATCGATTCTAATTACATTTGTAATTTGTAATTAGAAGAAAATTCGATACTAATTACATTCGTAATTTTTAATTAAGAGGAAAATCGATACTAATTACATTCGTAATTTGTAATTAGAAGAAAAATCGATACTAATTACATTCGTAATTTGTAATTAGAAGAAAAATCGATACTAATTACATTCGTAATTTGTAATTACAAGAAAAATCGTTACTAATTACATTTGTAATTTGTAATTACAAGAAAAATCGATACTAATTACATTCGTAATTTGTAATTAGAAGAAAAATCGATACTAATTACATTTGTAATTTGTAATTAGAAAAAAAACGATGCTAATTACATTTGTAATTTGTAATTAGAAAAAAAAACGATACTAATTACATTTGTAATTTGTAATTAGAAGAAAAATCGATACTAATTACATTCGTAATTTGTAATTAGAAGAAAAATCGATACTAATTACATTCGAAATTTGTAATTGAAATTTTCCTAATTACATGTTGCAATTGTAATTAGTAATTTTTTCTTTCCTAATTACAAATTGAAAATGTAATTAGTATTTTTTTTCCTCTTAATTACAAATTATCAATGTAATTAGTAATTTCAATGTAATTAATTACAAAAAGTAATTAGTGGTGCCCAACACTGGTGGTGGATCGAATCCATCCTTAAAAATCATCCAAAGACTGCTTCTTCGTATTTCACAACAATCCGGCCTGTCGCATTTTGTTATTTGAAAGAAATACTGCGATCCTCACACATAACCACCGTACGATTGCATATTCTCGAAAGGTGCAGAAAGTTCACTATTTTCGGAATGTATGTACAGTCCGACCTCCGAATAAGAAACCCGGCAATAAGAAACCTTCCCCAGTTTCGCGCTCAAGCACTTCCCCCACTACGACTCGAGCTCCGAGCTCGAGAATTTTGTGCGCGAACCTCTGGTGAAGAAACCAGCCTGGGAGAGATTATTCGGGCAAAATAGAGTTAACATTGTAGTGTAATTTAATGTGTGCGTGAGTGTGTGTGTGTGCGTTTTTGCATGGGCGATGTAAACAAACTGGAACTCTTTCGAGAGTTTCTTATCGAGAGGATCGCATGGGGAAAATAGTGAGAGAGACAGACAGAGGTAGTGAGTGCGGAGCGCGCGCCTGGTGGGGGTATCCGAATTCTAGGAAAAACTCTTCCCCTTGGGGGCTTTTGGTTTCTTATTGGGAGGTCGGACTGTACTCTGTGGTTAGAACATGGCCATCTATGACCATGCCGCCCCATATTTCTGCCAGAATTTCGCCAGCTCGCGCGAAGTTCTTTTGCTCCAAAGCATCGTTGACCGTTCTATTTTGGGTATCGAGATGACTACCGAAATGATCATGAGGTAAAATAACTCCTGCACAGAAAATATTAAAATGAATGCCTTTAATGCCATTAATACAATTCCTATATTAATTTTCGTATATATTTCCATTAAGTGCCAGTACCTGAAAGTTATTTACTTTATTCTACGCTCGACGCGGTTGAATGCGCTTCTACCTAGAGCATTCGTAGCAATGTATATCGCGTCGAGATCGTACTTCTTAAAATGGTCTGTAGCACTTGCGATGACTCGTGGGTACCGGGGATTCTCGTCAGGGCCACCATCGACTGTAATCATCATCACACGCTTGATGAGATCGTTTTTTGTTTTCATGACAGGCCGAAAGATTTTCAGACCCGTGCGCGTTTCTAGATCAAGTGCATGTGTCTCAGCTGAAGTAGAATCATGTTTTCCGCTGCGAATACCGATGTAAGTTCGAAGCAATAGTTTCCAAGGAACGAATTGTAGAAGTATAGAAAGTTGCGTCTAGATAATTTACGTGTAGATCATTTTGTGCTCTTGAAAGCTTGACCGGTAGTGCGTTCACGTACCTTTTACCTTCTATTGTAGCGACGTTTCGGGGTAAAAGTCGTAAGGGTAATCCCAATCGACTGATTAATAAAGTTCCGCAGCTTCGGATTGCATCGCTAAGGCGTTTATCATCAGCTCACCCACCAAAAATCGCTATGTCTGATACAGCTTCCAGCAGTGCTGACTGATCAGTCTCGAGCCTAGGCCTCTCAACAGTTTTTCTAATGCTGAGCTCTTTCTTCAACTCTGGATTTTTCTCGAATACTTCCTCCAATTTGATTTCTTTCTTTCCTCTTTGTTTTCTCTGACGATCCGGGTGAGAAATTTTTCTCTTGAGGCATTGTTTTTCTCGTTCTAATTCTAGCCTGAGTTTCTGTAATTTAGAACGAATGTAATATCGTCAGCTAGTCCAGGATCGATGGCAATCATGAAGCTCGTTATTTGCGTTTTGAGGTCAGATATATATTTTTTTTTTGACATGGTTTAGGACGGCTTTTTGCGGTTGACATCCTGGGTAGCACTATCATTTTTTTTTCTGGAGTACTAACCGCTTCCACCTTACTCTCAGCGTGGGAAGTAGAAGGCGAGCTTGTAGGAACAACAGGTACATTACTTTCAAGTTCGCCTCGAGTTTTTTTTTTTTTGCGGAAGCAGTTTTCACGTAAAAATTAAGTATTCCTGCGTTCTTTTCAGTTGCCTTTTTTATCAATTCATTAACCACTGAGTCAACTTCTTTTCTAAATTCTTTGTCGTATTTGTATTTTTCCTTCAAGCTCGCCCACAATTCATTTGATTTTTTTTGAATGAGCTGCTTTGAAATGTCCGGCGAGCTTTCTTATACACCTCGAAGAGTTTTTTATACACCTCACCACGATTCGATGGCATTCTGTCGTCCCTATTATTTAATCTAAAATATAAGAGCAATACTCCAAGTTATCCTGTCGAAATTTAGCGTCGACTTAAATCTATTACAAAGTCTTTATTCTATTATTGAATAATTATTGAAACTTACCTGCAGTTGAGTTCAAGCAGATTAAAGATGAGACGAAACGCACCAGATAAAAAAAAAATTAAATATCAATAGGGGATTCCCGCACTGTCAGCAGTTCCGCAGTGCCACTGTTCCGCAGTGGCAGAGCTTGGAATTTTCATAGGATCAACCCCAGAGTCGGGTTCTAGGGTTGAATGTATGGGGCGTCAGTGAGAGTCTTGCAATTTTTCAGGTGTGAGTTTCCCATATTCAAATTAAGGTGATTCTTGCAATCTCGTCAAATATAGATAGGTTGATAAAAGTACGACAAACGGAAAGGATGAAGTTCTTGCAGTATGCTTGCAAAGTTTTATATTCTTTTACCGTTTGGTTCCGGAGATATATGCTCGTAAATTTTCCAATTTAACACGGTGAGTGTAGGCCTCAAAGTTACAAACGCAGCTAGAGTGCTTACTCATTCAAATTCTAATATTTAAAAACTAGATCAGCGAACGAAACTTTGCTGGATCGATACTATAAACATTATTAAAGATTCTGATGAAAACTTAAATTTATTTACCGTACCGTTATAATTAAACAGCGTGTGCATCTCAGTGCACGTGATGGAAGTGGAACTTCTTTGGTGGCTTTTGCATGCCTAAATTTATAATAAAGCGTATTTTTTATTTTGTATCTTGGGGTTGGGGGGTCGAGAGAAAAAGAGACAGAGAGAAAGAGTGTATTTTACAAGGCATGTAGAGTTGGAAGAATTCTTACGTATAAGAATAAGCCTTCGGACACAATATCAACAATACTTTATTTGTTTTGTGATTTTCCATGGATTCGTCATAAAATTAATATTCGTCAAGAAAGTAACATTCAATTTATTTCTTCGATTTCCATGAGATCGTCAGCTGGTGCTTCAACGTGTATACTAGATACTTTAGCGCTATGGTGACTGAAATATGAGATATAATATGTTCTCGGCAGAGTCTTTTTTCGTGCTCTGTATTCTCGGTTACGCTCTGCTCCTGTTTTGGGCGTCGCGAAATCTGCAGAATAGCATAGTTCATATATAATTGAATTACTCATTACTTAGAACTCCTTTAAAACGTCCAAAAGACCCAAATAAAATACCTTTTCATCATTTTTGTTATTAATAGAATGAATGTCATGATCATAAAAATTATAACGACAATGTTAGTAGTAAATATCTTCGATTTATCCATCGATGGTTAACCGTCCGTTGTATCCATTGAAAAATGTATTATGAAATTATGTGCAAATTTATAAAAACTTTTGGAGAGAATATTTTTAATTTGAACGTTTTGAAATTGTTGATACAAATAATAACAAATTTAACAATATAAAATAAAATAAAAATAAATTATTATTAATATATGTACCATCTTTATTTTTAATATTATTATTTTTTTATTTCGAAAATGAAAACAATAGACTCACAACATGATATGCATGACACCCGAGTCGAAATTTTGGTCCTACGATAGGCCTGCAAAGTCCTACGTTCAGTAGAATGTATGAGGACCTATAGAGGACTAGTTTGTATTGTAACGACCAACGAGTCCAAATGGGCCTCGTCGCGTCATCTATCGGGCCCCGTCCAAAGACGGGCGGTATATCGATCTAGATCAATTTTCGCCGGCCGGCTTCGGCCACGTGGTCTCCCCCCGTTACGCGAGCCCGGGCCGTCTTGTTAATCCCTCGTCCCAGTCCACCCGGAATCGTCTCGGGGAGAGCATCGTCGTATTATCACGGTTGTTGGCAATTATCTTTATATATTCTCATAGGCCTCCCCGAGACCATTTATAGTGCACGGCATTTAGAGGTACGTGAAAATCATTCTTCGTGAAGCATCGATATAAGAAATTGTAAGCCGTTGAGGCATATCGACCCCTGTGGCTATTGTTCTGCGTATTTAATATTTATCGACAAAACGTTCCAGCACACGAGTGTGAATGGGCCGTTGTGTAGCACGAGAGCTCAAGCGCCGAGACCCTGAGGGGATCCTTCGTCGATATCATCCTGCGGGATTAAGAAACTGTACCTGTAGTCCTGCTGCGGCGGACAATTCTGCGTAACGGTGTAAATTCACCAGTCTGAGACGATTATCATCGGATTTCGCCACGAGGCCATCTACGCATCGATCAAAGTAAGAACATCGGCGGAACGTGAAAGAGAGAGAGAGAGAGAGAGAGAGAGAGAGATAGAGAGAGTGAGTAACGGCGTTGTCGTTGCTAGAAGAGACGCCATCCGCCATCTTGTCTCTCCACGCCGCGCTCTCCTCACCATCGAGCGACGATACGAAGATAAGTCCTCGTATATAGATATATCTCGTCGATTCGTGAAGCGTCACATATCGCGATACGAACTTGTGACGCCGTTTAGTTAACACATCAATAGTCAATTTAGCTTCCTTTCATATTAGTAATAAAACTCGAGGAGAGTTCATGCCGAATTTAAAGTCGTCATGGACGACATATTTTTGTCCTGCGTATCATCTCATAAGTGCGATCCTGGTCGACGAATCACCCCGGTAATAATTTAATCTGAATCGCTCCGTGATTTTTGTATGATATTTTCTTTGCCCCCCTTTTTTTTCCTTTTTTTATATATGCGCTTTTTTTGCAGTTGCGATTAATTGTTACTAACGATTAATCGCTCGTCATAATCTGTGTGTAATGCGAAGCATGACGACTGCGGTCCTCTGCCATTGTTATTATTTCTATTGTTCTGTATTTCACGGTTTGAGGTCATTCGAGCGTGCGATATCTTGGCCCGTAAGCCCCTTTAGCTATATAGATCGATCTTTGTAACTCTTGAACAACGCTCACTCGACGCCCGAGATCCCGATATCTCTCGTGCCCATCGAAGTCGATCGAGTCTCTTGAAATAAAATATATATTTGATTTTTTTTTTTGAAGATTTAATTGTGTTACTTTATTTTCGAATAAAATAAAGTCGAATTCGTTACAATATTGAAAAGGGGGCCTATTCTAGGCCTAAAACACGGCACATATTTCTATTTCTTCCACGGTTAGTTCTTAAGTAGGACTTCCAAAGTCCTACAAGTCTATACATTGGGGCAGGCCCAAGATTTCCCACATATATCGATAGATTGATGCCAAAGGGGCGTATCCGTTATGTATAGGCATAGTTTATACGCCCCTATGGAATTTAACCATCGATATATGTACAGCAAAATGAAAAACGCGGGTCAAATTGGCATAATAAATATAGTTTATTATCTATAAATTAGAAATTAGGAATGATCGATGAACGAATTTAAAACTGTTATTCCATTTTTTAAACCCTGTAAATTTTGCAAAAAAAAAAGTCATTGACCGGGATTTGAACCCAGTACCCTCCGATCGACGAATTCAGCACTTTCGATCCTAAAATAATCATCAAATAAAAAAAAAAAAAAATTTAGAAATTATTTTCTTTTACGAGTGTTTCGGGCTTCGTAGTGCAGACGTTATTCCATAGAAATTAATTTCAATTCTACCTAAGATTTTTAACGAGACCTACCTAACGACTGATACGCTACCACTACGCTATTGATTCCTTACGAGTTCCTTGTATTTAAATGACATTAGTGACAAAGCGCTGTCTCACCAGGCTATATAGAACAGCATGATATTCATTAAAAAGGTGATATATAGCGAAAAATTGATTCTATTGTTAATTAACAAATAGGTTCCATAATAATTGGGAGCATTGAAATTATAAAACTCATATCTAGAATATTAAAAGTGTGAACAGTACAGGACGGTGTAGAAAAAAATACCACATTCATGCAATCAATTTACTTAGTGCACCTTAGTTAACAATTACATTTCTCAAGATCCATGGATAGTTCAAAAATTAAATTTGTTATATGGGCTTGTGAGACTATGTACAAGGCAACAGTGGGTGAAAATGTTATTCAACTGTTAATTAACAATTAAGTTTAAATAAACTACAGGCAATTCAAGTTTGAAAATTCATAGCTCGAATCCTCATATTCGGAATAGGACAGGATACAAATTTTTTTAAATTTATATGATTAATTTACCCTTTTCACGTTAGTTAACAAATATATTTCTCGAGAACTACATGTGGTTTCAACATCAAAATTTTTCTACTAGCTTGTAAGACTGTGAACGAGGCAATACCACACGAAAATTTTCATTTATCTGTTAATTAACAATTGCTCGTCATAATAATTACGTGGTCAGTTGTACTTTTCGAGGACCTAAAAATACACGCTCTTGTCAAACAGACTGTATATACACATATACTAACTATACTATTGTGGGCGACACAAAATAAAACGACTCAAACTGCGAAAGTCCGAATAATTGTAAAATAGTGCATTTTATTAAACATACACAAAGGCGATAATGAAACGCTCGTCTTCGAGTCTTATCTCCGATCGAACTGACTCTCGGACCGTATATATACCACACGCTTGGACGCGCAAAAAAAAAGGGGGAGGGTATACAAAGGACTGTGACGACTGTACGTCGTCACAAGCTCGTAAAACATGCATATATCTAGTAGCACCAGAGAGGTCCTCTATAGGTCCTAATACATCCTACTGAACGTAGGACTTTGCAGGCCTATCGTAGGACCAAAATTTCGACTCGGGACGTTATAGTAGGACGTCAAGGATCACAAGAGGTACAAATATGAAAAAGATAGCTCTATCAGGTTCTAAATCGGGCTTGCGGACCAAAAAGCGCTTAATAAGGTCTTGTTTGGTATCTAAAGGTACAATGCAGGACCAAAATTTCGACTCGGGAAATACCCCCTAACTAATAAATAATAATGTTGAGTTTTACTTGCACATCCCCTCTGGGGGGTTTTTACAAGGGTGGTGATTTCGTATACTTTCCGACCATCTACCGCCTGCTCCGACCATTATTATCACCACCTACTCCTCCTCGCGATCATACGTCTGCAGCCGCATCGCTCCTTTACTATTTTACCCTGTATCGCATTCGCCGAGGACAGAAGAAAATTGCAGAAAACCTTCCGCAGATACAGGTCGGAGTCTCCCTAGTTCCCCCCTGGTGGTCGCGCGAGTAAACTCAAGCGCGGTCTCCAGAGGAGCCCTAAGCAAGCTCCTCCTTTACTGTGATTCAGTGCGCGGCTAAGCGACCTTCCGAGCGGTAAGAACCGCTGCGCTAGTCCTTCAAAGCCGCACCCCGGCCAACCACCCCTTACAGAAAGGTGTTTTTGGGCATTTGTTTTGGTGGGATCCGAACCACCGGGATTGCAGATTAAACACAGAATAAATTCCATCGGTGTCGGCCGTGGGGCTCGAGCCCGGGTCCGCTGCGTGCGAACTAAGAGTCTCACCCATTAAGCCACTGCTCTCCCTAATACCGCCTAACTATTCTAAACGTAATTATTAGTATGAGAAATTTCCAAACGTACGAATTATAAATTCCCCTACGCAAAATGTTTTATGAAATTGGACATCATTTTAATAGATGTTGAAATGGTTAACATCGATAGATAACTTAAAGTTAATTATTTTGACTTATTATTATTTGTATTGTCGTTGTTATAATTGTTATGATTATCATATGTATGTTATTAATCGTGAAGGTAATTATTATTATTATTATATTGAAGAAATTTTTTAAAAATGAATTTAAGTAGGAAATTGACAAAAAAGGATATTTAAAAAAAGTACGCAAGCTGAGATTCGAACCTGGAACCTTTGACGCGATGAGAGAACGTGCATGCGCGGCACCCTGCCTCTCTCAGGCCGTTGTTTCGATCCGTCTCTCCTACTCTCTCTTTCCTTTCTTAGTGAGCACACACATACAAAAAATAAATATCTATTAGTCTCACCCATACATAGCCTTATACACCACGGTCCCGCCGTGCTAAGAACGGGAAAGCGAAGAACCGCACAAAGTGGAGACGGGGAAAAGGAACGCAATGTATACGCTAGTTGCACATCATCTTTTTGCGATCGTCGCGCTACCCGACCTTGCGGTCACGGGCATCGTAACTTGGATGCCCTTATATTGGTGAGACAATACAACGGTAATCTGTGACTGTATTGTATCTCACCAATGAACCGGCATTCTAAATGGACAGCGCCACCGGCGATACGCAACGAGCGTATAAGCTATACGACTTATACTCTCTCCCACTCTCTCTCTCTCCCAAAGTATATATTTTGTCTCTTTTGCGTCACGAAATCTGACGGTTTTTCGTGACGCGACTTTGAAATTTTACTCGGAACGTGCCTAAAGATGTTTCACTTCAAACACGTCATTTTCTAGCCCTGGGAGCAGACCAATTCTCGCTTGTTTCATTCGTGCCCACTCACGGTGCTTCGCCGCGCCTACGTTCTCTGGCTTAATAAAATGTAACTGTTACTTTGCGTTCCACAATACCAAAATCTCCGTTTGACTCCGCTAAACTGAGTTCAAAACTGAACGCTGGATTTTGTTGGTTTAGCGTTCTTAAACTAGGATTACGACGTTATGTACTGTGGCGCCAGCACACACTGCTGAAGGGAAATGTAATGAGAGAAAGACGCGCTGACTCGTCAGAGAACGTACTGTTCATGTATAGATGCGTCGTATAGTCTCACGTCAAGTACATTTGTTTATATTGTAATATTTGATACTTATAGTAAAGACGAGTTTACAGCTATATGGAAGTACTCTGTATCGATTAGCTATTCATACCATCGCCCCGTTATATTGTAATACGTAAAAAAACGAAGACACAGCCAATACGGTAGTTTAGGTTATGTACACTTGTTCTCATAGCTATATTATTGCTGTCTCGATGACGCAAATATACAGGAGGATGGTCGGTTCACCGTTCGATGAAAATCAACAAGAAAATGAAAACGTAATATGCAATAGATTCGACTATCCTTCGACCCAAATGACACGTTAATAAATAATTTTTGGCTAGTGGTACTAGACATTTTTTTCGTAAGTAGAATATGTTGACTGACAGAAGACCCAACTGTTAAGCAGCATGTGTTTTTAAGCAATAAACTCGTAAACAGAATATGTTGTCACTGACAGAAGACACAACTGTTAAAGACGAAAATCCGCAATACGAAGAGAGAGGTGGTAAGCGCGAGAACGAGTGTCGCGTATGTGTGAGTGAGAGAGAGAGAGAGAGAGAGAGAGAGAGAGAGAGAGAGGGATGTGAGTCGCGAGGAGAGGTAGTAGTAGTCGAGAAGCGAGCGTGAACGGACGAGATACAAGCGTGAGCGTATACCGAGCGAAAACCGAGCGTGAATTTTACAGTAGACGAGACGATCGTAGAACTAGATGATATATGTATCGAAGTAAAAGAAAAAGAAAATGTATTAAGATTAAATTAGAAAAAAAAAAGAAAATCGTTTAACATTCAGAAGTGGGATACCAATCCCATCCCCACAAAAGAGGACTCGCACCGGGCGCGAGCAAAAAGCTAAAATACGCGCGTTAAACGCGAATTCGAGAAACTCGTGATCGTAAAAATTAAGTCCGCGTCCGCGAAGATAAAGACCGCGTAGTAAACGCGAAAATAGCCGAAGACAATCGTATAAACGTTAACGCTGCAACGTTCGAAAATTTCGTGAGACAGCAGAATAATCTCGTCGAGAATAATCATGGTCAAACGAGTATTATGGACATGGAAACATCATTTGAGGATAATAATCGAAACATTGGAGCTCAGGGTCAAGAGAACCAAGGCCTGGTGAGCGTGAACAGTGGCCCGCACTCGTTTTTGCAAACAATAACACACTCGAATACGATAAATTCGGTGAATCGACAAGCAGTTCGTCCAGGCGTAAACACAGGAGCGATTCCGAGAATCGTGACGTCCCAAGCGACCGTGACAAGCGAGCACCAACGTTTGTCGAATTTGAATCCGAACGCCGCGCAATATATACGTCCGCCGCCAACTTACCCATCGAGCGCAATACCGACCGTAGGACCGGTAGGTCCATACGTTCAACAAATACCGCCGCAAAGTTGCCCGAATAATTACAACTTACCAAGAGAGTATCAGAACTATTGGGAACGCTCGGTCACAACGAATGCCTCACCACAGCATTCTCATAATACGGTACCGCAACTGACGGAAGAACTTTACGGACTCAGAGAAGAGAGTCGTCGACGCGACGTACTACTGGACCGATGATTGGAAAGGATGACAACACTGATCCCGTCGGTGCTATCCGGACAGCATATGTATCCACCACCGGAAGCCCCGCTGAATTACAATATTATGCCGGATTTAACGAAAAGTCTCGGTACCTTTGACGGTCTCGGAGGAGGAGGAGGAGTCGCACGTGACTGGCTCGAACGAATTTCGAGCATGCAGCAACTGCATCAATGGCCAGACGCGTTCGCGCTAGAAGCCGCGAGGATGCAGCTGAGAGGAGGCGCCGAGGACTGGTACCATTGTCATCGACGAGAATTATCAACGTGGGCGCAACTTCGAACCCTGTTCAGACGCATTTCGGCATTTCGGATAGCGATTCAATTGAATGGCGAAATATGATAGAACGAGCACAGGCGAAGACCGAGCCTATCACAACGTACTTTCATTCGAAAGCGAGACGATGCCTCGCACTCAATATGACCTTCGGTAACATGAAAGAAGCGATACTAGTCGGACTGTTCTCAAAGGATTTGTGCAGCGCGATGACTGCGAGACGACATCAGGATCTAGAAGACTTCCATCGAGACATTATCGAGTATAAACGCCTCGACCAACAACGTGCCGCAAGATTTAAATCACAGCAAGAAACTCGAAGTGATCGAGCAAGTACAGCGTCGAATAACGCCCCCGCCATAACACGGGAACGCACTGACGATTCGCGCGGTAATCCTCGAAGTATCACGGCTGATACGCGTCCGCCACTCCGCGACGAAAATGGAAAATTTATATGTTACGTAACCGTCCGGGACATCTGTCGCGGGATTGTCCGGAACCTCAACGAGAACTAAGGTGTAGGAAGTCTAACGGTACCGGTCATACCCAACGTCATTGTGTCGCCGAAAGGACAAGTGCACCGAATGCCGAAGTAAACGCGATTAACGACTCGTACAATAATAGTGTCGATAAATACATCAAGGATGTGTTGATAAACGTTCGAACAGTGCGCGCGCAAATCGACCCCGGAAGTTCAGATTGCACTCTTAAAATAACGCGTGCCGTGCTCAAAGAGTTTCGAATAATTCCCGCGCCCCTAGCGCTCAAGGCATTCGGTCCGCCAACGTACATAGTAACATCACCGGGAGTAGTACGAATAGACATTACCGTCGACGAGGTGATCGTTCCGAACGTGCTCGTACGTGTAATGCCGGATGATACGCAAAAATACGAAATGCTCATCGGCTGTATGTTCACCGAAGAACCATTCGTGCGATACGTTAAGGACGGAGACGAACTCACGTTCACCAAGAAACGCGAAAATTATCTCACTGACGTGTTACCCACCGGGCGCGAGGGTACACCGGTCGATGCAACATTATCAACGAACGTTACGCTCCCGCCAGCGTCAATCAGCTTCATAGATGTCGTGAATAACACGGACTGCTACGTGATGGTGGTGTACAATCTCGACGCAGCGAACAAAGAACTCGTCAAGGGTCAAGTCGTGCTAAGAGGGGAGGCCTCTTACATACCACGTATAAGTATAATCAACGAGAGTGACGAAGTGGTGATGTACCAGCACAACGATGAAGTGCTGAAACGAAAACGAGAAATACTAAGTAAGCCCGTGAGTGAACGAACGAGACACGAAAACAACCGTGTGAAAGACTACGAGATGCGAAACGGATTGTTATATAAACGTAAGAGTGAGCGATTGTTGTTCGTGGCTCCGCGCGCGATACGCAAATCGCTGGCCCTGTGATTTCACGACCTCAGAGGTCATCCAGGTACCGAACGAACAGTCGCAAGGTTGAGTGACAGATACTAGTTCCCAGGTGTGCGTCGATATATCCGAAGTCATATCAGCGCGTGCATACAGTGCGCGTTAACAAAAAAACAAGCCGCTTTAGAGGACGACGAAGGGCGTGACTGGGATACGAAGCTTGGCAAGGTACAACGAGATTTAAACGACGCGCCGAACGCCACGACGGGCAGGAGCGCATTCGAACTACTCTATGGTTACCGAGCGAGTAGAAACGAGAGAGAAATTCGCAAAATCACCGACGGAAACCACGTACGAGCGTGGTTCATCACGTACGAGCCCAACGACCGAGGTCGAACCAAGAAGAAAGGAGAAATCACGATTAGTACGAGTCACGAGAAGCCGACGACGACCAACGTATCTCAAGGATTATATCGAAGATTCTCCACTCGAGGACGAGTAGAGTATTAGAATGGCCGAGTGTTAAAGACGAAAATCCGCAATACGAAGAGAGAGGTGGTAAGCGCGAGAACGAGTGTCGCGTATGTGTGAGTGAGAGAAAGAGAGGGATGTGAGTCGCGAGGAGAGTAGTAGTAGTCAAGGAGCGAGCGTGAACGGACGAGAGTACGAGCGTGAGCGTATACCGAGCGAAAACCGAGCGTGAATTACAGTAGACGAGACGATCGTAGAATTAGATGATATATGTATCGAAGTGAAAGAAAAAGCAAATGTATTAAGATTAAATTAAAAAAAAAAAATCGTTTAACAACTTTTGTAAAAGAATTAAATATTTTTGGCGGTTAAAGGTCTGCGTACACTATGCCGCGGTGAGGCGAGTCGTGGCGTGGCGAGTCAAGTCGCGTCGAGTCGTGGTGATGCGAAGCACGGCGATGCGCAGCGCGATGAATCGATGCAATTTTGGTTAATTCTATTTGACAATTTTTTATTTACTTTTTTCGTATCGATACGTGCGATTAAAAAAATTTATATATTGCTGTAGTGTCCACACAATCCAAAAACTTCCGAGCGCTTCGTAAAGATTTCCATCGATTCACCGCGCTTCGCATCGCCGTGATTCGATGCGACTCGATGCGATTGGCGATGCGCCTCGCCGCGGCATAGTGTACACAGACCTTAAGCCCTTTTGACATTAATTCAACCAATTTTTTTTTGAACAATTAGGAGCATATCTCCGGCGTTTACGTCTTTTTCCTTTTATTTCGTGTTAAATTTATTTGTCCAGTCTAAATTCTCTTTCTTTTCTCGACTGTCGCCGTACGCAAAATGGCGGATAATGGGGCAGGAATCGCGAAGGGGAAGCAAGAACTATGAGTGTAAAATAATTTAGACCGTGACACGCCTGACTTCAAGAAGAAATAACGAGATATTATACTTTTATTAAAGGTACAAAAAATATGATTTAATATTGCCAATATCACGGCCTCGTGTCGAACAGTCTTTATTTTCTCGAATTATATATGTGGGAATTTGGACGAATGAAATAAAACGTAGATGGTGAATAATAAATTTAATAAAAAAAGTAGTAGTAACGATTGTACAGAGTTTCACACGCGCAGGCCATCTCCAAATCTACCCTTTCTCACACATTCTCTCTATCACTCTGTCGCTCCCAGCGCCAGCTTTTTGAGTTGCCGGGAACCTACACCATCGGCATATGTCCATCTATCCTACACCGCGAGATAATTGCTCGGACTCGTCACCCGGTGGCCCTACATATATCTATATAGATATTTGTATCACCGTGAGATCTCGCTCACAAGCTCCACGATCTAATCTTGACGACCCTTCGTGGTTCCTGGTCAACTCCCCGCTCTCGCTCTCGTTGATCTGATCACGCGCTCCCACCGGCGCGCATGCGCTCTCATTACGAAGCGGTTTCGAGAACATTCTCGACGGCTCTCGGGCCCTCTCGACTGCCCTCTACTTTCGCTTTCGTATTAGCGCGAAATTCGAACGTTAACATTAACTTTCATTTTTTTATGCCGACATTTATTTCCATTTCAAAGGCTTCCTCGTCGAATGACGAAAAAAAAAAAATTATATATGTATACGCCCTTTTACTTTTAAGAACTGCTAGTAGCCAATTCTGGTGCAAGTTCCTACGGAAAGTAGAGTTAACTGCAATCGGTTATAGGTTTACATAAACTCCGATTACAAACGTATCGTGGAACGTACAGTTGAATTTAATCTATGGTTTCCTTTAACCTGAGTTCACATAATCGTAGTTCAAACAAAAAGTTGTGGAACTGGGCCTGAGGGGACTAGGAAGGCTTAAAATCTCAAAAAATAGGATTTTTTTTTATTAACCTATTCTATCAGTACAATCTTTCACAAACATTTTGGTGGAAAGACAACTGAAAAATTCGCAAATTGTGCTTAGGAGAGCCAAAAGTGTAAGTTGGTATACCTGGCAAAAAGCTAAGTGGTTCATTGAAAAAATGATCATTGAAAAATGTTAAGTGGGTAAGGGTTCATTGAAAGATTATAAACATGAACTTGCACTGCACGATAAAGTACAAAACGGTCATTGAAAACGGCCATTGAACGGTCATAAAGTACAAAAAATGGTAATTGAAAAATGTTAAGTGGGTAAAGGGTCATTGAAAGATTATAAACATGAACTTGCACTGCACGATAAAGTACAAAACGTTATAAAACCTGTGTACGATGCTTTGTTCTGCGAAGAACCATTGTCAAAATGCATGGGACATTATACACAAAATTCGAACGAATCCTTTCATTCGATGGTGCGGAAAATTGCTACGAAAGAATCATTCACTGGGATGATAAGGTAGAAATCGAAATAAGCAACTGTTTTACTATTCAATGACGGTTTAATTTTTTCATTGAATGTAATAACCTGACTACGCTCAAACTACGAACCGCCCGCCTTTGAAATGTGCAAGTTGCGTGGCAGCGAACGCTTGTTGAACGCAGAGAAAAAAATTGCTAGTATCACCAAAAGAAGCTAGGGCGCAAAAGAACCAACGTTCTGCGATTACTACTGAAGAAGAAGCTGCCCTCGAGAAGTCTTTTTACAGCGCGGGTAATTTTTGAGGTACATAACTTACAGTTTTCTACAATGATACAATGCCCAAACTTTAAACGCGTTTTTCTTAAAACAACTTTTTTTATGAGTTTTTCCACGATAACATATTGAACCGACGTCTGTATAGAAAAATTATTTTTTTTGTACTGATACAACAATAAATGTAGCAAATTTTTCGCGTTTCTCATATTATTAGCCGTCATTCTTCTAATTTTTACGTTTTGTTTTTTACAATTTTTAGGTTCAATCTAGAGAGGCAAATCCCCTTCAATAAAATGCTATTTGAAAGCTTCAAAAATTCGCATCCGGCTATTTGGAATTGTGGCAAGAAGGGGGCAATGCGCGAGACGTGCGGTCGTCTGCAATGCTCAACATCTCCATTAATATTTTTTTTACGAATACCACTGATTTTCATCGACAAAAATGTGACAAATAACTTAAAAATAAGAAAAAATTGCGTATGTTTTTCCATTTTTCATAAACGCCATTTGAATTTTTACCTCATTTTCAACCGTCAAACCTTCCTAGTCCCCTCAAATATTTTGTAGGGTGGTGAAACTATCCTCCAAAATAAGGTACGTCAAGAGGCGATTTGGCAGTTCCACCTATAAGCAATCGACCGATTTCAATGAATCAAAAACGAAAATGTTTCTTATGCAAATCTATGAAAAAACCAATATACTTATTTTTAAAAAATGATGGTTAAACCACCCCTTAACTTTTTTTTGCACCCCTTGTGTTTGCGAAAATGTTAAATTAATCATTCATCAAATCGTTTCGAGAAACAGAATATATATATTTTGTTGTTTTTCTGTTTTTTTTAAATTAAATTATAAGTCCTGAACCATGAAAAATAACGAGTTAGAGATTATGTTTTCTCGAGAGTCGCGTGGTATACGTGCTGTGTCATATAAAGACCAAGAGTCTTACAGTATCGTGAATGTTGGCAATGAAGAAGAAGGAAAACTGGTGGGGGTGAGAAAAAATGACGAATTAAAACTTCAGAAATGAAGAGAAAGTTTTTCGTGGGACGTGGAAACGGTAGACGACCTAGAACGATCAAATAGGCAAGGGATGCGATTCGGGCTATGTATAAGAGTTTCATGATAGAGTTGTCGATGAGTCTTGGGTAGGACGATGCGGACAACTCCAGACGAAGATTCAAGCTGCCATATGTATAATGCGGGTGTTTTTTTTTTGTGTACTGACAGCTATAAATGCTTGTGTGCATGTTATGGGTGTGTGAGTCCCAACAGCCGCCCCCCCCCCCCCCCCCCCCCCCCCCCCGAGAGACTTGGTGATCATTAAGAATATAATAAAAATGAATGCGTATGGAGAAGTCCAGGAGAAATGGCCGAGGACTCACCTAGTATTTTTTTAAATGATTGAAACTTTTTTACGTGAGATACACGGAAAAAAAGATATTTCAAAAAATAATAACTGAAATTTTAAAAATACAACGATGAAGAGAAAAAATGCAGTTTAACACAGTAAATTAATCTCTTTACAGTGTTTTGATCAAAAATTAATGTGCGGAATATACTTCTGTACTATCTGTATAACCATATTTGTTGGTTTAAACTGTAAAAACAACTATTTCCACTTCAAAAAAGTGACACTGTAAAAATTGAAAATGCTCGCAATGAATTTTGCTATAGATAAAATGAAAAACCAATAGATTCGTACAAGAAAAATTTTAAAACTGACGCATTAAAATGAACTGTATAGAGAGAGTATTTTTACGAATGTAAGACATAACAAAAAATACTAAATTCTCTATGAAAAACAGAAATTGAAATAAAGAAAAATTGTAGCACGCTTTCGTCGAATTCAACTGTGAAAATAATGGAAAAATTACAGTTTTAAAATGTGTATGGAAAATACGACGCAAACAAGAAATTCATAAGGATCAATAAGCGTTCATAAAATCAATAGCGTAGTGGTATAGAGTGTCGGTGGTTAGGTAGGTTTCAGGTAAAATCTCAGGTAGGCTCAAAATTAATTTCGACGGAAAAACGTCCGGACCACCAAGCCGGAAACACTCGTAAAAAAAAAAATCTCCAAATCTTTAATTTTTTTTTTATGATTATTTAAGGATCGAAAGTGTTGAATTCGTTTACTGCGGAGGATCGCGGGTTCAAATCCCGGTCAATGACGATTTTTTTTTTTTGAAAAATTCACAGTATTTTCAAAGATAATGGAACACTGTTTAAAATTCGTTCATCGATTTAATTGCTAATTTATAGATAATAAACTACATTTATTATGCTAATTCGACCCGAGCTTTTCAAAATCTTCTAAACTTTTATTTTTTACAGTTCACTTTGCAATTTCTCAAACATTAAACCCAAAAAAATGCGCATTTTATATTATAATTGATTTCACAATTTGTACAATTTGTCACAGTGGTAAACTCTATTTACACTTCTATACTGTAAAAATTCATTCTATCACCTTATGCTTTTTGTTTCAACTTCTAAAGGATTTCCGAAGTTTTCCTCCCGAAAGGCATTCTCTATTAACAAAACTGTAAAACATGATGGAAACATGACTAGAATTCACAGAAAAGGCTTCAGGCTCAAAACTACCTTAGATTCCATAAATCTGTGTCCTGCATCACAAAAATCGCATCGCCGAACAAAATCAGTGGACCAAAGATGCTGAACCGGCGAAATCACATACAAATATATATCTATATATACAAATTATATATAGATCACAATTATATATAAATCACATATATATGTAATCACATATATATAAATCACATATATCTATATATACAAATTATATATAGATATATTTTTGTATGTGATTTCGCCGGTTCAGCATCTTTGGTCCACTGATTTTGTTCGGCGATGCGATTTTTGTGACGCAGGACACAGATTTATGGAATCTAAGGTAGTTTTGAGCCTGAACTAATGAGACATGGAAAAAGTGTTATGGGCTCCCGGTCTACTAGTTCTTGCTGTTAATATTTTAATCGTTCCGCCTATTCCGTCGCATTGTCCTTTTCCATGTGATGTAGCAAAGAAATGCCATTCTGCAGCACCGCCGAAATCATCGCAATGGTGGGAAAGAATAATCAATTTTTATTTATTGTTGTATTGTACAGCAACACCGTCAGTGAAATGAATGAGTTTTTTGACGCCTTAAATCGTGTTTTTGATTATTTCAATAATTTTCCCTTGAAATAAATGAATGGCGATTGTGTCATGTTTCAAGCAGTTGGAAATTGCAACAAAGTTTTTATGCTTCAATGCAGACTCTTCTTTATAGTAAATGACAAAAGGATGTATCGTTGCCTGATAATAGTTCCAATGCACTCCTTGAATTGCATCTTGAAATATGAATGCATAATTTTTATAAAAGTCACCAGTGTTAATACATTCTTCGTTTGCGAAATTCTCTTTTGTCTTTTTCAAAAACTTTGAAATTAAAAACAATTGGTCTCGTGCTTGAGTGTATCAAGAATTTCGAGGCTGGCATCCAATGTTCCTTTCAATCGAGTCAGCACTTGGTAGAAATTCCCAATTATTCAAATATTAACGGCAGTTTATAATAGCCTACAGAAAATAAGAACAGAGATGATTCAAATAAACATAAAAGTATGCTAAGCACGCTGGAAATTAACGAAATTTTAAATTTGGTAGCTTAGCATGAAATTTTAAATCGGCAGCTTAGTACGGACTCTTGTGATGAATCATCAAATTGCGTTTATAAGATCAATAATTAATGTATTTAGAAGCAAGATTGAGAAAGTAGAAGAAGTATCACGTGTTCGTTAGAGTACGGATTTTGTCTGATCAATACAAACTTAGAGACATTTAAAGGGTTACACCACTCTGAGAGGCTAAAATAAAACTCGGTTTTCATGAATATTTTGCGGCTACACCAATGCATATTTTTTATTTCCGGTTTCTCACACTTTTCTTACATATTTTAAACTTCTTAAATGTATTTTTTAAATCTAAAGATTTTATAATTTGCGGAAATACACGCCTCCGCGTCGATCATGTTTTTCTTTCTACAGCTAATCTGCGGGAATCGTAATTGCCACATGGGTCAGCTGAAATAAAAAAAAACCAAAAGCATTTTGTTAAGTAAGGTTAAGGTGGTTCATGCAATCTAGTCAAATCTAGATAGACTGATAAAAATACGACAAATGGAAAAGTTGAGGTTCCTGCAGTATGTTTGCTAAGCTTTAGATTCTTTCAGCGTTTAGTTCCAGAGATATATGCTCCTAAACTTTTCCAATTTAACACGGTGGGTTTAGGCCCCAAAGTGACAAACGAAGCTAGAGTGCTTACTCTTTTCAAATTCTAATACTTAAAAACTAGATCAGCGGACGAAACTTTGCTGGATCGATGCAATAAACATTATTAAAGATTCTAATGAAAACTAAAATTTATCTACCGTACCGTTATAATTGGGAGTTTTTTAAATGAAATTTTTTTATTTCATAATCTGGTAGTTTAGGAATGAATATTTAGGATTGTTCGTAATACGCTGAAATATATGTTTGCTTTTTCATGTAAAATTTCGTCGTTAAAATATTGATTAAACAGAGATGGTTAACATTGCAAAAAAAATCCTACGCGCGGATTTAGATAATCATGTTACAAAAGTGTAGGATAAATTTAAAATCAGTTGGAACAACTATAACTGAGTTATTATTTTTGAAAATTCGAAAAATGTAGTTTCGAAGAAAAACGCGGTTAAAGTTTTGATGCGGCTACCGCAGTAAAAAAAACTTTGAAAATTCGTTTCTTACCCTGTGGTATAATTAACCCTTCGTGTGAACACTGGGTCTTTTAAGGAACAGTCGAAATTTGAAACTTAAATTTCCTGCTTATGAATAGTGGCTGGGCTTCGGCTACCCCCCCCCCCCCCCCCCTAAAAAATCTAGGTACTAGTAGACACTAAAGGCCCAAAGGACGCCCGAGTCTGGCAGTCTACCTGGAAACGCCAGCCAGTGCTAGTCACGCCCGTTCCCTAAAAGGGTCAGTGTTCACACGTCGTCAGTATTTTCGAACGCACTTTTGCCAAAAATGCGCACTGTAAATTACTTTTTTTTACTACTAATTATTATTAATACTTTTTAAATATCATTTGTTCATCAATAAAATCTCATTTTTTGCCAAATAATTACCGTTCAGTTCATTATGACATGCCTGAATCCATAAAATATTCCCCATTTTCAGGTGTTGAAATAGTTCAACTTTTTGGAGCCCATGCCAAAGACACTATATTTTTTTGAAAGCTTATAGTCTAAACTACAAAAGCCTATGACCGTTTTTTTTTTATATTTGTTTATTGTACAGTTGCGAATTTTTTAACAAAATTCAGTTTTTTCCACTTTTTCGACTGTTCTTGAATTTTTATTAATGACGGGTTTAAACTTTTGACTTTAACAACTTCTGGGCCATGTATTAGACACTTCAAGAAGTAACCCAGAATTTTTTCAGATTTTTTCAAAGCCTAGAAAACTTCAAAAACTTGACTGTTCCCTAAAAGACCCAGTGTTCACACCGTGTCTCTAAAAATTCAGTGTTCACACGGAGGGTTAATCAACAATTCCTACTCCATATGAGGGTCCTTCCTCAGCAAGTTGCTGGTCTTCGAGAGATGATCTGGACCTTCTCCGAGCTGTTCTGGCCTTTTTTTTGTGGTTTCTTGCGCGCGTTTTTCAGCTTGTCTTCGTCGTAACACATTGCTTGACAATCACGTCCGATAGTTATATTTAATACATGTAACATTAATAAAATCTTACCATAGGCATCATTAAATACTTGTAGAAATGTAAGTAGCTATTCCAACTATCATCATACCACTGAAACTTATTTCGATAGCGTTTGTACTTTCATTACAGTTTTGATGATATCCTCCTGAACAATGTTCAAGCAGAGCATGATCATTGAGAGCTTCGTGAACCAGGCGAATTGTCTTTTGTACATCTTTATGAAATGCAGGTTTATGCTGATATCTATCAAGTTTAGATTGTGCTTCGGCCTTTCGCCACATATACCAGCTCGTTTTCCCGGTCAAGAATTTTTCATATCTTCTACAGAATTACAATTATTTATTATCGTCAGTCTTATAGCACATGCTCAGTTTGTCCATTAGCTTTCCAGTTAGCTTACCTCCACTGCCGAGTTCTTTATTATCTTTTTTGACCTTGCGCAATCTTGTGCCCATCCTTTTTTGCATCACCGCCTTGAAGGTCTTACAATCCACGTTACCCACGTAATTACAGTATTTCACATCATAAAGTTCTTTGGAGTGTGCAAATATTTCTTGTATCGCATCACCGTCATTTTTCCGGCACTTCCATTGCGATTAGCGGAACAATTATTACGATGATCTTTAAACGATTCTGCGTATCGTTCACTATCGGAAGTCTTCTCCCAATAGTGTGTGTAACCCCTTAATAAGCGTTATTCTACTGTAAAATTTTGAAATTTTTTATTTTCTAAAAAATAGTTTGAATTGTAAAGATTAATATGCAGAAGGTCCCATGTTCGGTGATACCTCGTTAACTCGAGCCTCTATAACCCGAAAACCTCTACAAGTCTGAGATTCAGTTCGTTCAATTGCAAAGACTTCCGTAGTTCGAAAACTTCGATAAGACGGAACCTCTCTTATTCGAAGAAATTCTCTTGAAATCCGATTTAACGAGGTTCTGATCCTGAAATCAGATTTAACGAGGTTCAGCTGTAGTTATTCGAAGTTTTTTTTTTGATACACGACCAATCCGGCTGCTTAGATGAATTGGAACGTCGGGCAGCGTCGTGTGAAATAAATCCCCTCAATCTCTTATTTTCGTTTATGTGGTGGTTGGAGAGTTGCATGCAACTAAGTTCTATTGGTATACGAAAGCCTGACCATTATTCTCAGATATCAAGGGATGCGGTAGCCACCCGACGTCGAGGAATTTTGAATGGCGATAGTCACGATGCCGCTGTACACATTTTGTTTCATAGTTTGAAGTCTTTCGCAATGGAGCAATCATCTCGTGGCAGGAAAGGTTTACGACTAACTCACGGACGACTTTTTTGAAGCAAAAACAGACCGGCTCTATTCAATCGACATACATTAAAGCGATAAACGGCTTCATCAAGTGCCTCCGCGAAAAAAATTGAAAACTCGTTTAGTAAAAGTGCCAATAAATGTAGGTCACGAATCTTTTGCCATTAGGTTTCGCGGTGTCGTTTCTGACGGCGTAAACAAACATTGCCACTTACTGGACATGTCTAAAGTCTTCAACAAGAAAGTTTATAACGATATAATAACGAATATTGTTTGTGCGTCGAAAGCTGTCGCTGCTTCACTGTTTTCCGAGGCCGCTGCTGAAAAGAAATAGTTACCGTAGTTGTAGAAAATTTGACAGGACTCATAGTTTCCGGAGATGGATCGTTGAGAAAACGAGGGTTTTCGTTGTTGCAAGAGATCAAAACTTTGATTGGCCATTACTCGAGAAAACTGATAGATGTCATTGTAAAATCATTCTACTGCATGCAGTGCGAGTATTGGGAAAAGAAGATGAGCACCGAAGAATATAAAGATTGGAAGGAATCCCATGCATATGAGTACAGTATAAATCACAATAGAATCTTGTGAAAAAATAGAGGTTGACGGAGCTATAAAGATGTTCACGAGATCAAAAGAATTACCCGGCGTGAAATATTTGTCATATGTAGGTGATAGAGACAGTAAAAATTTCAAAGGTATTGCCGAATCACAACCTTATAGTGAAAATATTACGATAGCAAAAAAAGAAAGTGTTGGGTATGTACAGAAAACGATGGGAGCGCGACTCTGTATATTGAAGAAGGATACGAAAAGACTCATTTAAAAAAAAAAACGAGCTCACATAAATTTTGATCGATGAGCTGAGTGTATTCTACGGACTAGCCATTCGAAGAAAAAAAAAATACGCACAGGATATGAAGATAGCAATCTGGGCTACATTGCTGCATAAATCGTTGACCGATGAGAATCCATAGCACGACAACTGTCTGTCTGGGGAGGCAGCTAGTGCACCTGGCAGAAAGCAAAAGCGCTAAATCAGTTGCAGGAGTATACTCATGCACCAGTCCTCCACGATTTCGTATTGAAAGCAATTCATTTTGTGTACGAAGATCTGAACAACGACAATTTACTAGAGTATGGTATAGGAGGATTCGCCCAAAACAGCAACGAGAGCTTCAACGTTCTCATATGGTTATTTGCTCGAAAACGGATATTTAGTGGTGAGAAGACAGTTTCAATCGCATTCTACATCAGAGATTTTCAATACAGGCTACTCAAGTGTCCTTCAGACGATGCGATGCACGTATGAATTTGGTTATTGGACCGAATGCTACTGCAATGTGCAAAGAAGATTCGCATTTCAATCGGCGAGGCTCGTACTTTTGAGGCATCAAACAACGGTGGAATCGAGCGAGGGAAGACTTGATCAGCCTTTGAAGAAGCTATGCATGAAGAGAAAGGTTCTTTGTACGAGGCAGGAATCACAGATTAAAGGTGAGACATGGAAATTTAATGATTTTACCGAAAAAACTAGTGATCAAACTTTTGACCGTTTTTTTCGAAACTATGTTTTTTGTAACGGTGTATTTGCCATCTCAGGCTGTGATTAATAAATCGACTTTGAATTTAGTACTCATGGTCAGAGGAATAGTACTTTTCATCGGACTGACGATTTTCTTGATACCTTCTTCGTTTAATAAATATTAATAATAATAATGCGGATTTTTGGGCTGACAATTTCAAAAAAATGAATTTTCTTTTCCATAACCTTTGAGGAGGAAAAAGGTTAGTTACGCCGATAGCTAATACAATGTACTTCATGAGAATATTTTTCTTTGTTTCAGACCAACCATAAGGGCCAAATCTACATGGTTCGATCGCACACGAAGTACAACATCAGACGCGAAGTTACATAACTCACTCATTCATTAATATTTTTCAATGAAATGTATCATACTCATACTCCTTAAGGTGTACATAAATACGTATCAAAACATTGATGTTATTGCATTTTTCTAGTTTTTCCAGAATTAATTCCCAAAATTCAGCCTATTTGACGGTGGTCACAGTAGGCTAATGCTTTAAGGAGCGTCCCTAAACAGGAAAAAAAAATGTTAATAATTCTTTACAATTTACGGCTGCCATTCGTCTATGGGCTTCCGTACAAAATTCCAAGTCGATCTTGAATATGGTTGCACAGGGATTAATTTCTGTACATGAGCGGCATACCAAAATCATATAATATTTAATGAAACTCTCAAAAATCATACAATAATGTTGAGGATGAAAATAGATGAACGAAAATGGATTTAAATAATTCTTTACATTTTTGGGAAGAACTTTTACGAAGATCGAAATGCTTTGTTTCCATACTTTAAAAAAAACGTAAAAATAAAATAACTCGGGCTGTATAACAGTGCACGCCGGGAATCTCGCAACATGGACTTCTATCTCGGATGCTACCCGCGTGGCAAACCACTGGCCATGAATGAGACCCTTCATCGCCCTTTCCCGTCACTGTGAACGTAGACACCCTCCTTAAATAGACGTTCATTCATTCTTAAACCCTTTCGTATTTACATTGTGCAGGCTGTCACCGACGTCATTCTGACTCCTTTCGCTATGGAAAAACAAATATGCGTTGTCTTGACAAGGATGACCATTTTCTCGAGAGAAAAAAGTTCGAACTTTTCGATATTAATCTATTGGAAATGTCGCTTTTCCACACGAACACGAGCTGGATTATTGACTCGAGCCAGGTCGAGATGATGATATTTTTCCTTGAATAAGGTAAGAGACCCAGTTTCGGATGCTGTAAGGTTACTGGGCAATTTTGGTGAGATACCCGTCAGATATTAGTAGAGAAAGTGGCAATGGTCGAAATTTTTTGGTCCCTATATGAAAGTCGCAAAGACGTGCCACCGAGCGGATGGGCCTTGAACCTTACCCACATTTTTGGCTGGTCGAGTATATGTAATGAGTACGCGTGACATCCGAACAACGCATTGTCAACAGGCGAGTTTCGAATCTAGTTTCTAAATTAGGGCTCGGGTTATTTTTTTTTTTTAGGTTTTCGGGCTTTTCATTAGCATACCAGATAATCCGAGCCGAACAAATCATTGTCAACAGACGAGATGCGAAATTAGTTTCGTAATTAGCGCTTTTTTTAGCGGTTTTCAGGCTTTTAATTAGCATATCAGATAATCCGAGCCGCAAAGTACATGGCATGATTATTCGATTGGGCAAGGTTCGACGCATCGCAAATAACCGACTCAACAAACAGGTGGGCTCCAACCAATTATGGTATGACTTTCGTACATCGTCTGCAAATGATGTACGAAGGTTGTGCAGAAGATTTGTGGAATCACAGTCGTCAGGGACTCGGTTTGTGTCTCGGTGCGGGATTTGTTATTGTTTTTTTTTTTTTTTTTTCTATCAAAACCACATTTTTCTCATTATCTGGCTTTGAATCGTTTGCATGGAGATGCGAGCGATGCAAGGTCGGGTCTATGATTTGCCTATGGAAACGAAAATTACTTTTTGCGGATACTTTAGACCATAATCGACGTAGAGGTCGGCAACTGAGATATATTTCGCTCAGAATATACATAGCTTCTATTCGGGCATGACATATAGCTGGCCATTTTTTCAACAAGTATACATTGAGTGCCCGGGAACACAATCTGAAGTTTTCGAAAAAAGTTAGGTCTTAGTTTGGGCGCAGAAAATCACTAAAAATGGAAAATGCTCCTGTTTGCAGTTATTTTTCTCCTATGGGGTTTAAGGATGTATCGGACGTACCTTCCCAACCAAAAGTGACTTTCGTCGACAATAATGCATACTTTATGATAAGATAAAAATCGGAAAAAATTCAGCCACAATAAAGACGATAAGAAGATTAATTTTGAATAATAATGCCAAAAAGTTATCAATAAATTGTTTAAACAAAAAATTGTTTAACAAATTTTTAAGGAAAGTTTTTTTGACACGAGAAATGAATTCGTTGATTTTTCTGAATGCACGTGAATTTTTTGAAAATTTTCTTATTATTTTGAAATTTCGGTTTTCGAAAATTTTTTAATTTTGAAAAATGAAGGGAAAATCGTGAATTTTGGATATGTTTTCGTAAAAACGTTGTATATTACAATTAAGGAGTTTCCAGGGCATTGAACGAATAGTTTCGTAAATACAACCTTTACAAATTTCCGAAAAGCAAAATTTCAAAATGATAAGAAATTTTTAAAAAAATTCATGTGTAGTCAGAAAAATCAACAAATTCATTTCACATGACAAAAAAACATTCCCTAAAAATTTGTTGAACAATTTTTTGTTTAAACAATTTATTGATAACTTTTGGGCATTATTATTATTCAAAAGTAATCTTCTTATATCGTCTTTATTGTGGTTGAATTTTTTTACCATTTTTATCTTATCATGAAGTATACAATATTGTCGACGAAAGTCACTTTTGGTTGGGAAGATACGTCCGATACATCCTTAAAAGGAACAATTTTAGATAAAAGTTGTGCTCCAAAGTAATCTGCAAAAAATACATCTTATGCAAAAATCATATAGCATTGATAGGTCAATTGTAAATTGCAAATAAAACGAGAGAACCGACTATTTTGGTAACTGTGTGTGAGTCAGTGAAATAATAATGAACTATTTTGAAAATCATCTGAAATGCAGAACAATTTTTCCCCGAAAGAAGTGTGCAAATATTACGCGGCAATGTCATATAGATTAGGAACAGTAACCGATCTTCGAAAATCCGGCGCTTTTTCGTAGTTTCTACGCTGATTGCCTGACAGGCTGTGGACAAATCGTAGTGGTGCTCTTTAGTGCCTGTATTTCGAATTGAACAATAATTTTTTTTTTCGTAAAAAGTACTTTTTTCGAGAAAATAAAAGTTAAGTCTATGAACAAATGAAAATAAACTAGTAAATTGTCTATTCATTGGAAATTGTTTTCCAGATTGTGGTCAGTCTTGGCGAAACGATTAGGCCAAGCAACACCGCTTCAAGTAAAAGAATTTTTAATACAAATCCTAACGGGAAACCACCTATGCCATCATGCAGAGTTTGATTTGTAGAACATTTTGCCATAGTTTTCGACTCGCAACTCGCATGTATTAATTAGTTATTAGCATTTAAAGCGAAGAAATAGCACTTTTTTTTAGTATTTTATATATAACGTAAAAAGTTACAATGAAATCTTGATGGCTTCAATACAAAAGTTGTAGAAAATTTAATTACAAATAAACCGAGTGGTCGCGTGACTCGATCGGACAACTAGGAGCGGAGAAAACCCGGAAAATTCAGCTCTTTTTCGAAATTTTTTATCTCCGTCATTTTTCATGTTGTAGAGCTCAACTTTGGTAGAATAGTAGTACATACTTTGTACGTACTTCAAGTGTGCGAAAACTGAGCGTTGTGGGATTATTAGTTTTTGCACGATTTCAGCTTAAACACATTTACACGATATTTTCAAGCAGGTCTGGATGCGTCACGGATAGTGCGATTTTAATTTTGAAAACGGATTTCTAAAATGTAAGAAAAAAAATCAACGAAACGTATATTCTGGTTTTTAATAAAAACGGTGAAAAATGGATCAGAAATGCTTCGAAAGATAGCCAAAAACGGCCGAGCGAGTCGTCTCGGTCGAGTGGTGGGGGAGAGAAGGAAGATACAGAGAGGCGCAGCGCCTCTCTGTATTTTTTTTCAAATTTATGTGGGGCCAACTTCTCAAATCGTGATTTTTGCGTGGTTACAATGTGAAAAGTATCAGTCAGATAAAAAGATATAATAAGGATAATCTGTAAACTATTTAGGGGGCAACTGGAACTCTAGCCAGAAAAAAAAAAACAAAATGTCTCGAAACGTAGAGAAAACACACGCAGAAAAAGTGTCCAGCGTATGTGCGTTTGTGTGTGATAAAATCACTATATGCGCTCTCACTTTCGTAAATTTGAGGCTATATATTGGACCGATACTGTTTTTGCGAATAGTTTAGGGGGAAAGGATGATCGGTATTGAATTTCCAAATTATTAATTTGCACATTGTTTTCTCATTCTTTTATCTCACTCACAAAGCTCGCTCTATGAGCAAATAGGTTTTTAAATTTTGGTTTCCTCTTATAGAGGAAGCATTGGGAGCAAGATAAAATAATCATGCAGCAATATGCAAATTTATAAATTCCATGCCGTTTTTTCATTGTTGCCTAGACTATTAGGGTAAAACGTTGTGGCTCGATAGCTTCAAATTTTCGAAAGTGCGCGCGTAATTTTTCGAAAATTTCAAAATTTTGCGAAATCTGAACCCCTTAAGAGATTCTCACTAAATTTGATACCGAATATCTTTGTCCCCTAGAATATTTGTTTAAAAAGTTTCGGCTCAATAGCTTTAAATTTTCGAAAGTTAGAGCGCGTACAAACATATTTAGGAAATCCGAAATTTTGTAAAATCTGAACCCCTTGAGGAATTCTAGCTAAACGGAATACCAATCATCCTTGTTCCCTAGACTATTTATGTAAAAAGTAGGGGAAGTTCGGGTAGCCCCGGACACTTGAATAAAGTATATCAAAAACATATAAATAACAGGTTCTAAACGTTTAATATCATACCATTTACGATCTTCAGAATCTCTTTGATGACTTTAACAAAACAATAGACAATAAACTTTTTTCTCCGTAGTCTTCAGATACTGAGAATAACTGGGATCAAATAAAAATTATTTTCTCAAGACTGTACACAGAAAAAATTATTCAAAATCATTTTTAAAAAATCCCAGTTCTTCTCAGTGTTTGAAGACTCTACGGACAGAAAAGTTTTGCAGAATAAGAAATAAAAAAATCTCAGCTCTCCGCTGAGCTTGAACTCAACAGAGAACTGGGATTTTTTTCTCTACGTGCTCTACGGACGAAAAAGATTCTTCTTTCGGCTCTACGGACAAAATAGTTTTGCCAAATGAGAAATAAAAAAATTTTTACATCCCAGTTCTCCGTTGAGTTCAAACTCAATGGAGAAAAAAACCACCAGCAACCGCATGATTGGTTGCTCGCGGTTATCTGAATTATTCTGTTGCAAGATAACTACGAGCAGCCACCATAAACTCGCAATTTCATGAGCAACCACCATAAACTAGCAAATACATGAGCAACCACGAAAAACTAGCAACCGCAAGCAACTGCATAAGTATGCAGTTTGTTTTTTGCACAAAACAAGCAGTTATCTGCCCGGTTACTTAGGGTGGTTGCTTTTCCTGCTAGGGTACGAATATTCGAATCTCGTTTCTGCTGACATAAGCGGACCTTTCCTATGCTGACGTAAGTGTACACCGTATTCTGATGGAAGTGTATATCTCACGATAATGTAAGCGTGTGTGCTCTGCTGACATGAATGTTCACCTTTTTTTTTCCTAAATCAATCCGGTATCTTATACATTTACATATTTTATTCCAGATATGGCGTTATTTGTCTTTCACAGCTCCCATAAAATTTTTACATTTTCGTTTCTAAATTATCAGATACAATCCGACATCTTCGGCTCGCGCCTGTTCCACTATAATATCTTATGTGATAAACATTTGTTTTAAATAAACATATTTCGTGTAACTACTTAGCTAAAAGAAACTTTTTATGTTTCTTTCTTCTCTCTAGCTTGGCATTTCATCTCTTTCCTTCGCAAGTTTCTCAAATTCCTTTGCAAATCCACGAATCACCGTCACCGGATTTCCCTTCAATCATCTTATGATCTCTTCCAGCCAGTCATGTCCCTGCCAGTACCACTTTTAATTATTCACAACCTGAATCCGTTCTCTTGTCATAACTTTCCTCGCCTCACGATATTCCCAAAGTTGTTCAAGGTCCTCTCCTTCATCCCCACACAGCCTGCAGTTCCATTCTTTAAAGCCTGTTTTCCACCATCTTCCCACATTTGCACAACGTAACCGAGTCCACGCCTCTACAGAAGCCCCGCTTAGTATTCTATATAAGTAGTTTCCCTTTTCACTCCCACCTCATATAGTAAGTTTCCACTCCCACCGTATACACTAATTTCCTTTTCCACTCCCTCCTTTAGTTTTCTGTAAACTAGATTGTAACTACACCTGTCGATTATATTTCAATTCTCTTGAGTATCGTGGTCTAATTTCTTGGCCAACCCTTGATTCAACCAATTTTGAAGGCGCCCGTGCGTCAATTTGGTTGAGGCTGCGACTACCTGCGACACCGCGCGAAAAACGGATCGATAAATGCGACATGGTGGGGACTATCTATTAAATCGAGGGCCGTTAAATCGAGGTCCTAGTGTACTTAGTCTGGAAGCCCAATTGGGCCCTTGAAAGGACGGTCACGCTTTTTCGACTGGGCCTTAGAAGGTTACCAAATCAGGGCCTTTGAAACCGCCTCACGTCTGCCATGTCGAATCTATGACATCCTCATGGTCAAGCCCTGTCAGGGTCCAAGTATAAACGTAGTATAAAAAATATAGTTTATTATCTATAAATTATCAATTAAATCGGTAAATGAATTTAAAACTGCTGTTTCATTATTTTTGAAAATAGTGTAAATTTTTTTTACTCTATTATTTGTAACGGTTTTCTTATTTAACTGAATAAATAAAGAAAAGAATAAACGATTATGACAATTATATTTTTTATTTACATTCGAGAACGATGAATCTCGAATTGATGATGCTGTACAATCTACAGAAACACATTCGTGTCGGCGATACGACGTGAAATTAGAGGGCAAATCCTCGTATAGGCTCGAGAAGCGAGGTATAAGAAAATATCACATGGTTTCGTTTAACAGGGCACGATAGTCCTTCAGGCTTTACATAATACAAAAAAAAATATACAAAAAGAAAGAAATTCACAGGCGATGGGTGAACGTTATTTTGCTCGAGTTACTTAGTCTAATATGGATACGATAATCCGATTCTTATTAATATATGAG
The DNA here is from genome assembly GCA_963564615.1 of Rhorus exstirpatorius. Taxonomy (NCBI): domain Eukaryota; kingdom Metazoa; phylum Arthropoda; class Insecta; order Hymenoptera; family Ichneumonidae; genus Rhorus; species Rhorus exstirpatorius. Next base: position 7,687,563 of record OY751317.1, on the reverse strand, counting down.
CTCAGCCTATCGACTCGGCGAAGAATTCTTCGTGAAATTGATCGAGCGTGGATGAGTCACGCTACACTCATCGCACGCCTTCAAACGCTTGGTCTCTAGAAATAATAACAAGAGTAAACAAGGTCGATTCATCGACTCGGATCGTGATCCGTGAATTTAACGTATGTCCTCGAACATATAGTGATTAACGATGTCCGCAGACGATCGAAATATAATTACGAGACGACAAAAAAAAAAATATATATACATCAACAAAAATAATATATATAACGATTGGATCGAGCGTGATTCACGCGTAAGTGCGAGAAGGGCTTACGACGTGATCTTTTTACAAAATATGTATATATATATAACGCAATATGAATTTATGCGCCTATAATACGAATTCGCTCGTGTGATTAACGAAAAAGCTCGGGGAACGAAAGTCCCGGGAAACGGTTACTTGACCGCGCGAACGCAATGACGTAATCGGAGGACTTAGCTGTCTTGGACGTTGGGCCTCGATGAGCATGAAGAATCGTCGCTCAAGATGGCGGCAACTGTGCTCGTACCGTCGCGTGCCCGCGTCGTTCGATCCCTCTCGCTCTCATGACTTATCTCCCGATTCTCGTTGCACACGGCGTGGCGGAATGCCCGAAGTAAAATCGGGTGTGACTTCGTATGACGCCTCGGCGTAATATCGTTCGAAATATCCTCCCGCGGGATGGAATGTGATGAAAGCCCCGAGTGTCGGCTTGAGTCTTTCTTCTCTCTTTCTCTCGAAAAAATCGTCGTTACAGTCGAAAAAAAAAAGTAATTGTCCGGGATTTAAACCCGCTATTCTCGAATCGGCGAACTCCGCACTTTCGATCCTCAAATAATCATTAAAAAAAAAAATTTACGCGCTGGAGATGTTTTTTTTAACTTATGTTTCCGGATTCGTATTCCAGACGTTATTCCGTCGAAATGAATATCTATCCCACCTGAGATTTTAACAGAACTAAATACTTAAGGACCTATCTAACGACTGACACGCTACCTCTACGCTATTGATTCCTTAAGACTTTCTTGTATTATGGTATTAGTCTACGAGTTCTAATGAAACCGCGCCGTCTTACTGGGCTGGATATAACAGCGTGATATTCAGTAAAAAGGTGATATATAATGAAAAAAATGATGTAATTGTTAATTAACAAGTGGGTTTTATAACAACTAGGAGCATTGAAATTATAAAATTCATGTGTGGAATATTGAAAGTGTGAACAGAACAGGATGGTGTAGAAAAAAATATAATATTCATGTCATCAATTTTCTTAGTGCAACTGAGCTAACAATGACATTTTTCAAGATCCATGTATAGATGAAAAATATAAATTGTTATATGGGCTTGTACGACTATATGCAAGGTGATAGTAAGTGAAAATGATATTCAACTGTCAATTAACAATTAAGTGCAAAATAACTACAGGCAATTAAAGTTCGAAAATTGATATCTCACACCTTTATATTCTGAATTGGACAGGATAATGTTGTATACACTCGAGAACATCTCGAGAACCACGTGTGGTTTCAACATCAAAATTTTATATGTAGGCTTTTAAGACTGTGAATGAGGTGATACTAAACGAAAATGTTGTATACACAAAATTTAATATCTATATAATTGATTTACCCTTTGCACGTTAGTTAACAAATATATTTCTCGAGAACCACGTGTGGTTTCAACATCAAAATTTTATATGTAGGCTTGTAAGACTGAATGAGGTGATACTAAACGAAAATTTTCATTTACCTGTTAATTCCTTCCATAATGTTAGTTCTTTCCATAATAATTACGTGGGCAGTTTAAGTCGGAAAACTACGGTATCTTCAATTTTGAGAGTATCAAGAGGACAGGATGATAGATAACAGAATGTAATTAATTTATTCTTTGTATCTTGCCGTATGTTTTATCATTGCTACATGCATAAATCTTAATGCCTCAATATCGTATAATCGTATAATACAATAATAAGTGCCTTAATAAAATAATTTTAACCAAGACTGAATGTTTCCATTAATATACTATCGCAAATTGCACGAATATTATTGTTGTGTAACATACATGCAAGATTATTCTGTAATCAACGAAACACATAAATAATGCGAATTTAATTTTTTTTTTATAAATCAAGGTTTTAATACTTTCGCCCTATTCGGGCCCGACTTGGTTTTGTTGTAAATATCTCAACTTCCTTGAATGTGGGCTGCCCCAGTGAAACCCGACTAGGTCCTCAAAGAGTTGTTTCGACAGTGCTATGTTTGAAATAATCAGGGCTCCGATACTTTCGCCCTAATCGGGCCCGACTTGGTTTTGTTGTAATTATCCCAACTTCTTTGAATGTGGGCTGCCCCAGTGAGGTCCGACTAGATCCTCAAAGGGCTCCCTCGACAGTGCCATGTTTGAAATAATTAGCTCGGACCCTATTCGGGCCCGACTTGGTTCTGTTGTAATTATACCGACTTCTTTGAATAGGGGTTACCCGATCGAAGCTCGACTAGGCCCTCAACGGGTTGCGTTAGGTCAGTCATATTTCAAATAAGCCCGGTGACCTTGGCATTGCCCTGTCAGGACCTAACCTGGCGGTGTTATGGCAATTTATGATAGGGCATTCACATTTAAGCCCCTCAAGGCCCCGACTCATGGCAGGGCTGCCCTGGCAATTTGACGCACGGGCGTTTTATGCACCCTCTATTCCATGAATGATTTTTTATTCTTCCATTCATTTCAGTTCCTTTCCCAATTTTACGGTTTTCTATTGATTATGCTACAAATTTCCCCCTTGAGGCAAATCGATGGCCATCTGATCTCGTCCATTTCAGCAATCTCTATTAGATAATTTCCCGCCCTCCTTCTTTCTTCTACTTCCACGCTTCTTCTTCCGGCCTCCATTTTCTAGATATAGTCCGGTGTGTTCCTTGCCCCCCCCCCCCCCCCCCAATCCCATTTTTACTGCTCTTCACTGTACCTTCTCTATTAAATATTCCCTCCTCATATTTCAACCTTCTCTATTAAATATTCCCTCCCATATTTCAACTCAGTACAGTGCTGCTGCCTTCGTAATTAAATCGTATAGCGTCAACCTCTCTTTAAATGTGTCTATCTTTGCTCTTCTTATAATTCCTCAAATCGAATTCATTCTTTTCTGAGCTCTCCTCGCTAGGTTTCTGGAGTGTTTTCCTATGTCGTTCTTTGTTGCGAAAAAAAATCCCAAATACTTAAATTCATTGGTTAAGGAATTTAAGCGTAATTGCGGTAGTTACCGTGACTACATTTCCTTTGAATTTCCGGCTTTCTCCCTGTAACCGTCCATCTCCATTCTTAAATACCATAATCTTTGTTTTCACCGTGTTGATTTCTATGTCTGTTTCATCTGTAAATTTCTCGATTGATTTGAGCATTTTCGTTAGTTCTTTTGGTTTTTCCGACACAGCGCCTATGTCATCTACGTATTTAAGGAGGTACACCAGCTTGCCGTGAGAGGGGAAATTAGAAGGGGAGGTCAAAGGTACCGACAGCTGTCACTAACTCTTAAACGTGAAAATTTGCTTTATTAATATAGATATTTTAGGGGAGCGCAGTGGCTCAGTGGGTGAGGCTCGGGGTTCGCACGCAGCGGACCCGGGTTCGAGCCCCACGCCGACACCAATGGAAAATTTATTCTATGTGTTTAATGTGCATCCCGGTGGTTCGGATCCCACCAAAACAAATGCCCAAAAAACACCTTTCTGCGATGGGTGGGTGGTCGGGGTACGGCTCTGGAGGACTCCCGTAGTGGTTCTTATGGCTCGGAAGGTGGCCGCTTAGCTGTGCACTGACTTACCCACTGAATCACAGCAAAGGAGGAACCTTCTTAGGGTGCCTCGGGAGACCACGCTTGAGTTTACTCGCGCGGCCACCAGGGGAGAACTAAGGAGGGTCCGCCCTGTATCAACGGAAGGTTTTCTGCAGTTTCCCTCCGTTCTAGGCGAATGCGATACAGGGTCGATGCAGGGTGAGAAGGAAGCGATGCGGCTGCAGCCGGACGATCGCGAAGAGAGAGGGAAGAGAAAAAAATGGGAAACAGGTTGGAGGCTTAAAAGAGAAGGACCCTAAAGCGACGGAACAATATAAAAAAAAAATAAAAAAATAAAAAATGTAGACATGTTTGAAAATGATTTTAGTGCAAACAACGTATTTTTAATATGCAAGTAATATATAATTTATATAAACTTATTTAATTATTATTCCGATTTTATTTTGATATTTATAATTTGTATATTGAGACTGCAAGATTTGGCAACATCTCGTTTTTCATCTTTGGATTGGTAGCATTGAACTGCAACCCCTTCTCCGATTCTCTCTCTTATATACGTCTCTAGTCTCGATCCGTCTCGATACGCGCGTAAAGTGAGGTTATGTCGATCATAGTGAATGTGTAAACACACTTTTTTACATCGCGGGTCATGCCAAATTTTTCAAAGACTTGAAAATAAGACTTGAAAATAAAGACTTGAAGTAGAAGACTTTGTCTTCTACTGGAAGGGTAAAAGAGTACCCGAATCCATATACAACCAAAGAATAGCCCAGCAAGAAGCTGGAAGGAAAAGAAGAAGAAATGAGCTTGAAGCCGAAGAAGAAGCTCCATACGTTGTACAAGGGTATCGTCTGATTCACGTAGAAACAGTGAAGAATGGATTGCGATGCAAGTGTTGTCAGGAAGCATTGAGCTTAGACAACATAACCAAAGAAATCTTCAATGGATTTGCATCAACTTGGCATGTCAAATGTGACGGATGTCTTTTGGAGAATGTCGTATACACGAGTCCGAAAACATGTAAAGCGGGATCGAAACGTATTATTTTGAAGTTAACTTCAAAACTGTGATGGGTAAATATAAATGTTAATTTCATTAATGTTTACATCAGGTGATACTAATTGAGTAACTCATCCTTTTGTTCTTTCAAGCGTTCTACATTCGGGCAGCGGATTGAAAATGTTGCAAAAATTGTGTGCATGTTTAGAAATGCATTCAATAGTAACAAGCACATTTAAGTTGTACGAGCGACTAGTTGGACAACAAATCGAAAAAGTAGCCAAGGAGAGTTGCCACGAAGCTGCGAAAATTGAACGGTCACTGACTTTGGAGAACAGCGATAAAATTGAAAAGATGTTGTAAGTTGTTTGTTAATTATCGTCATAAATTGTAAAAAATATGACGATTAATGTCTATTGCATCAAATAATTTTATTTCACTCCGTTTTCATAAATATTTGTATACTTGCGTGCGTGAAACCCCCATGAGTACGGAGTGAAATAAAATTATGTATGATGCTCAACGAAAAAAAACTTTTTCTGATCTTGTGTGATTACAACACTCGACGGAAAAAGTTATTCCACGCTTATATCATAATGTATTACTGTCAGCTTTTCAATTTTTTTGAATGAAATTGCGACACCGACACGTGTGGATGTAACTGCTTAATCATGATAAAATTCTATACATATACATAATTTTTTATCTATACATTCATCGATACTCAAGACTATTTATATATACATACATTTATATATTTATTTACGTAAATATGCATATTTATATATACATACTATTAATATACTATTGATATATACATTATGGAATATAGTATAGTATTTTTGCACGTCCATGCGGTCCTGTACACGAAATATGTACAATTCTTTACGTTTGTATAAATAAAAAGGTCCATGACATAATCCATCTGTTTCATTTTTGTTACTATTAAAACCTTTACAGGCCCCGAAACCTTAAAAGAGGTTTTATTGTCTCAAATTTAGTCCCTACACATTCAAAGGATACTGAGAACAATAATGAGCCACAGAAAGGTGAGACTAACGATAGTTCGATTTCAAAAACTAACGAGACAGAAGGGGCGAGTGGAGAAAGAAAAAGAAAAAGCACACTTGGAGGTTTGTTCTTTTTCATAATTATCCGCTGACAAAAATTCGTGTCCAGGATCCCTAACTGGTATTTGTCATGAATTGCAATTGAATAAATATATTATTTGTTATTATGTGTAGGTTTACTAGACTTGCTCACTGCACTCGATTATCTTCAAGGGCAAAAATAGTTTTATAATATGGTTTTATAATTGGTTTTATAATATGAGTTGGTGTTTATATTTTCTTATTCGCTCTATTCGTTTTGCAGAAGATGTTTAGAAAATGCAACTCGAACAATAAATATAAGACATTAAAGAACCAAAATAATGTAACCATGTGAACGGAGCACAGCACTGTATGTCAACAACGGTTATGTTACCGTTTTGAATTTTACGCGCGCTTGGCGATCAGCTGATGAGGCGACGTTGTCGCGTACGCGAGCAAAACGACAAAATATCTCGTTGTCGGGCAGAATTTATGTTAATTACAAAATAATGGCACAATGAAAACGCTTTTAATTTTGCATACTAATTTTTAAGTATTTGAGCTATTCGGTCGTTAGTTTTTTTCCAATCGATCACCATTTTTTTAATGTTTTCTGAAGATGTAATGATGTGGCTGGTGAGTTGTTTCCTATGGACCATGTGTAAAACATTCAAAGTTTGGGAATTATTTGTAAAAAAACGGCACAATGAAATCCTTTAAAAATTGAAGGAGCTATAGAATATATGTTCAAAAACATATTCTAAAAGTTTCATTAAGCTGTCACCATTTTCATGAAGCTGGTGTACCTCCTTAATACTGTAAAACTTTCCACGACCCATAACAGTCCCTCCTGCGTCTTCCCTTCCCCATGTATCATCCACGCCATCCAGGAAAATTTTAAAGAGAACAGGGCTTAGTGGGCAACCTTGACGTAATCATTTTTCTGTGGCGAAGTCCTCTGGAAAGCCCTCCGAAGCGATCACTTCGTTTCTCGTCCTGCAATAAATCTGCTCGATCATTCGATGCATCTTGCCACGTACTCCCTTTTCTCGTAACTTTTCTATAAGTAACTTGCCATTCATCTCATCAAACGCTGCTGTAAGTCGATGAAGGCTACATATACAGTTTCACCCTCTCCTCTTTCCGCCTATTGTCTATCAACGCATTCAAAATGAATATATGGTCCCGCGTTCCTCGATTTGGCCTGAAACCCGCCTGGGTTTCCTTGATAATTCCCTCCTCTATCCACCGAACGAGTCTTTCGGTCATGATACTGGCGAGCAGCTTGTAACCAGTGATGGGCGTTTTTTCAATTAATTATAGTCTAATTACAAATTACGAATGTAATTAGTATCGATTTTTCTTCTAATTACAAATTAAGAATGTAATTAGTATCGATTTTTCTTCTAATTACAAATTACAAATGCAATTAATATCGTTTTTTTTTCTAATTACAAATTACAAATGTAATTAGTATCGATTTTTCTTCTAATTACAAATTACGAATGTAATTAGTATCGATTTTTCTTCTAATTACAAATTAAGAATGTAATTAGTATCGATTTTTCTTGTAATTACAAATTACAAATGTAATTAGTATCGTTTTTTTTCTAATTACAAATTACAAATGTAATTAGTATCGATTTTTCTTCTAATTACAAATTAAGAATGTAATTAGTATCGATTTTTCTTTCAATTACAAATTACAAATGTAATTAGTATCGTTTTTTTTTCTAATTACAAATTACGAATGTAATTAGTATCGATTTTTCTTCTAATTTCACTAATAACATATGATGTGCACTTACTCTACAATTTTGACCATTTTGTCTTCACTTCTAAATGTAAGGCTACTTCATATATGTAATAATAAAGACTCGTAAAAAAAAAATTTCGTATTTTCCATATTTTCCTTTCCTAAAGTATCCGTCCAGAAATATTTAAGAATTTTTCACTGATCGAAAATAAATTATTAAATTATTAATTAACAAATGGGTTTTATAAGAACTACAAGCATTGAAATTATAAAATTCATGTGTGGGATATTGAAAGTTTGCACAGGACAGGATGGTGTAGAAAAAAAATACTAGTCATATGTAATCAATTATTTACATAGTGCACTTTAGTTAACAATTACATTTCTCAAGATCCATATGAAAATTGTTATATGGGCTTGTGAGACTATTTTCCACACGGGATGAGCGTTTTTCAACGCGTTTCTTCAACGCAAAAAAGTTTTTTGCTTACGCCCCTCGAAGAAATTGTGAAATCGGTCAAATCTTACTGCCAGATGGACGTATCTCCACAGCAAAAAAGTTTGTTGCTTACGCCCTTGTGGCAATATTAACTCGAAGAAATTGTAAAATCGATCAAATCTTACTGCCAGAGGGGCGTATCTCCACCGCAAAAAAGTTCGTCGCTTACGCCCCTGTGGCAGTATCAACTCGAAGATATTGTGAAATCGGTCAAATCTTACTGCCAAAGGGGCTGGGTTGGGTTGGGTTGGGTTGGGTTTGCATAATATTTATATACCAATTACAATTCTAATTAGTATTTTAAAAAATGAATTTCAAATTAACATTGTAATTTTTAATTAGACTGTAATCAGTTACCGGAAGTAATTAATTATGCCCAACACTGGAAGGGCGTGAGCAACAAACTTTTTTGCGGTGGAGATACGTTCCTCTGGCAGTAAGATTTGACCATTTACGAAATTTCTTCAGGTTAATATTGTCACAGGGCATACGCGACGAACTTTTTTGCGGTCGAGATACGCCCCTCTGGCAGTAATATTTGATCAATTTCACAACTTCTTCGAGTTTTACTGCCACAAGGGCGTAGGGTCAAATTTCACTTCTCAGACTCGTTTCAGGATACAATATTGAAATGTATAATTTTGGAAAATCAGTGATGATTGAAAGGTTTTTCGGATCGCTGATGACGATCCCGATGTCAGAATCACGAAATTCAAGATGGTGGATCCAATTTTTTCCCATTTAGAATGAAAACCACGGCTTTTGGTTTATTGTGGTAAATCAGCGGTGATATAAGGGTTTTTGGGGTCGCTGATCACTATCCTGCCCTGGTGATTCGGGCAACCTCATTGCAACGGTTGCTTTTTGGCAATGGTTGGTTAAGGACAAAAACTGCCTAGAGAAGCAACCGTATTTGCAACCACTACCCAAGAATTCTATATCGGTTGCTAATGTGGTTGCAAGTTAGTTGCAAGTTCGGTTGTAAATCTGTTGCAAACTACAGTTGCAAGTGCGGTTGCAAATGTGGTTGCAAACTACAGTCGCAAGTACGTTTACAAATGTAAAAGGGGCTTGGGTTTGAAATATTATGAACTAACAACCAACTTCAAATTTGATTTGTAAAACGATTATTTGCAACCGAGTTTGCAACTGAGTTTGTAACCACATTTGCAACCGTAGTTTGCAACCGATAGAATTCTCGGGTAGTGGTTGCAAATACGGTTGCTTTTCTGGGCAGCTTTTGTCCTTAACCAACCAGTTGCTTTAGTGGTTGCTTGAACCGTTGCAATTAGTGGTTGCCCGAATCACCAGGGTGATGTCAATATTATGAAATTCAAGATGGCGGACACAATGTAGGGCTTGTTAAAAGTCAAATCGATTATAATCGATGACGAATAATTATTCGTCACCCTTAGCCGTAGGAAATTGCTCTATTCTCTCCCAAGTTGCCCAATTCTGACCGCGTGGAGGTGGGTGATCTTGAGAATCTCTTTTTTTTTTAATAAAAAAATTTTTTTCCCCTTTTTTCAAAAAAAAATGAAACTTTTTTTTAAAAATAGATTCTCAAGGTCACCCACCTCCACGCGGTGAGAATTGGGCAACTTGGGAGAGAATCGAGCAATTTCCTAAGGCTGAGGGTAACGAATAATCGATTTGTCTTTTAACAAGCGCTATATTGTGTCCGCCATCTTGAATTTCATAATATTGACATCGGGATAGTGATCAGTGACCCCGAAAACCCTTATATCACCGCTGATTTTCCAATATAAGCAGAAAGTCGTGGTTTTCATTCTAAATGGGCGCCATATTGGATCCGCCATCTTGAATTTCGTGATTCTGAAATCGAGATTGTGATCAGCCATCCCGAAAACCCTTAGATCACCAATGATTTTCCAAAATAAACCAAAAGTTGTGGTTTTCATTCTAGATGAGCGCCATATTGGAGCTGCCATCTTGATTTTCGTGATTCTGACATCGGGATCGTGCACTGAGAAAAAAATTTATTTGAACGAACAAAAAATTGATCAATTCAAACAAATCCGGCGGTTCGGGGGGCGAAACGAAAATAATAGTAAAACAACTAAATATGTAGTTGGCGCGTGAAACCACTAATTGCGCTGTCCAACAAATATTTAGGTCAAATTGAACTTTTTTTTTTAAATTAATTTATGTCCTCGCGCCTTCTTTCCCTTTCGGGGTTTTCAAGACGGCGCTCCTTCCCTCACTTCCCTTTTCATCCTTCCCTCTCATCCACCTCAACCCTGGGTATCTGGCCCGAGTCAGTAACCAGACACCCAGGGCCCGTGCGGCCGCAGCCGACTTCCTACTCTGTAGCGCATTCACCATGGCACGCGTATTAGCACGTATCATGGGCCCCGGGAAACTGCGGAAAACCTGGGCCACTACAGTCGGTCCCGTGCTCGCCTCACGGCGTCGGAGCTACGTCACATCTTGACAGGAGAACGTAAACACGGACTACAGCTATATACACGTGACACACACCAGTAAATGTACTTGTGTATGCCCCATACATACATCTGGAGCTAGTCACGCCCATATTTTATTTTCTCCTCACAAGATTACGACACCGGGAATCGAACCCGGGACCTCCCGAGGCTCTGGCTAAGAGGCAAGCACGCTAGCCACCAGACCAAAGCCCCGGTCAGGTCAAATTGAACTATCGTTAGTTAATTTTGACTACATTTTTATTTGATTGAAGCATAACATTTATTTGTTTTTGCTCCTACTTAAATAAAATACAAGATAAGGTGCTTCGGGAAACTGAAAGTACAGTCAGAGCGAAAAAATTATGACTTCAGCGAATCAAATATAAGTATCAACGAAGCATATATTTTGTCAACTTAATTGATATTTACTTTCTATCAACGGAAATTAGTGTCCCGATGAATGCTCATTCGTTCAATTCAATCAAAAGCATATTATTATGAACAAAACCTCCACTATATTTAATTCTATTTTTATGCAGAATATGTACATATTGGGTTAAGCATACAAATTACCTAGTTCGTTCTTCAAAATGAGTTGTTATTGTAACATTACGATTTGTTGAATATACTACTGGTTTGTTCTATTACCAACATACGTTCCTCGACCTTATTCGATTGTGGCCTCTCCAAAAAAATATTTATTTAATCGGAAGGTTAAAAATACAAATTAAATGGTTCATTCGTTACTCGCTTTATTAGATCGACATTGTGAATTGTTGAATCAACTACTCGTGCGTTCTATCCAAGCAAGCTTTCTTCCTTTTCACGAAATCATTTTTTCAGTGCATAATCTAATTAAATAATGGCATTTATAATCAATAAAATCATAATATATTCATTATAACATAAATAGTGTAACATGATTTGAATTAAAAAAAAAAGCGCCACGCCGATATTTACGCACGTTACATATTTTCTGCCTGGGCTGGGATTTGAACTGCCTACCTACAAGTTTCCTACCTAATGCCTGCCTTACTAACCCGGGACGCTACTTATTACGCTATTGACTTCTAGTGAATTTCGTTACATTAAATTTCATATATAAGCTGCATGGTGGGTCACAACTACAAAATAAAACAAATAATATAATTTACAATTCAAACCGGCAACGGTTAATTCAAACGAATATCCCGTGATCGCTTAATATTGCAAAATATATCTTAGATCCGCGCAACATTACATTTATTCGGAACAATACTATCTTCATTTACGCGAAGCATTTGGATTGCGACAAGTAAACGATGAATATGTTTGAAACAACTATATATCCATTCTTTTATGGCCATAAATTGGTGGATATAACATGATATTTGGTCAAGATTGCCGAAAATTTTGTTGTTCTTAATTCACAGTTGTGTCACCATCAGGACAGCTGACAAGTCATAAAATACTTATTTGATTAAATTTTTTGATTAAACGAATCGGCACTTATTTTTCAATTTTCCTTTATTGTTGGTGTAAACAAATACTTTTTGAGTAATAGGAATGCTTTTCGTCGTTCGAAGTAGTGGCATGCCGTCATGTTAGAAGAAACGAATTATGCTTGTATAGACAACACAATATGTTGATCATACAAATGTGTTACGTCAACTTTTACAACAGTACGGTTAAAACAAATGAAAAGTTTCAAGTCAATGATTATCATCCTCATCTGACAAAAAAAAAATTTCAATCGAAACGAAGAATTTTCTTGGCTTCAAGTGGAGCAATACAATCACTTTTAAGTAAATCAAAATGGTCGGATGAAACATATATTTCATTAATTCGCATAAAAAATGCTATGTCAGTACACGAAATGATTCAGGGTAACCAAATATTTAGTCACCCGTTTAGGAGCATCTTACGACATATTTATTTGTATCGATAGATTAATCCGTTCACTGCATATCATACTTATTTGATTATCTGAAACATTTGTTTGAATAATGATATTATTTCATGACACGATTTTCCTTTGGAGTAACCGAAAGTATTGACCCCTCAAACATATATATATTCATGTTCACCCCAATCAAACATTTGATTGAATTGACTCAGAGCATATGAACGATTTTAAAAATACTTTTAAATGTTTATTCATTTGTAATAAGCAATTATTGCTTGGAACGACTGAAGTATTTTGTTGTTTCAAGGTAGGTACGGCGGTCAGCCCATTTATTTCGATCAACCTGCAACATTTTGTTGGTTCTACATGAACTCAGTCATTTCAAATGAGATTTTGTTGGAATGACTGAATTTTTAAGTCAACAAAATGTATTCAGTAGAATCAAAGAATTATTTTGTCAGTGTGGGTGTATTTTTTCATTTGAACGATTAAAAAAATTTTAGCAAATATACATATGTTTTGAACGCTATAGCATTGATATATAGAGAGAAAGGTGTTTCAAAATCAAGTACAAGTCAAATCAAGTGCGGGTGGCGGACAGAATGTTTAGTTGATCCTACTAAGAATCTATTGAACCGACTGAATGTTAATTGAATGAACTGCCTGTTACTTAGTTCAATGAAGCCTTAGTTGAATCGTCTAAATATTTCGTTTGCCACCCGCAACCGCATGTTTAGTTAATTAGTTTAGTTTACCGTTAGTAAAAGCAAATATATATATATTCGTTGATATAAGTGCTTTTCTTCGTTTGAAATAACTGCATACTCTGACGTCAGAAGAAGCGAATTATGGTTATGCGGATTACATGGTATGTTGTTCTTACAAGCATATTTGGTTGATTTGTATCACAGTACGGGTGATACAAATAAATAGTTTCAAATAAAGCATTAGGTTTCTCTGAATAAACTGTTGTTCCATCAAAATTGTACATTTGTTTGACTTGAAGCAATACAATTCATTCACTTGTACCTCGTACGAAAAGTTCACATCAACCTACATTTAATTGGATCATACTCGTAAAATATTTAGGTCAAAATTCATGATGATTTGAAGTAACCAATTACTCAGTCGTTTTATTGCAGTTATCCAACAAAATAATTAATTTGACCAACACATTAATCATTTCACACAATGTCACATGTACTTCATTTTACAAAATATTTATTGTAGTAGCTATACTAGTTTATGACACATTTTTCGTTTGACGTAGTCTAATGTATGGACCTACCAAACACATATTAGTGTTCACTGCAACAAAACTTTTACTTGATAGGACTGAGATCGTATGAACGCTCCAGAACATATATTCAAACGGATAACATATTTATAATAATCAATTATTGCTTGCGACAAGTAAATGATTTAGTTGTTTGAAATTAGGTGGAATGGTCAACTGATTTATTTCGATTAACATATTACATTTTGTTGATTCTACACCTATTTCGTCTTTTACAATAATGTTTTGTTGAAATGACTGAATTTATCATCAACAAAACGCAATTGTTTGAATCAATAAAATTTTTTTCTCAGTGTGATCAGCGATCCCGAAAGCCGTTGTATCACCACTGATTTTCCAAAATAAACCAAAAGTTGTGGTTTGCATTCTAAATGGACGCCATATTGGATCCGCCATCTTAAATTTCATTATTCTAACATCAGGATCGTGATCAACGACCCCAAAAACCTTTGCATCATCACTGATTTTCCAAAATTATACATTTCAATATTGTATCCTGAAACGAGTCTGAGAAGTGAAATTTGACCCTATAAATTTGGCCATTTTGGATCATTTTGATATTGGAAAAGGTCAAATCAAAATATTCTCATTGGTGATTCTTTAAGTACAACTCTCGGGTGCACGTTTGGCATGACTCTGCAGTTATGAAAATGCCGATAACACTATTTAAATCGTAATTTAAAAATAATGTCTTCGAAAAAATCTGCATTTTTTAATGGTTTTTGTTAAAATACGATAGTTAAACAATCTTTTTCGAAAATTCTGACTGTACCATTCGAAAGAGTGACCTCGAAAACATAAAGATATGTCATTACGAGATAATTTTCTATACTTTTTCTATGATTATTATGATCCCGAACATGGGAGTATCTTCACAGTGCATTTGAGCGTTAAAGGGTTAATGGCTTAATTTTTACCAACATTTTTTTATCTTCTACTTATTATACCACATGATAAAACAGCTGAATGTCATCTAATATTTCAATTGCCGAAAAGCAGATGCTGATAATAAAGTATAAAAGGTGCCTCATAAGTGTTAACACCTAAGTGTTAACTGATAAGTGTTTGCACCAGTGTCAGGATCAACAAAATTGTAGCTGTGGTTCACGGTCAAATGCTTGAATCTTTCGGATTCTAAACAATTGTACGCCTTCCAACAATCTGACATAATTGTTGATCCAGGGAGAACCCATTCTTTAATGATCTTCAGTGGGGTTTGCGCTGATCGATCAGGGACGGGAACAATGAATAGTTCTTTGGAATATCACGATCGAAACCACCGAAAATCCATTGTCCATTGATAATACGTCCACGATGATATTTCCGCTCATCGAATTTTGCCTCGTCAATTTAGATTGTACAGTTTGGTCCAACAATACGTTGCGAATTATAGATAGTCCACAACAGTATGGCTTCCCTTCCAAAATTTGACGAGTCAATCACGGTTTTCCTACTGAAGGCCATTTCATCTTCAATAAACTCCTGACGCGGTGGCTTTATGCAAATACAGTCCGACCTCCCAATAAGAAACCAAAAGCCCCCAAGGGGAAGAGTTTTTCCTAGAATTCGGATACCCCCACCAGGCGCGCGTTCCGCACTCACTACCTCTGTCTGTCTCTCTCACTCTTTTCCCCATGCCATTCTCTCCATAAGAAACTCTCGAAAGAGTTCCAATTTGTTTACATAGCCCATGCAAAAACGCACACATACACACACTCACGCACGCACGCACACATTAATTTACACTACAATGTTAACTCTATTTTGCCCGAATAATCTCTCCCGGGCTGGTTTCTTCACCAGAGGTTCGCGCACAAAATTCTCGAGCTCGGAGCTCGAGTCGTAGTGGGGGAAGTGCTTGAGCGCGAAACTGGGGAAGGTTTCTTATTGCCGGGTTTCTTATTCGGAGGTCGGACTGTATAAATAGCGACGAATGTACATGCTTCCCCGAGTGTTCAAGAAGCATTTTTGAACCAAGTATTCTTTCGAACGGATTGTTTGAAAGAACATTGGACGATCCTGACTTTTTTACCGTTCTGGATTTTTTTTTTGCACCTCCATTCGTGCATTTTCTCATTGTACTCATTGAAATTCGGAAAAGCCGTCAAAGTAAACTTTTACCTAAGTTATTTTTAAAGATATTTTTTGAGATCATAATTTTTCAATTTCTTGGCGTCCATTTGTTACATTTTAAAAGTTTTTATATTGACATTTCACTTTTTTTTGAAAACTTGACCAGAAATGAGAGCATCTTGATCGTCTTTTACTTAAACAGGGTAGCCGCAAATTTTTGGGAAAAAATCCATGATATTTTTCATTTTTCCAAGACCTTTAAACCAAATTATAGAGATTTTATATAATTTTTCACGAATTTTTCACGTCTGTACTCGCTATAACTTTTGCAAATTTTTAGCTGTCCGGTCGGAACTTTTTACATAAATACGCCGGGGAACAAAGATTTCTGGTAATGAATTTGGTGCCAATCGGCCAAAGGGTTCAGATTTTATGAAATTTTGAATTTTCATGGAAAATAATATCCCAAGGGATATTTATAATACAGTAGAACCTCGATTATCCGAACTCCCACTATCCGAACCCTCCGTTATCCGAACGTATACTTGCTTTATCCGAACGTTCTATTATCCGAACCATGGCGCGATTTTTTTTTTTTACAATAAAAATGCCTTTTTTTGTTTGTTTTTCGTTCGAAATGCTGCTCGTCCGATGTTTTCGACGTTCGCTCGACAGAAGTACTCTCAAACGAAAAAAAAACGAGCTTCGTTATGCTCGAAGACAAATTAATTTCGCAAGGGGTCATTAAGAATTGCTACAAAGATACGTATCGTTGATAAAATTTTAAATTCACACGGAATAAAACTTGGCTGAATAATTTATAAAAATTTACTATTAGAGATAAATACAATGGCATCGTCGTGTTCCATGCAAGACTTCTGATTCTTGTTTTTTTTTCTTCTGTTCAATAATAATTTATCCAACCGACTTTGTCGTTAAAAAGTGAATACTACGAATATTACCCGAGAGCGTTACAAACGTATGAAAAAATATATATTTTAGATTGGTTGAAGAAAAAATAAAATAAACATGATTCCGAGATAATTTGTTGTACGTCCGTAATATCAATTTCTTTTTGAACGAATAAACCGCAAAAAAAACGCGTAGCTTCCATACGGCAGCCAAAGATTCAGCAATTTATGATAAAAAAAATCCTGAAATTAAACACTAAATTTTTATGAAGGCATATATTACGGTTTTGTTTTAAATATATAATTGAAATACACAAGCATAACGTTAAATCGCTCAAAATATCTGCCCGTTTTTCTTATTTTTCCCATATGCAATATGTAAGACCGCTATCTACGACAACGCATTTCGATAATCCGAACTAGGCCCGGTCCCGACGGGTTCGGATAATCGAGGCTCTACTGTATCCTAATAATATCCTACCGTTGTGACTCCGTCTTACAATGTTTTTGAAATTTTGTACACGTATTAGTTATAAAATTATCTAAACGTGTGTAAAATTTCAAAGAAACTGACCATTCCAAATTTGAGATATTTGCTTTTAAAATCACCGACTTTTTACATTTATCACTCATACCGAACACATCACTCGGTTCGGAAGTAAACAACTAGTGGGAACCCACTCGTCACTCGAACACGAAATAAATTCTGGATGATAAACCACTCGTCACTCTTATTCGAAATAAATGACGAGTGTGAACCCACTCGTCATTTGAACGCGAAATAAATTCCGAAAGAAGAACCACTCGCCACTCTTAACCGAAATAAATAGCGAGTGGAAATTCACTTCTCACTTATGTCCGAATTGAATGACGAGTAGAAATTCACTTGACACATATGCCTGAAATAATGATGAGTGGAAATTCACTCGTTACTTAAACGCAAAATAAGTGAGAATTGAAAATCCACTCTCCACTTTGTCGTAAAATAAGTAACGAGTGATGATCCACGCTTCACTTAAATTCAAAATAAGTAAAGAGTGAAAAAGCAGTCATTTTTTTTTTTTTAATGAATTATGCCCATCCCTGGTTTTGAGCAGCCTCAAGGCTCACCCCTCCAGGATGCTCCACGTATACATTCCCAACCAAAAGTGAAATTTGGTGAGAATTTTAAGCACTACGGTCCAGCATAATATACCAATAGACGACTTGAATGAAAGAGAGTAATCGATAGCACAATGGCTAGCGCTCTTGTTCAGCAAACCGAGTGTTCCGGGATCAGATCTCGGGTGGCACACTTGATTCTTTTTCCCTCATCGACTTTGGACCGTCGCTACCCTACCGACCGCTCGAATGTCTCATGAGCATTTCGCAATAAAATAAAAATCCAAAGAAATCAACCATTTAAGAGACCCTAAAAGCTTTTATTTCAAATTGGTTGAAAAAAAGTTGTTAAACAAATCATGAGACATTTTTTTTCATTCTGAATGAAATGAATTTGTTGATTTTTTTTTTTGAATACGTATGAATTTTTTTAGGATTTTCTCACCTTTTAAATTCCTGTTTTCGCAATGTTTAAGGCTGTATGCATGAAACTATTGATTCAATGACCCAGAAACTTTTATAGTGCAATATGTAACTTTCCTACGAAAATATATAAAAAAATGTAAGATTTTTCATCCACTTCTCAAAATTGAAAAAAAAGCGTACAATTTAGAAACTTGCCCATTGCTTCCTCATTCAACCGGATTGTTTTTTTTTAAACCCAAGCCAACTTCAGATTATAAATGTGAACAAGAGAGAAGAAGGAAAGGGTGCAAAGCATGTTATAATGTAACCAAGCATGTTGTTTTGTTATCATTTTTTGCGGACATACAAAGCTCTCTTTATGAGAAAGTAGGCTTTTCTAATTTTGGCTTCCTCACACAGGAAGCCAAAGCCTAGATGAGGCATAGATGATATACCTTGTAAGTCCGCAAAAAGTGATAATAGAACAACATGCTGTGCACCCATTTTTTCTTCTTTCTTTTTTACATTGATAATCTGGAGTTAGCTTGATTAAAAAAAAATCGGATGAATAAAGATGCAATCTGCAAGTTTATCACTTGCACGTTTTTTTGTAATTTCTAATTAATGTACCTCTCGTGACTCTTTAAGCGTAACCCTTTAAGGGGTTCTCGACAAATTCAATACCAATGTTCCTAGACTATTGGTGTTAAAATTTCGACTCGATAGGTTCATAATTACGAAAGTTGAAGCGATTACCACCATTTTTGAAAATTTTCACAATTTTATAAAATTTCAAGCCCTTAAGGAATTTCAGCTAAATTCAGTACTAATCCCATAGACAATTTGCGTAAGAGGTTTGGCTTGATAAGTTCATAATTACGAAAATTAAAACGATTACCGCCATTAGATTACCGCCATGTTTCAAAATTTTATAAAATCTTAACCCGCCCTTACGTAATTTCAGCCAAATTCAATACCAATTATCCTTGTCCCCTATACTATTTGTGTAAAAAGTTTTGGCTCGATAGCTTTAAATATACGAAAATTTGAGCGTGGACACCGACTTTGTCACACACGTGTGCGCGCACACACACTCACGGACATGGATACGGAATTTTTTTTGTAAATGTGTTTTTTCGATGTTTTGGGACATTTTGAACATGCTGGCCTGAGAATCTCGACATTTTTTTTACAATAACAAAACTTCCTCTATGAGAAAGCAAAAAGAAAGAAAAATCTGAAATTATTTATACGTATTCTAAAAATTCAACTAATTTATTTTATAAGACAAAAAATAATTTTTACTGATGATTTGTTAAACAATTTAAAAAAGTGAATTTGTTAATAACTTTTTCGCATTATTATTATTGAAAATCAATCACTTAAAAATCTCCAATATCGTTAATTTTTTTCAGATTTTTGTCACATAGCGAAGTACTCAATCTGATCGGATCAAACTTTTGGGAATGTATACGTGAAGTACCCTTAAGCGTTCGCTCTGCCAATTTTCTCGTCTTGACCGCCAGGTATCCGGTTTTAACATGTTTTTACGAAAGTTCATCAAGGCTCTATGTTGTTTGTTTTCTGCTGTGTTAATGAATTACTTTTTGATTTGCAGAACGCACATGGAAATGGACTCTGAAAGACTGTTAAAAAATAATTGAACTCATAGGAGCACGAAAAAGAATAGGAAAAGGGACTAAAAAGTATCTGTGTAAATAATGAAACAAAGATGAAAAATCGTACGAGATAAAATCGTACATCAAGTTTTTCCAATCTCGCAAAAAAAGCAAAGAAAAAATATATTTAGAGTTTTGAGCAGTCAAATGTCGAAGACCTATTTCTCATGGATTTTGGATACCGAACGTCGAATACCACACCAGCTCCGTACTGTTAAAAGAGCAATTTTCGTCGTATGCACCGGGTCTTCTGACTGAGACGCATCGTTTCATTAATTAGATAATTCCATATCACGTGGCTAACTGAAACGATAAATACATTACTGAAAGTTCCTGGCTCGAACGGTTACGAATATACGAATGATAATAACAATATGGAGCAAAAAAAACTGTTTTGCCCAATTAAAGCGTAAGCTATCTCAGTTTTCCCGAGCGAAATTGACCAAAAGCCAATAAAAAAAAAAAAAGGTAAAAAGTCGAGAACTATTGGTCAACCGCTCGCAGACTCGCGATAGATTAAAAAAAAGAAACAAACAAATAAAACGGGAAAAGCGGCAAGGTTGAATTTAGGAAAAAAAAAAGTAGAAAATTTAAAGAAGAGAGACGAAGTCCCGTATGTAAAGTCGCTGTGGCGTGTGAAATGCCGAGATGCTGCAATGATAGTAACAAAGCAGTGAGTCCAGTGAGCGGTGTGGTGAACAAACACAACAACGGTCACGACGAAATTATCGGGCTAAGCACGAATAACCGTGGCTTAACGATTGGCGGAAATCTGAACGATTTCGAGAACGACAATTATCATCGCCAGAATCATAATCATCATTATCAAGAACAGCAGCAGCCCAACCAGCTACAGGGTCACAAAACTGCCGTCGAGAAATCTCATCGAAGATTACGCTGCGATCTCAGTCCGGTACCGACGAGTCAAAATAGTGCCTTGAGCATCAAGTGGCTCAGCTTGAAGGTGAATCAGTTTTCTTTGATCATGTGCTAGTGTTGCGATTGCAGAATGGTCCCATTTTTTCTGAGCTTTAATTCGGCAAAAATAAGAAGATAACCTTTCAATAAAAAAAAATCTCCTTTCATTTTATACGCATTGAAGTATACATTCATCACAAAATTAATTTTAAAAAGTTACACTTCGGCAATTAACATCATGCGTAATTTCGAATTTATCAAAGTGGATCGAATTTATCACATTGGCTCACATTTCCCTGGCGAAAATGGAGTGTGCAAACATATGTTCGTCAGGTTTTTGGGAAGTGACTCCACGTTTCCTGTAATGTTTTGTCACACCATATTGAGTTGTGTAATTTTGACCTCAAATTCGTGCTCACCGAGCAAAAGAACCCCCGTATATACACTGTAAAAAATTTTTGTGCGAAAATTAGTATACCGGTATACAAAGCTCGGATGCATATACCGTATATTAATTTTTATATGCATACATATTGTATATTTACAGTGCTGGTGTACTACTATTAAGGAAAAAATCTGTTGACATTAATAGAAGACCGTATTTGATTTTTAATGTACCGTTTTACGAAAAAGTAAGACGGTAATGCACGATCACAATAACCGTGTACTTGAAATCTACCAAACAGTCACTTAAATCTTATGGCGAAGGTACATGTAATTTCAAGCGCATGTACGTTGGAATTTTAATGTGCCGGTATATGAAAAATCATGACGGTAACGTAGGATTACAATAATTAGGTACTTGAAATTTACTATACAATCGCTGAAATTTTATAAAGAAGGTACATGAAATTTCAAGAAAAAAAGTGCTCTAAAATTAATACACCCATTTTTGTGCATAAATCGTTTTTTAAATTTCAAGCTAAAAAATTAGTAATAAACTATAATGCACCTATTATGATATCAGAAATAATATAACAAGAAAAAAAAAGTTCTGCGTCGATATTCACTCACTACACAATTTCGGTCTGAAGCGGGATTCGAACCGCCTACCCACAAGTTTCCTACCTAATGCCTGCTTACTAACCCGGGACGCTACCTATTACGCTATTGACTACTACTTAATTTCGTTGCATCAAATTCGAGATATAAGTTGCATGCTGACTCACACTTATAAAAAATTGAATATTATCATTTGACGAAAAGATTTTGAAGCATATAAACGAAATAGAGCTTCTTTATACGGGAAAAATTTTATTCATTTCGAATCGACAGTCAGGTTTTCAGAATTCAGAATTGCGGATCCATTAAAATTAACCCTTTGAGGCATACATTTTTCAGACGAACGGTTTTTTACGAAAACTATCGAACTTGTGGTTTTCGGGGTCGCTGATTACGAATTTGAAGTCCGTTTTTGAAAATAAAAAATGGCGGATTCAATATGGCGGACGAATTTTCGAAAGTTCATCGGATTCGCTTGAAACTAGTTACTCGGGGGTTTTCGGGGTCGCTGATTACGAATTTGAAGTCTGTTTTTGAAAAAAAAATGGCGGATCCAATATGGCGGACGAATTTTCGAAAGTTTATCGGATTCACTTGAAACTAGTTACTCGGGGGTTTTAGGGGTCGCTGATTACGAATTCGAAGTCCGTTTTTGAAAATAAAAAATGGCGGATTCAATATGGCGGACGAATTTTCGAAAGTTCATCGGATTCACTTGAAACTAGTTACCCGGGGGTTTTCGGGGTCGCTGATTACGAATTTGGAAACAGTTTATAAAAATTGAAAACAGCGGAACGTTTGGGACGTATTGGTTCTGCTGTTTTCAATTTTTATAAACTGTTTCCAAATTCGTAATCAGCGACCCCGAAAACCCCCGAGTAACTAGTTTCAAATGAATCTGATGAATTTTTGAATATTCGTCCGCCATATTGAATCCGCCATTTTTAATTTCCAAAAACGGGCTTCAAATTCGTAATCAGCGACCCTTAAAACCCCCGAGTAACTAGTTTCACGTGAATCCGATGAACTTTCGAAAATTCGTCCGCCATATTGAATCCGCCATTTTTAATTTAAAAAATGGACCTCAGATTCGTAATCAGCGACCCCCAAAACCCCAGAGTACCAAATTTGGTTGCAATTTACCCAAAAGTTCGTTCGGAAATTATTTTTTCTCTAAAAAATGAACGATTTTTGACATTTATTTATTTATAATTGTTTGTAATTTTGCGTAACTGCATGTATCATCATTTTTGTCACATTCCACGATGCTTCTACTATTATAGTACAAAGATTCGTGGATGTTACTTCGAAAGCATTAAATCTACCGAGGAAAGTTGTGAATCAAAAAGGTGGGACTCTGGTATGTCCCACTATGCCGCAAAGGGTTATATAGAATTCACTTGAACATTGTTCTCGAGGATTTTTAAGGAAACTCATACACGTGTATAGTAAATTTCTATCACGTGTTGAAAGCAGAAAATACCAGTGTGCTAAATAAATTATCTCTGCTATCATTTTTTCCAGAACGATACCTTAAATTCCAATCCAGTATTTTATAATTCTCAGTCAATCTATGGATTTTAATACACCAGTGTCGGGAGAATTAACAAGACACCGTTGCTTCATGTTTTAAGTACCTTAACTTAATTTTCAACAACTTTGACCGCTACTTTCAATATAAAGAAAGATCTTAAAAACCTAATTCGGTCTTTGTATTTACAAAACTGTATAATGATTTTCATACGCAAATCCATTAATGACGAAACTCATACACGGGTATAGTAAATCTCTATCACGTGTTGTAAACAGAAAATACCAGTGTGCTAAATAAATTATCTCTGCTATCATTTTTCCAGAACGATACCTTAAATTCCAATCCAGTATTTTATAAATCTCAATCGATCTATGGATTTTAATACACCGGTGTCGCGAGAATTAACAAGACACCGTTGCTTCATGTTTCAAGTGCCTTAACTTAATTTTCAACAACTTTTACTGCTACTTTCAATATAAAGAAAGATCTTAAAAACCTAATTCGGTCTTTGTATTTACAAAACTGTATAATGATTTTCATACGCAAATCCATTAATGACGAAACCCATACACGGGTATAGTAAATTTCTATCACGTGTTGTAAACAGAAAATACCAGTGTGCTAAATAAATTATCTCTGCTATCATTTTTCCAGAACGGTACCTTAAATTCCAATCCAGTATTTTATAATTCTCAATCGATCTATGGATTTTAATGCACCAGTGTGGGGAGAATTGACAAGACACTGTTGCCTGATTTTTCAAGTGCCTTAACTTAATTTTCAACAACTTTGACCACTATTTTCAATATCAAGAAAGATCTTACAAACCTTATTCGGTCTTTGTATTTACAAAACTGTGTATTGATTTTCATACACCAGTATATCGACGAAGAAATTAATACACCAGTATGATATTTTTCAAACCTGACTAAATAAATTTCATATAAGTTTATGAAATTTACAATGCCGTTTATATTAATTTTACTTTCATACACCCGGTTCTAAATTTTAATATTAAGTTGTGCTATGAATTTACGAACATTTTTTACAGTGTATAGTTAGAGTAAACCTGACAAGTTATGGCATTTTTAGAATTTTCGATTCAACATATTGAATTCGCCACATTTAATTTCGTAATTTCTTTCAAAACCGACATGGTCATACTAATTAAAGGGTGGAAGACGCGACCACTACTATCCCTTAAGTAGCTCCTAACATACAACTGATCAAGTGTTCTCTGGCGTGTCAAATACATGATAACAATTACCAAAGTTCATAAACAGTTGATAGCGTAGTGGGTAGCGTGTTAGGTAGATAGGTAGGATGGGTAGGAGGTTGGAGTCCCCGCCAAGGAGAATAAAATCCTATCAAAAATCTATACAGGATTTTTTTTTCTAGTGTGACCCTTAATGACCTAGAACAACGACAAAATATGCGTATGGAACTATCTATCAATGGAATTTTATCTGTATAACTTTTACAAAGTTTTTCACAAATCTTATAAATTCTCCCGCTCTCACTTACATTCCTTTTCCACTCCTTTTGCTCCTCCCGTATTCTTAACTTTCTCTCTGTTTCACGTTACATTTCCATCCTTCCATTCCCGCATTTCCCATTCCTCATCCAAACTTTTTCCTCTCTCACTCATATCATACTCCGCCCCCTTACTTTACCACAGGCTATTACTGTTTCGCGTTACTTTGCTACCATTACTTTCCCGTTTCTTTCCCACACTCTTCACTCCTCATACGCGTCCATTCTCACACTCCACTCCTTTTTACCATCTCCTCCTACTCTCTCCTTTTCTCTCCTTTTGAGCAAACCTCCCACCTTTTACGGCCATTTCTCCCTCTCATTCTCTCTTGCTCTCCTCTTTACTTCCACATTTACATTTCCAACCTTTACCCTACCACCCCTATTTATTTTCCACTTACATTTGCATTTACATTTACATTTCCGACCTTTCTTTCTTACTTCTCACCCAACTTATATTACATCTTGTGCCATCTTACTCGTTCCCTCTACCTCCGCGCTTTCTCCCACGTCTTACTCCGACGTCTTATTCCTTGTCTTACCCTTTTTATCTATCTATCACTCCTCTTTTACCTTGTTCCATTTTTTCCTTATTCCTTTCACATCCTTTCTGCGTTTCTTTGAACCCCATGCCTACGCGTTTATTTCCATTACTATTCCTTTCCTCAACTTTACCCTCCCTTTTTTTTCATTTTGCCCTCTGTTTTTCCATCTTCCGATTTACTATGCTTTTTTAAGCCCTTTTTTGCCCATACATTTCTCCACTTAGTTCCTTTTTCCACTTAGTTCTATTTTTCCACGTAGTTCCATTTTTCCACTTAGTTCTACTTTTCCACTTAGTTCCATTTTTCCGCTTAGTTCCATTTTTCCACTTTCTCCTTTCTCATCCTTTCCACATTTCTTTTTACCCAAACCACTTAAATTCGCTCTCATCCCTCTCTCGAACGCTTCCCTTCCCTCTTTTCGCATTCTTGCTTCCTTTTACGTCCTTTCCACATTTATTTTTTACCCAAACCAATTATATTCGTTCCTATCACTCTCTCATACTTTCCCACCCCTCTTTTCGCGTATCACGTTCTCCAGTCTGCCTTCTGTCTACCCAGTATCGCCATATTCCCAGATATTCCGTTCGCGCACATCTTCCTCTGCCCGCTGTTCCCGTTGTTCCCGGTCGCCTTCCTGCTTCTTTCTTCTTCGTTCCTTAGTTTCCTCTTGTTCATCTATCGTCACTTCCTGCCCCGCACCGCTCCTCCGCCGCCTCTCTCATCGTCGCTGCCATATTCTTACAATGTCCTCGATGCTCTCTCGCTCTCCTCCTTCGCCATTCCGCCCGCTCGTATTCCCACTCACCCTCTTATGCCGTGGCCCCAAGCGGGACCCGTAGGCCCCCACCACGTCGATGCATCTTCTTAATGTTGTGGGTAGGGGGTAGGGGTCGATTCCAATCTCTCCTCTCCTAAGTTTGCTGTTGCCAATAATTGTTCCCCCACCTCCTTATTTCCACTCCGTCTATAACAGCGGCTCAGTTTGTCCTTCTACCTCGCCCTGATGGTCCTTGTAGTGCCCGTCCTTCCCATTGCTGGCCAGTACAGTGGTATGCTTTATCAACTGCTGTGTCGCCTCCGTGTCTCACAAGTTTCTGGCGACCTTTCCGACGCGCCGCCTCACCCACTCTCACTGCCTGGCTTGACGGCTTGACCGCGCTAGCACTCTTTGTTGTCCGATTCCATGCGCCTCGTCTCGTCATTGCCTACCAATTCCTCCCTTCCACCTGCCCAGGACCCCGGATGCTGATGCCACTTTTCTTGCCCTCGCCGACTCGTGCACTCGCCTCTTCGTTTCCTTCCCTCTCCTTTTGCCCTCCTTCTCCCCTTTCCACGCTGTCTCCCTCTGTCGGCCATTCCTTGACTTCCGGTTGGTTTCCCCTTCTCTCTCCGATCTCCGTCTTTCCCACCATTTTGCCACATGTCCGATTAACCTCCAAATTTCTCGCCGACCACTTCTATTCCTTCTCACACTTTTGATTTTGCACTACCCCTTTTCCCAACACTTCACACTACTTCGAGCATCCCATTTCATGTCCAGATCCACTTTTACCCAAAAGCTCTTCCTCTTTACCACTTTTTCCAACAATATTCTGCCCCGCACTCGTCTACACGTCCGTGCGCCCCGAGGCACCAACCGGAAGTCCCGCGTATGGAACTATTTTACAAGTGATATATTTTAAAATTAATAAATGTGGTGCACTCTCCATGCGCATTTGGTGCACACTCCGTGCACATTTCCCGCAAAACCTGAGTACACTTTGTGCACTCTTCATGTACATTGGGTGCACATTTCCCGCAAAACCTGAGTACATTTGGTGCACTTTCCATACGTATTCGGTGCACACTCCGTGAAAATTTCCTGCACAACCTGAGTATACTTGGTGCACTCTTCATGCGCGTTTGGTGCACTCTCCATGCACATTTGCATCTGCACACCTTGTGACACTTCCGAGATTTCAATTTACATTCCCAGCACATCTTACTCAAAACTTCTGTCACATTTCAGTCACATTAGTGAACATTCTGATTTAACCTTTGTTCATACTTCGTTTCACAGTCCACTTTTGCCAGGGTTCGACCAGGAATAGAAGAATCTAGATAGTCTCTTACTCAATCACGGTAGCTTTGTGACGTGCAGGGTGTTCGTACACGTCTAACAGAGTAAATCCCTTGCGCATTACGTAAGAGTTTACATTTAATTTTTTTTAGGGTGAGCTTTCTGACAACATCACATACGGGCCCGTTCCTTCAGATATTTGGGAAGAGCAATATATGATAAGGATAAATTGACTGAGAATGATTTGATATTATTTAAATATATGTATTGATCAAGTAATGGAACTTAGGAAAATCCGTATAATTTAATCTAGAGTTCAAAATGAATTATACATAAAATGACGGGCTCAAACGAATAATAAAATCGGGAGGCAAAATGACTCTCTCAGTATACATACAAACATACGCGCAACTTACTCGTGTGCCAGAACAGCTGACAATGTTGGCTGTCGACCCTTACTTATTTCGATCTCTCGCTCTCCTGCTCTCTCGTGATATCTCGCTAGCTCCAACCAGCACAGCCTGGCTAACGGCACCCTGAACAAAACAGCTTCCTTGAGCTCACGTTACACTCTTGAGCCACGCATACACTTGAGCATGCATAAGGCGAGCACGCACGAACATATGTGTAAGCTATGTGGAACAATACTTTGTTGCATGAGCATTCGTTCGCATTCGGCCTGAGCCAGCTATTTGCGATTGCGATCTGGCACACTCGGTGGTTATTATTCAGTGAGATATCTTCCCCAAAGATAGTCACCAGTGCTGCATTTATTGTTTTGACTTCTTTAATTAATAACAAACAAATAAAGAAACAGCGTAGACGTTGGTGGATAACTCGTCTTTACCGAAGCAGAGCACAATACAGTGGTTCAAATTTGTTAGCCGTGTTTCAATTTCAAGAAAGTAACGGGCAGTTTTACAATTTCTTCCGAATGACATCAGAGGTTTTCGAATTTTTATTGAATTTAATTGGTGCCACTATAATGAAGATGGGAACCACCTTCAGATTACAAGTAACCTGTACACAATATACTGTACAAATAACTGAATACTCATTTGAACTACCGCAAACAGCACGAACAGCCTAACTGGCCGTTCACACTGCGCACAGTCGCACATATTACCATTTGCGAATTTCCTTTGAGCAAGTCCTCAAGACTGACACACTACGGCTCGCGTTCGTGGATGCTCGCGAATAGCTATGACATTGCCAAGTTTTCCAGGGTCTGAAACCCAGTATTTCCTTGGCATTTCCCTCGTCCTTATAACACTAAATTCTAAATTGTTCAGCTTATTACCACTACGTTCAGTTCCGATTCAATTGAAAAAAAATCTTACCTACAAATAAAAGATAACGATGAGGTGTATAATGGCAGTTCTATTCAAAGCATAATCAACATATTTCAAGGTAGTCCTCGTGCAAATGCGTCTATAATGAGAATTCGTTGAAATTTATAGTGGACGAAGAGAATGCTAGTACCCAACTTCTCGTGAAATTTGAAGCAGATTGACCGTTCCCAACTCGAGATATTCAATGTCAAAGTTAGCAACCATTACGTGTAGAGCATATAGCAAGCATTGCTGTACCCTGATACTAGCACGGTTTTTTAAATATTACTACTAAACGCGTAACCAAATTTTGATAAAAAAAATTGTAGACACGAGAAGACTATTATTCTCATGTTATGAAAAAAGAGCAAAATTATTAACCGTTTCGTTTACGAACCACAATCACAAAAATAATGCAATATGAATGAAAATTCGATGCGTAAGCTGCATATTCTATGGTGTGAATGTATCTAAATATGCACGGTTCCATGTGTAACAACCATTTCTGTATAGACTCAATCAAAAGTTCGCTGTATATGACCACTAGCGCCGTGTATATTTTATCATGTGGTACATAGGAAACTTTCTCACGTTATCGTAGCACGAGGACTATTTTCCTGTGTCTCCTCCCGTTCCCCGACGATACACCCCTTTCGGGATGCCTCCTCGGAGGGCGGTGGGACAGACTTCCGAGGATATACCCCCTCGTATGGTTTCAAACTTAACAACTTTTTTGTTCAAACTTCAAACTTCAAACTTCAAACCTTCAAACTTGACAACTTTTTACACCTAAATCCACCACTACCAATGGTCTGCTTTAATGGGCTTCGCAAAATTAGTTCTAACAGAGTTCACCCGCTCGAGTAGCGAGTGATTTGCGGGTTTTAGCCGCCCTCTTGAAGAGAGGGCGCTTACAGGGAAAACCGCGTGAAGGTGCCCGCCCAGATGTATCTGGCTCTGCCGCCGTGGCTGTCCCTCTTTGGGCGCTTAATGTTACGACTCGCACCGGTGCGCCCTTTTGGCGCTGATGCCTCATCCCCCCGGGCTACTTTTAGTGCCTTACGGCTAGTTTCCTTAAATCCATGTGCGGCCCATGGATTTACTTTAATAACTTACTGGGTATTACCCTTGTCTTTTGCTTACGCTCGTCAAGCCTGCTCATCGTAGTCTAAAAATTTATTGGCAATCTCTATTAATGATCGGAGTGCCATCAATGAGATTGTGAGAAGATCCTTCCTTGTCAATCCAAGTCTTAGCAGATCCTTTTGCGTCTTTCGTGGTATCACCCCTCTGCTGCCGATCACAATTGGCATTACCGTCCCCTTGGTTCCACCAGTCCGTATGGCTATCAGCGCTGCTGTCCGGCCATATTTGTCGACTTTCTTCTGGGATCCATCTTCCAACGATGCCTTTCGCTCATATCTGACTGTAACGTCTGCCGCGATCACCTCCTCCTCGATCTTTATGACAAGATTTGGCTTTTTGAGCTCCCCAAATTCGTTTACTGTAGGTTCTACGAGAGTGGGGTAACTCATCGAAATT
Organism: Rhorus exstirpatorius; assembly: GCA_963564615.1. Classification (NCBI taxonomy): domain Eukaryota; kingdom Metazoa; phylum Arthropoda; class Insecta; order Hymenoptera; family Ichneumonidae; genus Rhorus; species Rhorus exstirpatorius. Next base: position 7,657,141 of record OY751317.1, on the reverse strand, counting down.
TTGTTGGCCACAAACTCCTTAATTACATCGTGTCTTCGAATACATGCCGTTTTTGTGTGAAAACATTGGCTGAGTATGTGACCGAGCGTCTCGGGCTGTGCTTTGCACCTTCGGCACCTTACGTTCATGCCTCTGGCTGTTCTTGCTAGAACAACCCTGGAGCCGAATGTGTTTGTCCTTAGCCTTATTGTGTCTGTGAACCGTCCTCCTTTTATGAGAGCCAGATCCGTCAGCCACCTATTTCCCGCCCGGTCTCTTTCAAAGCTTCGGACTCCGTGTCCCTGAGACGTTAACTCGGCCCACCGGTCTGTCTCATTTCTCGCGGTTTTTTTCTAGCGTCTCATATTCCTCCATGCTTTTCGGGAGCCTGCTCCCTGGGAATATCGCGTTCTTTCTTGCTGTGCCTCTCAGGTATCCCCTGAGGTATGCTTCTCGCAAAACCGGATCTTGCGTTTCTTTCGTTTTGAGGTACGCACGGATGACACTAAGTTGTACTGTGCGCTCAAATTTGATCAGTCCCAGTCCCCCTCTGGACTTTGACGTATAGAAGAATCCCGTCGCAGTGGAGGAGGTGAGATGAAAAATCTCTTTAATCTGCTTCAGGATTCTCTGGTCGAGCATTTTCAGCGTACCCTTCGCTGCCCGATTATTTTTTAATGGGTATATGAATTTAAGGAGTATGTAGGCCTGCAGTAGGTCTAGCTTTTGCCTTGGTTTTAGCTTTAGCCTACGCACATTCTTTACCACCTGAATAATCGTGGGAATTTCGGTGCCTTTGAGTAGGCCTTTCCACGGTCCTATTCTGATGCCTAAGTATGTCAGGGACTCATCTGCTCTCACCTCTGGTGTTTCATCGTCTCCAACCCTACGTCTAGGGTTGGCGACGTATCAAGTTTTTGATATTGGGTAGATCTCAAAAGCGCTACATTTAGCTGCCGATAATGTCATTCCTAGCCTCGCTAAGTAGCTTGTTACGATTTGAAGCTGTGTTTGTGCTTCTTCTCTGTCTCTTGCTAGGAGCACCAGATCATCGACAAAGGCAAGCACCGCCACCTCAGCTTGTCCCAGGCTTGCTCCTGTCGTCTCATTACCTAGTTTTTCGATAAGGTCGTCGATGGCAAGGTTAAACAGGAGCGGTGATAATGGGTCGCCCTGCTTTACTCCCCTTCTCAAACCTATGTCCACCTTGCCATCGCACGCCTTAATCGTCGTCTTGCAGTCCTTGTACATCTCTTTAATGTACTCGCTTATAGGCACCTCTTTTCTCTCTAAGCTTGGCTTTATACACGTGTGTGGAACCGTATCAAAAGCCTTTGACACGTCTAATATTGAGACCACACCTCCATTTGTAAGTTTTGCGGTTGCTATGGCTTCGTTTAGGATCAGATATTGAGAGCACAGCCATTCTCGGCTGTGAATCCCTTTGGACGGGGTGTTTTGATCTCAAATCTCCTTAGTTTCATGTCCACGATGGCGGAGAATATCCGTCCTACCATAGATCCAACCGTGATTTGGTCTCCAGTTTCGCTCATCCTCAGGGTCTTTGCCCTCTTTAGGAATTAGTGTCGTCCTGTTCTGCCGCCATGCCGTAGGATAATATTATTCCCTTAATAAAATGTTATAAAGTACTGCCAACACCTCGGGTGTAGCAGCCTTTGTCAAATGGCAGCGCTTAATGTTGTCGAGTCCTGGGGGCCGAACTGTTATTTATCTTGGCGTTCCGTGCTTGAATATCTTTTTGATCAATCGGCGAGAATACCTCACCGATATCTCGCATCTCGTTTACAATTTGTTCGGGTGCCCTCGGTCCCGGCTGACCCCAGAGGTTCTTCGATATCTGCCTTTTTTCGTAAGCTTTGTAGCATCTCGATGTACGAGGTCCCCTTTTACTGCCATATCGGCCAGCTTTTTAGGATGGTAAGCGTACAGATCCTGACATCTTGCAAACGCCAATCGCTTTCTCCTATTGGAGTCAGCGTGCCTCTCATTCACTTCTCTTCTCAGATTCCTTCTATCTACTCTTACTACGGGCTCGGCTCTTTCTCTTGTCTCCTCTGGCACCAGGGTATGCGTGAGATCGCTCACCAGCCTGTCCAGTTCTTCTCCCAATCGTTCTGACGCTTTATGATGAGCTAGCCACGTGTTGCGGAGCTCTTCCCCAATGCCTGACAACGAGTTCCCTGCGGGAATTACTATTGCGCGAATATAATCGCTTGTTGTCGCTTTCCACCGGTTTAGTTATTCATCTCGGGGATCTTCACCTTCTTCGGCACTTTCGAAGTCGCCAGCTTCCGAGCCTTCGCCTGCACTTGACTGATAACTGTCTTCGGGCACTTCTATTACCGAGTTAGGACTCTCGTTCCCAGACTCGCTCGGTTCCCTCTCTTCCTCCTCTTCCTCGGAACTAGGCTGTTGGTCTAGTTCAGCCTGCCCCTGAAGTAGTCTCCTTTTGTCACTTTTTTTTTCCTGGGAAAAAAACGGCAGTAAGGCTTTATTCGGGTACCTCTCGTGCCTGTATCTTTCATTAAGGGCTCTTAATCGCTTCGTCTCCTCTATACTCCATACATATGCGAGTCGACCGGGCCTCCCTTCTCTTTGGAGACCTTGTCTCCTCCTCTCATTTGTCAAGAGTAGGTGCCGATGTCGTTCATCCTGCGACATTCCGATCTGTGTATCGCACGAAAAGTCGCACCGGTCACACTGAAATGCTCCGGGCTGAGCTGGATCTTGTGGCCCTTTACAGCGGCCTTTATGTCCATACCAATTTTGGAGACCTCGGAATTCCCTGCGACACCGGTTACATCTGCAAGTGATGTGTACTTGCCGGTGCCGCTCGTCAAGGTATTTCGCCAGATCTCGGATATTGAGGAAGCCTTTTAGTTGGTTTTTCTCCCTGCATTTCTCGCAATATGTGGCCCCTCTTTTGAAAGGTACCTCTATAGTCAAATTTGTGACCGGTTCGTTTGCCAGTTCGTCATCGATGGTCTCGTGTCCAGTATCAGCGGACAAGTCCGCCACGGATGTCCCATGTCCCAAGACCTGGCTCATCTGTGTCCGAGGCGTCTGTGACGTTCTCTGTTTCCATTATTAATTGTTTTATTTTGCTTTGCCTATTTTCTTCTATAATTCATTCGTGTCCGTGGACTTGCCAATTTCGCACCTGTTCCAACCTCGAGCCTTGCTCGAGCTCATTCCACCAGTTACCCTGGTGGAATATATATACGGCTTCGCCACTCATAGCCCGTCCCGACCTCTTAACTGCCGGAGCTAAAGACGTTCGCTCCTTACTGAGGCAGCCGAGAAGCGCCGGGAGTTTTCCGGCTTGCCGGTACTCATGTCCGTGGACGTGCCTTGTCATTACCATTATTTTATTTGCTCGAACGTTAGTTCGATTTTAAGCGATTGAGTTGCTACTCTATGTTATAAGTACCAGCTTGTCATTATGTCGGGCGTCGATTTATGGGTTATTACCCGCCGTTCGATGGCTTCAACGCGCGCTGCCCGGCTCACACCAAGCACTGCACGCGAATCTTATCCCACGACACGACAAGGACAAGCAATGCGCGTGGAGTCTGCGACAAAGACAAGCAGTGTGCGTAGCACTCAAGCCAAAGACAAGCAATGCGCGTGGGATATACGGCAAAGACAAGCAATGCGTGTCAGACTCACGCGACAAATCGAATCCGTGGGCATGCCAGGTCGTTACCGGTTCCTCTTGCCTGAACTACGTTCGGGCTTGCTGCGACCATTGCTCAACCTCAGTCAAGCAATGTGCGTGGATTTCGCAGACGAAATAAAAGGCTACTCGTAGCCGAGTAACCTTTTGAGTTTTCTTGAGTCGGTTCACTCTGCCGAGTTGAGGAGGCAACTCACACCTTCACACAGGGCATTCGCATGCATTCAGTATCGGCAATACACATTAAAAATTTCTGATTTCAACAGCAGTTATCTCAAATTTGGAATGGCCCGTCTCTTTGAAATTTTACACACAATTAGATAAGGTAATAAATAAAGCGAGTAGAAAATTTCAAAAAAATTGCAAAAAAACCTTAAATCTGGGTACCGCTGTATTTTTATCTTATCCATACGATGTACATTCGTATACCAAAAATTCAACTTTGTATTACATGGTTTGAGACCATATAAAACATTATAGTCACAAACGATTAATTTAGGAAACAACTTGTAAAGTCAGCTTTTTCCAAGCTCGAGACATGACTTTTTTTACACGCTGCATTTTTTCAAGAAAATAGTTTGTATTTGGCCCTAGTAATTTTTTCCCCGTGTGTAAATCAGCTTGGAACGAAAAAAAAAAATTACTGCAGCTGTAACGACCCCGTCCTATAGCCTCAAACTCTTTTCCTTTCCCACGCCAGCTTCATCAACTTCACTCTCGCTATCAATTCACTCTCACGCTTAAACCTTACGTCTCAGCTAAACCTAATCTCCTTTCCGGCTAATCTCATAACCGTCAACACCTAGCTCCAGTTTTCCCACGGGCCTTGTTCCTCCATCTCGACGACATCCCCTCCTCTCTCGTTAAGTCCTCTCCTTCCTTCACCTCATTAGCACTTCGGTTTATCATCAACCTTCATGCAATTCGAACGTGCACTCCCAAATTAACAAATCCTTACAATAAACGCGAATCAAACTTGTATGTTCATTCTAACTTTATTTAACCCGTTCGACCATCACACAGCCAACTACGAACAATTTTTCGGGACACAAACCTTTAAAGCCAAAATATTTCAAATTCCGGAGAATATATTTTTTTGCTCGTATTTTTCAAGAAAATCGTTTGTATCTGGCTGCAGTAATTTTTTCCCGTTTAGAAGTCAACCATAAGAAGAAAAAAATAATAATTACAGCGTTGAGTAATCGAGAATAGAAGAAAAAAATGAATACGTATAATTTTATTTAAAAAACATCTCTAAAAGTGGCTCTTTCACGAACTTGCTGCCTACAGAAAAAAATTATTTTCGAGTATAACATAGGTGAAGTACCCATCTTCACGGATGCAAAATTTCAGACCTGGTCTGAAATTTTCGATGCAATCACCCTTTTCGATCACCCTCGAAAGACTTAAACCAAGTAATATCTCTACGTCTACGCTACAGGTGTTGATAAAAAACTAGACACATGTTGATTAGACTATGAAGATTTCTAATGCAACAATAAAGTGTGGAGTCAACGATTTATTTTTTCGGAGATCATGAGTCAAAGTTACCCGCTGTAGCAACGGGTAGCCCGTGAGGTCCGACTCTCTTGTTTCTTGTGTGCCACGCTCACTGTGCGCTCCGTTACGCCTATGTAAAATCGTTACGCCTATATAAAATCGTTTGTATGTGATTGCTTTCAATAAATTTTTTTCCTGTTTCGTAGTGAATAATAAATAGGGAAAAAAATCACTGCAGTCGATTTCAAACGATTGTCATCCCAATTTTATTTTCTCTGCGGCAGAAGTAAATTTGTCATCTCAAAGAATCATTTCTAATTTTAGTTGAAGAAAACTGATATTTTAAGATTTACTGATGACCAAAATTGAAATTCGTTCATGTTTTCGAGTTTTCTAGGTGTGTGGTCACCTTGTTAACTGGCAACATAGTGCGCACAGCTCACACCTGCCTAATTAATATCTTTCTGATCTTCTATATTGCTAAGTTTCAATGTAATTTTTAGTCAAGAATGTATGATTGTAGACAGCATCTAGATTTAGTAATTAAAAAAGTCGAAAATGGGTAATTGGTAATAGAAAAGTTTCATGTTAAGGTAGTACCTCTGCAACCGCGGCGGGGAATAAGCGGGAACGTAGGCAAGACGAAGCGCGCTCAGGGGGCACTCATGAAACAAGAGAGTCGGACTGCTCACAGGCTCGCGCGTACCTCTTTCACTTACAATATCTCAAAAACTAAATGGTACATCTTCCTGAATTTTTTTTTACATTATTCGTAACATCCCTCTCTAGCTTCTCTTCGTTTTTCATCAACTTCTTAATTTTAGTTTAAGATATAATCAATAAATTTCGATTACAAATTATACCTTCGTCATTTGTAATCAAGAAATGTTATTTTCCAATTACACGAGTAATTTGTAATCGTGACATTTTGATTTAATTTACTTTCATAACTTGTAAAAATGTATCTGCACTCACCGTCGAAAAAATACACTTTTTCTGATCATCAACGAAACATTACGAAACTCGTTGGTTTCTTTTTAATATGTTTTAACGAAAAGTAGCTAGCGTTGAGTTCCTCTCTCGGTTGTCAGTGGCATTAAAAGTATTTGGAAACGTACTGTTACAATACGCATTTCAGTTGGGTTGAGCGTTGTTCCTTGTTCCCTACACTCAAGCGGTTGTCAGTAGTATTTAAAATATTTGACGAACATACTGTCACAATATGCATTCCAAATTGATTGTTGTTATTATCAATAATATTTCAATTGCTTAAAAAAATTACTTTAATATTATTACATCGCACATGTACTAGGGTGGCCCAAAAAAAAAATTTTTGTTGGGCGTGTCGAAAAAAAGATGATTTGTGTGCTAAAACAAATTCCTGTAAAAGGAGAGCCCTGTAGCTCAATTTTAAAAGGTCGCTCACGCGACTTTTGTACGAATAGGCCAGTTAAATTCCGATCTTAAATTCCACTAATTAATTAAACTGGATGAAAAAATATGGAAAATGTTTGGGACCGTGCACATAATAAAGACCTGAGTTGTTGGGATTTTAGCACCGCTAGTTTTTGCAAAAAAAAAAAAAAAAAAAAAATAACCGTTTAAAAAACCACATTTTTCTCCGTTTTTGACACTTTTATGGCTTACGCTGCCTAAATGGTGACAGTGAAGACAAAAATGTATCGGACCAATCTTGTAGAGCATAAAATTTCCTATAAACAAAGTCGGCGACGGTACATACCTGTCTATCTATTATAGTTTAGCAGTGAGAACGACAAATAAAAAAGCTTGAAGCTGCTCGATTTGCACGAAAACTCTATAAATCCACACAAGTTGTTGAATTTAGTTTGCCCATAATAATTTGTGTGAAAAAATCCGGTGATTTTTTCTATGCAATAGAACAATCGAAATAAGACATTTCATGTCACAAACATTTTTTTTCTCGCAATTTCAATTTTTGACGGCCATTTGATGCTCATTTTTTTTTTTCATAATTTACATTTTTTCGTAAAACGGGCATAACTTTTACCCTAATTATCTTTTGATGCTCTAAAAATTCAATCTCTTGATATGTGCAACCGCAGCGCCGTTATTTGCAAGTAAACAAACGACATTATGTTTCGGACCGTGCCGGGGAATTTCTCCGAGAGCGATTATTGTTAATTTTCATCCACTTACGGTAAAGATTTTCGAGTTTTACAACCGAATATCTTATCAGAATAACAGGAATTTTTGCTCGATCCCAAAAATCTTGAGTTATTTCTATCGCGATATTTGTAGTCTGTCGAATGTTCAGTTTCAGCGAAGTATGATGGTAGAAAAACACAAAACTTGTCGATTCGTAGGAAAATTACGCCTCTTGATGCGGTCACTTTACTCCCCGATCAGGAAAATTTTCACTTTCACTCAACTTGCCGACATCATACTCATTTACTCCGTTTTTTTTTCCCTCGTATGTCATAACTTTCATCACAACGCAAAGTCAAAATTTGTTTACTTTGCCGAGCAGAGTATTTGAAGGTCAATAGCAAAAAATAGAAGTGGCGCCACTCCAGTCGCTCACTCTGGTGTAACGATTCTGAACTCTTGTCGAATCTAACTTACCGACTGAAGCAGCAAGTTCAGAATCGGTACAACAGAGAGAGAGCGGCTAGAGTGGCGCCACGTCTGTTTTTCGCTACTTTTACGAAAAAATGAAAAAATGAGCCGTCAAAAATTGAAATTGCGAGAAAATTTTTTTTGTGACATGAAATCTGTTCTTTCGATTGTTCTATTGCATAGAAAAAAATCTCTGGATTTTTTCGTATAAATTATTATGGGCAAACTGAATTTAGCAACTTAAGTGGATTTTTAGAGTTTCCCTGCAAATCGAGCATCTTCGAGTTTTTATTTGGGTCGCTCTCACTGCGAAACTATAATAGATAAACAGGTACCGTCGCTGACTTTGTTTATAGGAAATTTTATGCTCTACAAGATTGGTCCTATACATTTTTTCCCTCACTCTCACCATTTTGGCATCGTAAGTCATGAAAGTGTCAAAAACGGGGAAAAATATGGTTTTTTAACAGTTTTTATTTTATTGTTGCAATAACGAGCGGTGCTACAATCCCAACAACTCAGGTCCTTATGTGCACGGTCCCAAACATTTTCCATTTTTTCATCCAGTTTAGTTAATTAGTGGAATTCAAGATCGGAATTTAACTGGCCTATTCGTACAAAATTCGCGTGAGCAACCTTTTAAAATTGAGCTACAGGGCTCTCCTTTCGCACAGGCATTTGTTTTAGCACACAAATCAACTTTTTTTCGACACGTGCAAAAAAAAAATTTTTTTGGGCCACCCTAATATACACTAGCGTGTATTATTGCGTGCGTGCGTGCGAATTCGATAATTCGAACATGCGATTACGTAATTTACTATAATATATTATTGTAAGACGGGACACATGACCGTTGTAGTAACGCTGCTGAAAACTTAATAAAAATGATGAATCAATTCAACTCATATTATATCTCGGGATTGCGTGTGGGCAATGAGATAAATTAAAAAAACAACCCAAAGAAAACAATAACATTACGCAGCAAAAGTATCCTCAGATTTTTCATTTCTCTTCGTGTTTTGGAGTGAGATCAAAAACAGGTTGAAATTTAACTTCTTTCAGCCATATTCGAGTATTTTAGAAGGTGACAGCGTGTTAACCCGCACCTTGAGGTGGTTCTTGCAATATCGTCAAATCTAGATAGACTGATAAAAAAATACGACAAACAAAAAGGTTGAGGTTCCTGCAGTATGGTTGCAAAGGTTTAGATTCTTTCAACGTTTTGTTCCGGAGATGTATGCTCGTAAACTTTTCCAATTTTACACGGTGGGTATAGGCCCCAAAGTGACAAACGAAGCTAGAGTGCTTACTCTTTGTAATTTCTAATACCTAAAAACTAGATAAGCGGATGAAAATTTGTTGCATGGATGCAATAAACATTATTGAACATTCTGATGAAACTCAAATTTATTTACCGTACCGTTATAATTAAAAAACATAATTTTCTAGCCTCGGAAGCAGGCCGACTCTTGTTTGTTTTATGCGTGCCCACTGATCGCGTTTCGCCGCACCTATGTTCCCGCTTATTCCCCGCCGTCAGTCGCGCAAGAACTACTTTGAATTTTTTATCTTAATACTTGGTGTCAAGCCGCTGCTGTGCTTATTGAGTTCATTTCTGTAGGTTTTTTGGCAAGCATGTAACTTTTTTCTAGAATTTACTGTTCTAATACTGTTCTAGAATACTGTTGGTTCTTTTTCTTTGTCAGTTATTTTGACATCCGTCGGTACAATATTTTGTTATATCACTGATAGGAAAATGAAATTTTAGAATTTTAGTCTTTCTAAGCTTTTACGATTTGAAACTTTATTCCCACCCCTAAATGACGTTAACCATTTTTCATATACAAATATTCTATATATGTCGGAGAGGAGCGCAGTGGCTCAGTGGGTGAGACTCTGGGTTTGCACGCAGTGAACTTGGGTTCGAGTCCCATAGCCGACACCAATGGAAAAATTTTCTATGCGTTTTTGTGCAAACCTGGTTGGTTCGGATCCCACCGTAATAAAATAAATGGCCAAAAACCTTTCTGTTATGGGTGGGCGGTCGGTGTACGACTCTAGAGGACTCCCGAAGCGGTTCTTATCGCTCGGAAGGTGGCCGCTTAGCCGGGCACTGACTTACCTACTGAATCACAGCAAAGGAGGAACTTGTCTAGGATGTCCCGGGAGACCGCGCTTGAGTTTACTTGCGCGGCCACTTGGAGAGGGGGGGGGGCCTGTATCGACGGAAGGTTTTCTGCAGTTTCCCCCCGCCGACAGCGAACGTGATATAGGGTCAAAGGGATGTGAAGTGGCCGCAGCCGCGGAACATAGAGGAAGGAGAAACAATGTCGGGGGGGGGGGGGGGGGGGAAATAGATGAGAATGATAAATCTTAAATGAGGGAAAAAAGTGGATTTCAAATGGAGAGGCTCCGACAATTGTAAAAACCCCGAGTAAGGGTATACAAATAAAACTCCCACATTATTATTATTATAAATGTCGGAGTATTGAGGGTCGAATGCATGGTCATTGTGGGTGGGATAATAAGGGACTAAAATTATTTTATTTATTTGTTTATTTATTCATTTTGCTTTCTCATAGAGGAAGCTTTGTTTCCATGAAAAAATATTTTTTCGAGATTTTCATGTCAAATTGCTTCAAATGTTCCGAAAATTTAGGATTTTATAGAATTATGAATTGTTAAAAAAAAAATGTTTGTATTTGCTCCAACTTTCATAATTTGTCAGCTATTCAGTCGAAACTTCTTACATAAATATGCTAGGGGATAAGGATGTTAGGTATTAAATTTGACAACAATAGATAGAATACTTCAGATTTAATGAAATTTTGAATTTCTTCAAATTTGCACTTTTATGGGAAACGGCATGTTAACTCTAACTTTCGTGAATTTGCCACTATAGAACCAGCACTTTCCATAGAAATACGGTAGGGGATACGAATGTTTGGTATTGATTTTGAAAATGATTGGTAGATGGGTTTAGAGCTTCGAATCCTTTGAATTATTTGCACTTTGAATTAATTTTGAATTTTTATGGCAAATGATATATTCGCTGTAACTTTTGCGAATTTGCCATTACCAACCCAGCACTTTACATTTAAATAAGCTAGGGAACAATAATTTTCGCTACTGACTTTCAAAAGAGTCGCTAATGGATATCAGATTTAAAAAATTTTGAATGATTTGATATTTTTAATCTTTATGGGAAATAATATGCTTACCCTTACTTTCGTGAATTTACTAATGGCGAGCCGACTTACTAAAAAACGAAACTAGCGGACACTAATGTTCGGTAAAATACTAGTAATGCAACAACATTATAAGATGGATTGATGATGTAAGTAATGGTTTATCTGTTTGTTGTGCCCGCGAATTTCGTCACGTGGGGATAAATCGTCGAGGACGGGTTTGTGGGTGATTGTCAAGGTTAAGTAAATCTCAAACTCGAGTATTAAAAAATTACGGTCTAGTTTATTCGTGATGATGATAAAGTATTTGTTACAATGTAGTTCTTGATTATTTGCCTTGAGACCGACTTGTCTGTAACCAACTATAGCTTCTGCTCGGGACAGCTAGTAATAGTTGGCAGCCCCGTTACGAACAGAAGACTGCCTTTTTATATAATTACATGGCCTTATTAATCGATGGTCTTTTGGTTTAATCCCCGAAACGGTTGCATCGTACGATGTCTACGCAGCAATATGTGTGTCGCAAAAGTCACCTTTAACCCTTTGCGAGGCGGTGGGACATATACGTCCCACCTACATTGCCTCGTTCAAATGCCTATATTTTGTATCCTATACGATGTACAACGCGGACAATGGGTGTTCTAGGATCCTTATAGGTCCCCACAACTATGTAAAATTGAAATTACACCTTATTGGTTACTGGAAATTTGTTGTTAACAATTAAAGCTGAAAAATCTGTTTTTTGGGAAAAATTAGGTCACGTGAACTTTTGGTAATTAACAATATGATTTTATCACCTAGGTCATATGTTTTTGAGGTCACTGATTACGAATCTGGTGTCAAAAACCACTTTTGACAGCTGCCAACTGTCAAAACAGCTGTCAACTGTCAAAATAGCTATCAACATTCACAATATGTTAAGGATTCTCGAAAAAAAAAAAAAAAAAAAAAAAAAAAAAAAAAAACACAAATCTGATCGCATTTTCGTAATCAGCGACCCCAAAAACCATGAAATCGACTACAATTTTCAAAATTCGTCAAGAAGAAAAATGTGCCCCTCAAAGGCTTAAACTGCTACGTCTGTACAATTGCTGAATCGTTCAATCTCTTTGCACAATTGATTGCTAAACTGACCTGATTTGAATATAACTTTAAATGATGAAATCTGGGGCACAACATGTTCAACGATTTAGCTGAAAAGTGACGAACTAATTTTTGCAGTTTGTAGTTGAAAAGATGAAATTACTTTGAAATAACGATGAAAATTTTGAATCATTGAAATCAAATTCAGAAAAAGTATCTAAATTAGAAACTTGCCCATTGCTTCCTCATTATTTTATCTCGATTACAGAACTTGTCAATGGAGAAGCCAGAATATTTAAAATCCGACTTCCCTCTTGGAGAGACTTTTTTGGTCGATATTCGCTCTGTACGCAATCTCGAAACGCAACACCAGCGCTGCCGTGGCCAGCTCGGGAATAACTCTTTGGCTTTTCGTGTATATGGAATAGTGCATTAGTACGTAAACGTATTGTGACGCTATTTTTTGAGTTATCGCGTCACAGTTCGTTCCGACCATTCTTTTTGAGTCAGTTTTGAGTGTATTCGGTTAATTTTAGTACGTAGCTTATAAGTCCGTTCTCGAACCCTGTATTTGCTATTGTTTCAGTATCTGTTTATCTATTTTTGCGTTATCATATGTTTTAGTATCAGTTTGGTTTTAGTATTGGGTCCGTTCGCGTTCAAGATACCGAGTTACCGTGGATCAGGGCCAGAATAACGAGCCACCCGGTATACTCGGTCTCTTACGAAAGTAATTTAAGTTAGTATAGAGAATCGAGTGGGAATCTCGACGCTTTAACAAAGTGATATGGGAGAAAGGGTGGTTACGTTTCAGGTCCGTTTAAGTTACGTTTACGTATGGAAAGTCGTTGGCGGATGGGATTGGGATCACCGAACCGTCCTGGATTGCCCGATCGCTCCGCTATCATTATATTTAATTTTAGGTTGCCCGTATCTCCCATACCCGAAGAGTATAACTGGGAGCACGATGATTGTGACTTCATGACTTCATTCCAAATCTGAAGTCCAAATCATGAAATTCAAAATGGCCGATCCAAAATAGTCGATGCCGAAATGGAAAAATCCATCGATTTTCACGAAAAGTGGTTTAAAGTTATTTTTAGGTCGCTGATCACTATGACCACAAAATTTTGGAACTCAAAGCAACAAAATCATGATTCCACTGTCGATATTGCAATACATACCTTTGCAGGTTTTGTGAAACTGTGAAAGGAGATCGGAAAAGTTGTGCAACTAGTTCTAATCTATGGATGAAATGATTTATTGTCAGATGGAGTCATGAGTACGATCTTCGAAATAGATTATTAGAATGGAAATATCCCATCACGCAAAAATGGCATGAATTTCACGCATGTATAACATGCAAGATAAGAGATAACCGATGTCTAATCTCACGAAATTAATTACGGGTTATCTATCACGTTATGCATGCATGATGATTCGGTTTTTGCGCTTCCAATTATATATGGGTACATGTCAGTAGATCTCGATTACAAACAAAGAGCTGTCGATTATTGGACCAGTGAAAAAAGGAAACACCGAACTTTTGCAACGGTCCAACACAGATTTAAAAAACTCAAGTCTGAACAGTTGCGACAGTTACGAAGATGGGCGGTTCAAGTTGGAGCTGGTGGAACACGTAACGATAAGCTGATTTGAATTGCAAAATATACATTTGATATGTTTGTGGCAGCAATGGAAGCGAGAGTCACAGTTCATGATGTGGACCTTCGACGTTGGGCATTACAAGCAAAGATCAAAGAAGACTTACTATCATTCGCAGCCGGACACACATGGTTATGGACATTCAATAGAGCGCATAGAATCGTTTCACGCCAGATCACAAAGCACGTAAGGAAGACGAGCATCGACCAGCAGCAGAACTTGAAAGAGCGATGCGAGGGTTTCGTAAATGAAGTGAAGCCACTTATCGAACAATATGGACCACATAATGTGTTCAACTCGGACCAAAGTGGATTTAATTTGGAAATACATTATGGGCGAACATTAGCTCCCGTTGGACAGAAGAAAGTTGAAACTGTGGTACAATCGGTATCTTCTACAAGTCACAGTTACACCGTACAACCCACCATATCTGCCGATGGAGAGCTACTGTCTCCACTTCTTGTAGTGCTCAAGGAAATTGGTGGAGTATTGGGGCCCAGAGTACAAGAAACTATGTTTAGACCACCCAATATTTACATCGTGGCTTCCAAGTCTGTAAAACTTACTGAAGATCATATGCAAACTTGGCTTCAGGAAGTTTATTTTCCCAACACGGGTAATGCAAGCGTTTTGTTACTGGATTCATGGAGTGGACAATGCGAACGTAGTGTTCAGGAAGCAACACCGGACGATCGAGAACTGAAGTTGATGGCTATTCCGAAAAGAACAACAGGGCATATTCAACCGTTGGATGTCTATGGGTTTCGTGCGTGGAAAAATTTCGTAAGACGTTTTTCCGACATTGTGATTCTTCTGAATTACGATATCAATCTTCATTTACGAGACAATAGTCTCAAACTACAATCGCTCATGCATAATGAATTTTCATCCCCACTCTCCATTGACTTATTCAAATATTCATGGCACTAGAGCGGATACGTGGCTACTAGACCATCCCATTTTCAAACTCCTACAGAATTTTGTTACGCAGCAGATTCGACATTAGAGTGTCATATATGTGGCGAGGTTGCGATTATCACGGGCGCTTGGTGTAAGAAGCCACTTTGTTTGAAACATTTTTTCACGGAATTCCATTATTGCCATGATTATATTCCATAGAGGCAGAATTTGGTAAGTATCTTCAACGTCAAAACATCAACATAAAGTTTCCACTGTATTTATAGATATTCGCTATCGCTGTACTTTCGACTAAAATTGTATGATTATCATTTTGTGACAATGGTCGAAGTTCTACGAATAAATAAACTGTACAATTAATATGCTCCTACTACCGTGAGTATTATCCCGTCACCAAACTACTTGCACAACTAACTTTTGTTGAAAATAATCGCAAAAAATTGACCTGTAGGAATGCTGAAAAAACTTTTCCGATCTCTTCCGCCGTTTCACAAAACCTGCAATCGAGATCTACTAATTCCTCTTCGGGTATGCACGGCGGTTTTTCGGCAAGTGTACAGCTTTCTGGCACTGGTATGCCTTCTGTACCATCTGTCAGCCAATCAGTGTCAGCAGCTTCTGCTTCACTTGCTGCTACAGAGTCTTCTAATTCTAAGCTCGTTTCATATGAAACTTGAAATAATGTATCTCCCATGGAATCCACGATTATTTTGTATAAAACCTCTTTCAATTGCAATTCCGCTGGGTTCAGTAAAATAGGCCCAATGTCTGAACCACCAAATGCAGCCAGCAGTGAGGTTAATACGTTAATTGGATTAATAAAATAATAAATTAATAAAATTAATAAAATTCCTCGATGCGTATTTCACCCCGCGGAAGAGTAGAAACTCGGTGCAAGTGAATGTCAATGCCGAAGAAAAAACCCTTACGCAGTTTCCGGTAAGTTTTGGTTATTTTCATTTGAATACAATTAAAAACTCTCCTACGCTCTGCTTCGCCGTTTACACTTGTACTCAATCTCATGCTTTGTCCCACAGGGCTCTCAGGGTTCTACCCACATTGTCAGTGAAGGTTTCACAGATGATAATTCACTGAATGATTTTCTCAAAGAGGAATCCAGAGACACTGCATGGGACGTTCATCTGCTACCACCCCAATCTCCAGCTCCGCAAATACCAGCACAGTGTTCATCTGCAGTATCTGCACCAGTGAGACTGCTTTCGTCAACAAGTTCTTCGTCAGGCCCAAGCATTACTCGCCCATCTCCATCAGTTAGCCCTGCTACTTCCGCCTCATCCGGTATATTTAGTCATCAGCCTCGTGCTGTAAAGCGCAAGGCACCGAGTGACGCCAGTTATGTTGGTGCTATAGCATCCCTGGCCGAGTCCTGTAACTCTGCCTGTTGAAGATGGGATCGCTAGGTATTTAACTTTTCTTGGCTCAGTGATTCGGAGCATCCAGAGTGAGAAGTTGTGATCGGAACTGATGAACACCCTGATTCAAACTACGATCAATGCGAGCACTTCAGATTTAAACAGATCTCGTAATAAGCCTAATTAGCGGTAGATTATAACACAATTTTCTTGTTTTATTTTGTTTGTGATTTATTGACATAAGTATTTTTATGTTATTATACATTATATTTCTACGTACTGATGATACAGATAATACTTTAAATAATAAAAACAATCCATATTAAAGATTGCTTCATTAATTATTTATTCGTTTGACAAAGTTCAATCTTCACAATTTATTAGTCTTGCCTAGTTATTCTTCCATAACCCAATAACAATAACAACAACAATAATAATAATATCGCTGTTATTGTAAATATTAACAATTCCCCCCAGCCATTGCATCGTATTGCCAGGGCACAACACCAACAGTGTTAAAATACTCACTGAAATGATCATGTACTTCTTGCTGTGCTAGTGCAACGATTTCCTCCCTGATTCGATATACTTGCAAGCTCTGATTCTGGGGCATCGGGAATTACCCCTCTGCATTGTGAAGGAGCGTACCACTGAGATTTTTTCGGTAAAAGATAATTGTGGAGGAGAACACAAGTGTAAGTTATAACCTCAACTTCCTCAACGGACAAGGCAATAGGATTCAATAGCACACGGAATCTGTTTGAAAGTATTCCAAATGCGTTTTCGACTGTTCACCTTGCCCTACTTAACCTGTAGTTTAAAATTCTTTTTTCTTGAGTCAACCCACGTTCCGGATAGGGTTTCATTATATTTTTTTGCAGAGAAAATGCATCGTCTGCCACAATGGTATAAGGCATTTTGTGACGAAAACTGGGTAGGTAGTTGGGCCGAGGTAAATTAAGAGAATTTGACTGCAATTTAATTCCCAATGGACTGTCCCGAAATACTGCAGAATCATGCATTCGCCCATTCCGACCAATATAAACAAATATAAATTTGTACTCCACATCCACAAGCGCAAGTAGAACAACATTATCGGTACTCTTATAATTACGATAAATTGACCCTTCCTCGTGCGGAGGTCTGAAGGTAATATGCTTTCCGTCGAGGGAACCTATACAATTTGGAAACTGCCAGATGGTTTGAAACTGATCTGCTATAAGTTCCCAATTCTCAGCTGTTGATGGGAACTTAATGACTTTGTCCTCAAGAACTTTAATAATTTCTAAACACGTTAAATGCGCAATTTGAGACAACGTATTTGGAGCAATTCAAGTTGTATACGCTAGATCCTTAAAGGTATTTCCAGATGCAAGTTTGAATAGCAATCCCACCGTGTGCGTCGGGCTTTTACCAACAAAACATTACCTGCGCTGCAATCGTCTGTCAGCATGAAAACATGGAGAGAAAATAGCAGGCACCGGCGCCAGCAGTGGGGTCATTTTCAAGCACAGTTTCCTGCTTAGCTGCCATCACATCTCCAAGCAAGCGATCCACCAGGAAAAAAAGCATCGTGTGCGCCGCGCTTTTCTCCCAACGCGTAGTTTGTTTATACCGATCTCCAATTTATTGCTTACACATGTACAGGCACGTACCCATATATAATTGGAAGCGCAAAAATCAAATGTGTACATCATGCATGCATAACGTGATAGATAACCCGTCATTAATCTCGTGAGATTAGGCATCGGTTATCTCTTATCTTGCATGTTATGCATGCGTGAAATTCATGCCATTTTTGCGTGATTGGATATTTCCATTCTGATAATCTATTTCGAAGATCGTACTCATGACTCCATCTGACAATAAATCATTTCATCGATAGATTAGAACTAGTTGCACAACTTTTCCGATCTCCTTTCACAGTTTCACAAAACCTGCAAAGGTATGTATTGCAATATCGACAGTGGAATCATGATTTTGTTGCTTTGAGTTCCAAAATTTTGTGGTCATAGTGATCAGCGACCTAAAAATAACTTTAAACCACTTTTCGTGAAAATCGATGGATTTTTTTATTTCGGCATCGGCCATTTTGAATTTCATGATTTGGAAAGAGCAACGTCGAAAACCCCCGAAAACCAAATTTCATTGCGATTGGGGCATTACTTCCCATTATGCACAAAAGTTACCAAAAATAGCATTCGGGGGGGGGGGGGGGGGGTGGTTCACCCCCGTAAACTGAAATTGGGTCGATAGAAAAAAAGACGTGTCAATTGTTTTAGGGTACTTAACATTCCTACGAAGTTTGATCGAAATCGGAGGCGGACGCTTCGCGGATGTTTCTTTCTGTGATAAATTGTGACAATACTAGTGCGAACTTGAATAGAGATTTTTACATGTTTCCGCTGGACATGACGTCTTTGATCAATCTTTAACATGTTGGTGTTGTTGATACGTAAGTTACCTACTAAAATCGAAAAAAAATATAGAGGGGCCCTGTGCATCTATCAATTACGTAGAGGACTCCACTATTTTTTTTTATTCCATCAAACCGTCTACGAAAAAATTGGTCAGAATTTTTTGAGATTATGTTGACCTGACGCATCACTTTAAGGTTATATTCATAAGGTATAGCAGAGCAAGAACCCGTTATTTATCACTATATTTTGAATTTGTTTAGAGGTAACCAAGCAACATTATTTATTATATTCTTTATGATACTTACTTCCACTTGTACTTGATACGGTGGCAATCTGATAATGATCTGCCTGATGACACTGCACCTAATTAACTCCATAACATTAGGTGATTTCAACTCCTCCACCCATCTCACATAAAACTTCGCGACAGCTTCACCCTTAATTATGCCTTGGGGATTGAATGGAATTTTATGTGTGATGCTTTGAAACCCTATCCTCATCACAACATCTATCCTGTCATTTGCCATGGGAATTTTCCACTCAATATTGGCTAACTAATATATTCTTCAACTATAAAATGATTCTACAATATATATCACAATTTGTGAAAATATATTGATTTATTTTTAAAAAAATAATGATTGTATTAATGATTCAAATATCACATTTTTTCTAAATATTCTGTACATTTGTATGGGCATGGTATGGGCCGTTGACAATGTTTCATTTTTAAAACGGCCCCGAGGCGTCGCCATGAAAGGTTGCGTACAGAGCGAATAAACTAATGAGGGAGCTATGTGCAGGTTTCTAATTTGCACGTTTTTATTGAATTACTTCGGTGCTATTCCATGCACATAGACTCTAAATTCAATCACAATAATTATTTTGATCGTATACTGTTTGAAATTTATTATGCACAACAATTCTTTGGTCGAATCTTTGTGGACCGCGGTTATCCTTGCAGAAACTATAATCGGAGTCTCCGCGTTCTGCCTCTTGCGGTGCACCATTGTGACGCAGAAGTCAGAATGCATAGTAAAAAACGTACAGGGAGGGGCATATGGCTAATATCGCGCTAATAAAAAACACGAATGAATGTGATCGTTAGGGTGAAGACAACATGGTGAAAGATTGAAGAGCATGTGAAAGCTCTGTTTTATCAGCATTGATGGTAAATCAGAGTACAAGCTCATTTTTTTACTCAAATCCATTCAAAAACTATGATTGCATGATTTGAAATTGGAGCAGGTGATTCTGGGGACCTCCATCTCCATCCATATGGCCAGAAAGTATAAAAATTCAATGTAGAAATGTACATTTTGGGCTAAAATTTGAGAGGTTTAAAACAGATATGGATGTAATGATAATTAAATAGTTCAATTCCGAAAAATCTGGCCGTTAGGCTCTAGATAGATAGAAACCCAATCTAACGAGCATTGTTTTATTTCTGTACTTGGAAAATGAGAGAAACGATCCCTAAAACTATGTTCTCGTGGACAATTTTCGGTGCAGATATTCCGAAAATACGCCACTGGCACCACTTTCAGGCCTAAGTGCGTAACTTTTCTTGCCCCTTTTGAGTTTTTAGATGATTCCCATGAGTTTTCAGGATGCTAACTATTAAATTAGGAGCCTAATACCAAAAAAACATCCAGAAAATCGCTTTCAAATCGGGTAACCGGTAAGTTTGATGCACTTGTCTTGAATGTTCTACAAGTTTCAATATTTCTTACTATACTGACGCCATTACTTTTCACAAGGTCTTAAGAAGGATTTCCCATTGATAAACCACTTTGTAATACGTAAGTCCATGAGGTTGATTTTTTTCATTTACGGGGGGGTATCGATAATTCGGTGAAAAAAAGACACTTTTTTAAACATCTTTTTACAAGATACAGGCAATGTATTTTAAATTATCTAATTACAGTATTGTACAGTAACATTTTAAGAACATTTTCTGAAAATTTCAGTGGAAAATATTAAAAACTAAGCAAATCTCCGGAGACGTCTCGAAAAAAAGTTGTTTTGCGGTGACGGATGTAACTTATTACTGGATCATCTGAAATAAAAAAATTAAATTGATTTTATTAGTTTATGAGTTTCCCCAGGTAACGCTGTCGATTTTTTTTTTAATTTGTTGTTATTTTTTATTTTACAATAACAAATTTGCCGATTTTTTTTAGCGAAAATCGCGTTTTTGACTTTCCATTGTTACCAAAAGTTGAAAAATCAATCAGAAAAAAAAAAAAAACTCGACAGCGTTACCTGGGAAAACTCATAAACTAATAAAATCAATTTTATTTTTTGATTTCAGATGATCCATTAAAGAGTTACAACCGTTACCGCAAAACAATTTTTTTCGAGACGTCTCCGGAGATTTACTGCCAACGGCTTAGTTTTTAATATTTTCCACTGAAATTTTCAGAAAATATTCTTGAAATGTTACTCTACAATACGGTAATCAGTTAATCTAAAATACATTGCCTGTATCTTGTAAAAAAAATGTTTAAAAAAGTGTCTTTTTTCACCGAATTAACGATACCCCCCTTAAATGCCATTCAGTTTGTGCACAGCATTTGGCTTAGGTCATTGTTGGTGAATAGTAAAGAATGAAAGTACTTATTTTACAGGCGGATAACAGTACACGCCAAGAACCTCAGGTGAGCACAAGCGGCGGGCGCAGGGGACGAGAAAAGGAGGCGAAAAAGAGAGCAGCTATAGGCAACGCAGTGCGAGGGCTCTTTCCATCTGGCCACAGCAGACAGGACAGGTATAATGATGTCTGTATCAGAGAAATCATGCTTATTACATTGGTCGTTCATTCCACACTAAGATCATCTTTTTGCGCATCAATATTAATGCTACTTAGAAGTTATATTATAGCAAGATTACTTGAGTACCAAATACTTTATTCTGATCCAAATAATTTTCTCATGAATGAGTGATTAGAGGCTGAACGGCTCTTAGAACCGAAATTGGCTGGTATCTTTAAAGATATGTACCATATTTTGGATGATATCTATTTTTTTACGATGAATAAGAGCAACTTATAGCAGTACAAAAGATAGTACAGGAAGGAAAATTTAAAAGGCATCCGACACTACTAGGCCAGTGAAATAAGCGATTGTTGGGTCTGAAATTCCAATAACTTTAGACTTGAAAAAATGCAGTTAATGATCGGGACAATCTATATAATAAGGATCTCAGTTCCTGGGATTGTAGCCCCGCTCGTCTCTTGCACAAAACATTTAAAAAACGTCATTTTTTCGCGCTGTGGATATTTTTACCTCAAATGCTCTGAAAGTGGGCAGAGTTAGAGCCAAAAGAAATGGAACCAACCTCTGAGAGCGCGAATTTTCTTTACAAAAGTCAAAAGCGGGATTTTTCTATCTTCAATAGCTTGGCCGTGAGCCGTTAAATAATTTTTGAGTATTTTGGGTTTTTTTTAAATCAACATTAGTTAATGAACAAAGTCACCAAATTTTTTTTTCATGCTGCAGAACATGAAAAAAGAGTTTTAGTGCTTAAAAAAAAAATATATTTCGTGATTTCAATTTTTGGCGGCTAAATTGCTGCTCATCTTTTTCTAAATTGCATTTTTTCGTAAATCGGATGTAACGTTTCATGTGATTATCGGCGTGGAATGAAACAAAAAGCAATCCCTTCGCCCTTTAATGCTCTATGAATCGATCGTATGACTTTCTGCCGTATATGTAATCATACGGACGGTATTTGCAAGTAAACAAATAACAAGCGTTCTCAAGGTTTTTAACAATAACATTCATTTTTTGCAAATTTTAATTTTTTTTATTTAAACTATTATATCCCGAAAAGGTCTCAGTATTTTAGTTTTTATTTTTTCAACAAAAACTTTATTTAAAAGTGCTACAAATATTTGTATTAAATGATTATTTTTTAATTTTTCTTTCCCGTAATATATATATATATATATATTTTTTTAAATTGTTCCATCGCTTTTGGGGTCTGTTGTTTTAAGCCTCCAATCGCCTTTTTCCATTATTCCTCTCACCATCCTCTTCGCGATCGTACGGCTGCAGCCGCATCGCTTCCTTCTCTCTCACCCTGTATCGACCCTGTATCGCATTCGCTAGAACGAAGGGAAACTGCAGAAAACCTTCCGTTGATATAGGGCGGACCCTCCCTAGTTTCCCCCTGGTGGCCGCGCGAGTAAACTCAAGCGTGGTCTCCCGAGGCGCCCTAAGCAGGTTCCTCCTTTGCCGTAATTCAGTGGGTAAGTCGGTGCGCGGCTAAGCGGTCCTCTCTCGAGCGATAAGAACCACTGCGAAAGTCCTCCAGAGCCGCACCCCGACCACCCACCCATGACGGAAAGGTGTTTTTTTGGGCATTTGTTTTGGTGGGATCCGAACCACCGGGATTGCACATTAAACACATAGAATGAATTTTCTATTGGTGTCGGCCGTGGGGCTCGAACTCGGGTCCGCTGCGTGTGAACCCCGAGCCTCACCCACTGAGCCACTGCGCTCCCTTTCACGTAATATTTTCTTCTATGGTTTCCTCATAGAGGATGCTTCGTTTTTATGAAAATATTTTTTTTGAGATTTTTAGGAGTGTTAAAAATGTTCCAAATAGTCAAGAAATCACAGTTAAAAAAATGTATGTATGTATATATGATATATGTGCTGGCCTTGCAAAGTTCAAAGTTTATATTTTGAGAACACCGTGCTCAAATTTTACACATAAGTAGGTTGGTAAAACTCCACGATTTCTTACAATTTTTCTCAAAATTGCTTGGAAATTTCAGATTTTATAGAATTTCGAATTTTTCAAAAAAAAATGTTTACTTGGTCTAACTTTTGTAAATTGTCAGCTATCGGATCGGGTCTTTTAATATAAACAGGCTAGAAAATAAGAATGTTTGGTATTGAATTTGGCGACAATCGATAGGAAGGTTCACATTTTATGCAATTTTGGATTTTTTTTTAATTTAAAATTATTATGGGAAATGGTATGTTAATTCTAACTTTCGTCAAATCACAACTATTCGAAGCAGCACTTTCCACATAAATAAGCTCGGAGATACTAATGTCCGGTATTCAGTTTGAAAATAACTGTTAAATGGGTTTAAATTTTCGAAAACTTACAACATTTTCAAATTTGGACTTTCTATTGCAAATTACAGTCGAACCTCGGGCACTGACTACTCGGGCACTGACTAACCCCAGGCACTGATGTCAGCTGTTATTCGGGCACTGCCGAATCCTCATTCCAGAAACAATGCTGCTACAATGTAGCATGAACAAAAAAATGAACAAAATACTTCATAATTTCACCGAGTGGAGGGTACCGATATACGTATCATACGGTCCTGGTGCTTTATTCTGATTGGTTAGTGAGAAGGTTAGGTCTTTCGGTCAGTGCCCGAGGCTCCTGCGCTCGAGCTCAGTCAGTGGCACTGACTCAGTGCCCGAGGTCTGACTGTACATGTTCTCTAACGAAACAAGCGAGGCACGAGGGGGTGGCGCTATCGAACGAGCAATTCTTGCAAGCGAGCGCAGCTGGCTGATTACTTCCGATCGGTGATCAACCAACGATCGATCACCGAAACACTACTTACCAGACCTTGATGCCGCAAATCCAAGCGGCGTACGCCAGCCGGAGGAGCAAGCCCTACCACAACTCCCGGAGTCATCACACCTGCCTATATAAAGCCGTGTTAGCCACCGAGAGATGCTCATTTTCCATTCCTCTCGAGTCCTATAAAGACCTCATACCTCGCAAGCCCTAGCATTGCGCTAAGCTCTTTCGTGCCTCTACAAGCCTCTTGCATTGCGCCTGACTCTTGTAGTCCTTGGGAAAGCCCATCCCATCCCATTTTAGAATAGAGGCTTCACGGGAGGGCCTTTTATAAAATCATCTCGAAGATATTTCAAGGGGAATCGAATTGAGGATATTCCCAACATCCCTAAACCCTTGACTCCACTCTCCCTATACGCGAATTCCTGCACGGTGCGTTAACAAGACTCATACAAGTGCGATAAAATCTATTACGAGGACATTTCCACAATGAAATCGCGAAACGTTTCAGTTTGCTATAACTTTCGTGAATTTACCACTACCGAAACAGCACTTTACACATAAATAAGCGAGGGGACAACAATTTTTTGAATTTGCAAAAAATTTCAGATTCTTTAAATTTTTAAATTTTTTGATATTTTGAAGGTTGGAAATGATATGCTTGCTCAAACTTCCGTAAATTTATTAATATTGAGCCGACAATTGCGACAAAAAAAAAAGCTAGAGGAACCTAATGTTTGATAAAATGTTAGTTATGTCACAACATCATAAGATTGATGTAAGTAATGGTTATTTGTTCAATGGCATCAATTGAGTCGAAAAGTAGAAAATTATAAACTTTGTAAGATCTGCATCCTTTTACCGATTATCGTGAAATTTGATAGCAACCCTTCTTTGATGATACTTCATTTACAAAAAACTATTGGCCCCCATATCTTGAAATGTAATAGGAAAATTAGAGCTGTCAGAGACATTTTTTAAACAAATCTAAATTCCACAAAATATGACCCTTGCAATCGATTTATGTCAAATGCAATACCAATTGTCCTTCGATGATAGTTTATTCATGTAAAAAAAGCCCGATTCCTCAAAATTTACGAAAGCTAGAGGCGTCGCAGACATTTTTCGAAAATTTTAAACTTTCATAAAATGTAAACCACTTGAGCAATTTCAATAAAAATAGCAGCAAACCAAAGAAGTTTGATGCTCGAAGTATCTACTAATGTTTAGCTGCATGAAAAGCATCAAGCTCTCGTTGAAAACGAGAAAAGTTTTATGCTTGAAGTACACTTCCGCTCAAAAGTTTGGGTTCACCAGTCGAAATTTTCAGCCGAAGTAAAAGTTCGATAGCTCGGTCAAAAATCAACGTAATCAAATTTTACGAACGTCATTTTGAAGTGGACAAACTGAGTTTTATTTTGCCACCTCAGAATATTTTTTACGATTTTTTTTGAGCTGGCACGCGTTGTAGAACGGCCGTTTTCCGACAATTTTTTGGCCTATCTAGCGGAAAATTTTTTCTCCAGTTTTCTCTATCACAACTTTGAAAGGGATAGCAAATGCTTCATTTTTGTTTTTCATAAAGTACCGTGCGATTTTTTTTCGCAAAGTTATTCTAATTTTCGCTAAAAACGAAGAGTTTTAGGAAATACGGCGTATCTCAAAAACTGCAGGGGTTCAGAGGAAATATCAAGAGGGTAAAAAAATTGCGTGAGTTCATTATAGACCTGCTGTAATTATTTCAGATTTTTTCTTCGAAATTTATTTTTTTACTATTTTTGGTTGGAACTCGACTGAGAGTAGTGGTGTAACCTGAGAACTATGGGGTTTGGGATAAAATTTGAAGAGAGAAGAAAAGTTTAATTTACGATTTTGAACTTACTCAATTTTTTTCAAATTTTTTTATGTCGATTTTTTTCTCCATACGGGCGAGCTATTTTTTTTTTTTTAGTTTATCACAATCTCCACGTCATTCTAACACAAAATTTAATTTACCTTATTTATACGCGTATAAATGAGGTAAGAGATTTAATTTTGCCGGAGCATTATTATATAGAATATTGAAAACAGTTATGCCTAAGAAATACAGCCTCCTGGATCGCACGGTTAACCAACGGAGCTGTCTACGATAGGGCGAAATATGCTCATCTTTGCGCAAATTAAATATAAACCTGATCCCACAGTTTATTAATTGCTCAAGTTTGGTGTTCAGTTCACCCGTTACATCATTATATACTAAGCAACAATAATCCAGTAACGGAAAAATGAGAGAGGTAACCAGTGTAATTTTAAGATCAAAAGAGAGAGCATTTCTGTGATATTTTAATTTGTAAAGAGAAAAGTTTATCTTTTTGGAAATGGACATTACATGACTTCTCCATGATAAATTTGATACCATTATGACCCCCAAGTTTTGCACTTCATTTACATAAGGAAGCGTAGAACCATTAACCGCAATAGGAGCAAGATCGTCTAATACGACACGACTAATATACTCGCTACTACCTTGGATTAACACCTTAGACTTTCCGAGGTTGAGCTTAAGGCCGTTTACATCTGCGTAATTAGCAATGACGTTAACATCGTGCGTTATTTTGGCAATACCCTCATTAAGTGCAGCTGGAGGGCATCTCAAATATATCTGGGTATCATCAGCAAAGATCATATGCTGTGAGTTGTGACAAGAATCTCGCGATTCGCGTCACCTTCGGCCCACCTCACCATCCTCGACGCCGGGAGAGCCGTTGAGCGCCAGGTAATCTTTTTAATTGAACGGCAGGAATTACCAAACCCGCGAAACTTAATCGGAACTTTAGAAAAAAAAACGCAAACGAAACACGGAAAAGGGACGCCGGCGTGTTGGATGGCTAGATCGGTGACGGTATACCCGATTCGCTTAGTGTGTAGGTTGTGGAGAGAGGGCGTGGACGACTGGCTAACTCTCGAGTGCCTTCAAAAAACGTAACCTGAAATAAATGAACTCAACACGAAAAGTAACGTAGGGGGCCTTGGTTCAGGCTAATTTATTTAGGATTCGATAGCTTAAATTACAGACCTAAATCATAACCCAATTTTCGATAACGTAAAACAAAACGAAACTAGATCTCGGTAACGAATCAAACGGAACGGTAGCACGATAACGGGAGCGGTAACGAATAACACAAATTCGAGAACGGCGAGAACGTCGGTAGCACAAAAAAATACATTCGGTAACGCTGAAAAGAAATTCGAAAATTATGAACGATAACGTCTGTAACGGGAACTGAGCCCGGTAACGGGAACGGTAACGCCATGTCAAAATTAGGCGAGGACAAACGATAGCGGCAAAACGAGAACCAAACGATAGCTCGGTAACAATCGATAACAAAACGCGAACGCCGAAACGATAGCGCGGTAATAAACGATAGCAAAACGTGAACGTCGAAACGGTAGCTCGGTAATAAACGATAGCAAAACGTGAACGTCGAAACGGTAACTCGGTAACATACGATAGCAAAACGTGAACGTCGAAACGGTAACTCGGTAACATACGATATCAAAACGGGAACGTCGAAACGATAGCTCGGTAACATACGATATAAAAAAAAAACGAGAACGCCTAACGATATTTCGGTAACAAACGGTATCAGAACGATAGCTCGAGAACAAACGATAGCGTAACATTACCAAAACGAGAGCAGGAACGGTAGCATGTCGGGACCTCCCCGAGCGGTGAACCGCCCGGGTCGAGAGTCGCGCCGCAAGAGAGCGAGAACAACGGTAACATAGCGATATCAGAGCGATAACAGATTCGGTAACAAGTCGGGAGCTTCCCGAGCGGTCGACCGCTCGGGTCGAGAGCTACGCAGAAAGAGAGCGAGACGAATCGATAGCTTGATCGAAAAGGTAACGTGAAAAGAGGGGACGATTACGCGCACGCGTAATATGATTACAAGCCCGCTCTTCTCCGTACCTCACGCACACACATAAAGCCCTACTACAGACACGAACGTTGAAATTTGAACGAGAACACGAATTCAAACCGAAATTTTTCTTAATGATCGATAACGAAAAAATTGCCCAGGTGTTATGGCGTGGGGGTAATTTTTATTTTGAGGATGGTCCTCCAAGGGGTATTCTTCAAGTATGGGGAAGATCTGGGACTACGTAAACTAAACCTAAGATAACAGCGATCGGGCAATCCGCGACGGCTGGGTGATCGCTATCCCAGCCGGCAACGGCCTTCCATACGTAAACGTAACTAAACCTACGATAACAGCGATCGGGCAATCCGTGACGGCTGGGCGATCGCATTCCCAGCCGGCAACGGCCTTCCATACGTAACTCAAAAATCGTCCTTCTCTCCCCATACCCTTTACCTTAAAGCGTCGAGATTTTCGCTCGATCCTTTATACTTCCCTCGATAACGTATCCAGAAAGACCGAATGTACCGGGTGGCTCGTTATTTCGGCCCTGGCTCACGGTAATTCGGTATTTTTCATACTATTGACCCCATAAAACAAACTCGCGAACTAAACGTACGATAACGCGAAAACGGAAGAGAAAAAACGATAACGGATCCATACTCGAAATCTTAAGAATTAACCGGATTATACGAATATCGTCTAGCAAACGAAGGTCGGAACGACCTGTGACGCTAAAACTGAAAAATTGCGTCACAGAGTATTTTAGATTTGCTCCTATGTCATTAATATACAGCGAAAATAAAAGAGGGCCAAGTACGGATCCCTGTGGTACACCCATTGTTGTGTGCAACCAACCAAGTCGAGCAATTACCATTATTTTCCTTGACAGCTTGACTCCTACCTGTCAGATACGAAAATATCCAAGTGAGGGCACAGTCTGAGAATCCTATTTTTCGAAGTTTAATAAGTAGGTTGATGTGTGGTACAGTGTCAAAAGCTTTGCTAAAATCAAATAGCACTAAAATCGCGAGACACCTCTCACCAACTCCACTCCTGATATCATGACAAATTCGTAGTAACGCCGTCTGTGTGCTGAAACCACTTCTGTAACCTGACTGCCGCGGGTCAAGTATATCATTTTGATTAAGGAAAGTTATGATCTGCTTA
Source organism: Rhorus exstirpatorius (assembly GCA_963564615.1). NCBI lineage: Eukaryota > Metazoa > Arthropoda > Insecta > Hymenoptera > Ichneumonidae > Rhorus > Rhorus exstirpatorius. Next base: position 7,628,092 of record OY751317.1, on the reverse strand, counting down.
TGGACGATACGCTCAAGAATCTTTGAAAGCTCGCATAAATTAGCGATCGGTCTCGTATCAGACCGGGATCGAGGAGAACTCAGTTTTAAGAGCGGACGTATGTAGGCTCGTTTCCAAGACCGGGGGAAGTGAGAAAATCGCAAACAATAATTAAAAAGTGCCGCGAAATACGTTGACAATTGAGGTAACGACTTATGTAGTGCAAACAGAGATAGCCCATCAGGACCCGCAGCATGAGATAGTGATGTAGTCAAGATTACAAGAGACTTTACATATTCAGGAGTGATCGGAGTGAATTGGCGCAGTTAACGGCCACTCGGTTATAACATCATGGAGCTGTTGTTCATTGCACGCTGGTAAAGTATTGCTTATGGTCACGTAGTAAGAGTTTAATTCTTCAGCAGTAAAAAAGTTTAAAGGAGAATGTTGCTGTGGTTTTATAAGTCCCAGTTTAGACAATTCCTTCCACAATTTTGACGGATCAGTAATGCGCGTTAGCCTATCTCGATAATACTCGTCTCTTGCATGTCTGATAATTGCAGTAAGCTCATCTCTATATTGCCTGTAAATTGCTAGACCAAGTACACTTCCTGAGCGCTTAGCCTGCTTCTGTAATCGATTACGTTCTTTGATACGCCCGATAATATCTTCTGAAAGCCACTGAGCATTAGGTTTACGGACACGAAAAGTTTAACTAGGGGCATGCGTATCAAGTAATGAGACAATCGCTTTACTTAGCGTATTAGTGAGATTTTCAATATCCATGATAGATGCACAGTTTAATTGAAGCGGAGAGGTTTTATCGCTTAACATAGATGCAAGGGAATTACGATAATGAGAGTCATTAAATCGCTTGAAATTCCGACGGGTTATGTTCAATAACCGCTTACGATCAATAACCGGCACCACTTCAAACTCATAATGAATCGTAATTAAGTCATGTCCTGCTATAAAAGGTGAATCGGATTTTGCAAAAGAGGTGACTTTACCCGAGGAGTCAAGTATAAAAACATCAAGCCATGTATCACATGATGCAAGGTGATGCGTCGCCTCAGATTCTACAATATGCAACGCTTGCGACGAGACAAGTTCACAAAGATAAGTTCCCTCATATTCACGGCCAAGCAGGTTACAATTTAAATCACCAGCAATGATAATATTAGAGTAGGCAAACGAAAATTGATTAAATGCCTGAATAAAGTCATTAAACATACGCCCTTTTGGTCTTCTATACATAGACGTGAACAATAATGGTCGAGAATTCATCGAACGAATATCCAACATGATGAATTCAGGCGAGTTAGTAAAGAGACTTGGAGAAGCTGTTAATAATTTCACTTTGAGTGATTCATGGATGTAACAAGCAACTCCTCCGCCTCTCTTTCCCTCTCTATCGTTACGGATAAGAATGTAATTATTCAAGCGTATCAAGTCATCAGGCACTTGAGTGTGAAGCTGAGACTCTGAAATAGAAATTATATGATAGAAGTTAGTTAATAAATGTGCTTTAATGTAATCGATGTGACCTAATAAGGAGTTAGCATTGATTTGGGCTATCTGCAGGCTTGAAGTGGCAATGGAATTAGTAGCTCGATCGACAATCGTCTCGCTGTTGTGGTTTTTATGTGGTAGAAGTCACGCGAGCTTGTTGAGATCAGCCTCGGAATCGATACAGCTGATTGGGGATCCATCGGTCCTGCGTACACAGATCTTTCCAGAACGCGTCCATATGTGCTTATAACCCGAATTACGAGCCAGTACTTTAGTGCGACGCAATAAATTGTAGGTAGCCGCAGGTAAAAACTCGTTAAGAAAGATATTTCCAGGAACATTAATATCCAAGACTTCACCTACGGGGAGAGATTTTCTCTCTTGTTTCTTGAGCAAAATATGATCACGCACCATCGAAGACTTTAGAGTTACTATCAGTGATTTAGTCAAGGACGGATTTGAGTTAGCCGCTCCTTGACGACTTCCCACCACATTCACCGCACTTCTCGTCAGGCTGCGAACATCCAGCACATCACTGACCAACTCAGGGATGCCTAACGCCTCAAAGATTTTCACAACAATTGCTTTCGGTGAATCAGTGGCCACCATTGGAATGCCCGTCAAGGTGATCTCAGCTGAGGCTTGAGAAGATTCCAATTGAGACAAACGACTTGTAATTTTTTCCAATTGAGCTTTGAGCGCACGATTTTCCGATCCAAGCTCTGTGGTTGCTAAGCGAGTGTCATCCGAATGCGTTTCGAGAATCGCAATTCTATTAGCCATGGATTCGTGAGATGACTTGAGTCCAGAAATATCTGCGCGAATATCAGCAATATTATTTTCGACACTAGCTAGTGTTTTTTGAATCCGTGCCAATTTCGAGTCAGCGGACGCACTTGACGTCTGTAACTGTTTCATGAGGTCAGCCAACGGGATTTCATCTAGCCGAGGCACATTTTAATTGTTTCTGACTGACGATGATGTGTGCACACGGGTAGGTGTGCGCGTTGTAATTGTGGAGCATTGCATTTCACACACATCACAACGAAAAGTAGAGATGAGTTGTGAATCATCGATGTTTAACTGAAATAGTTGGCTCGCACATTCCAAATGAAACACACCGATACAGTCTCCCGTACAGACGATAGATTCAGATCCTTTGCTCGCTAGACGTTTACATATTCCACGTCGAGACGCCATCATGGCTTAATGTCAAACAGTCAATTTAAAGTAGACTGATCACCAATAAAATTGATGAAGAAGTAATATGATGCAGAATACGTAGCTCAGAAGGACGTCAGCAGAGAGAGAGAGAAAGAGAGGGAGGGCACAGAGTTCAATGCTTTAAATCGATCACGGTACACACAGCTATGATACAACAAACGCCAACGCATTGATCTCGTGTATGTGCCTAGCTTGTGAGTATATGTAGGCCAGGTGATACTGGATTCAAAACAATGTCTTGTTTACATGGATCGTGTATGTGCCTAGCTTGTGAGTATAAGTAGGCCAGGTGATACCGGAATGTCTTGTTTACATGGCACAACTATGCACACTAACCGCGCAAAATCATGATACGAGATACAATGTTATACTCTCGAATATAGTCTCATAGTTCTCACACTTATATGTTAGCAATTGTATTTGGAGCACGCACACAGGCAACACACACTAGGCAATAATGACCAATCAAACATCACGCCGTCCACCTGACCGTTAGCGTACTGTCAGGAGTATGATTTTTCACATACCAACGCGAAGCAAAAACTCGGTTAAAACAGAAATAGTTTGCACTTTAAGACAACAAAACACCGGCCAATGAAAGATGCAGCTTATGCGCATCCATTGAACTCGAATAACAATTTTAAACGACAGTTCTGCAGTGAATAGATAGACAAAAACGCGGAGCGAAAATTAAATGGGTCAACTCGAGTCTCGCGTCTCGCGGGAGAGTCTGAGATTGAGAGAGATTGAGAGAGAGTGAGAGAGAGTGAGAGAGATTGAGAGAGATTAAGAGAGAATGAGAGAGATTAAGAGAGATTAAGAGAGAATAATAGAGATTGAGAGAGAATGAGAGAAATTGGGGGAGATTGAGAGATTGAGAGAGGTTTAGAGAGAATGAGAGAGATTAAGAGAGATTGAGAGAGAATAAGAGAGATTGAAACGGATTGGGAGAGAATAGGCGAGAATGAATGAATGAATGAATTGTTTATTATGCCGTGGAACAATATTCCATAGGCAAACTTAATACAGAGGTGAAAATAAAATATAATATAACTAAATAAGAAACAAAATAAAATATCAGGAATAAGAGTTTGATTGTGCTCTCAAAACAAATTTTTAATTATTACGACTAACTTAGGACTAATTTCGAAACCAACGCAGGGTTTTTGCAGACTACTATAGCAGGAATTGCAGGGAATATAATACTTAAGTTTTTGGAAATGCATCTTACATAATATACATATACATGTACCACCTATCAGACCGAAATATTTCAGATAATATATGTACTAAATTAAAAACTAAGCTTAAAAGCTAGGACGAGATCTTTGCAGAAAATTCTTTGCAGAAAAAAAGATAAAGATAGGAGAAGATAAGAAAAAGATAAGAACAACAGTCCGAAATACATGATAGAAATAAATGATAGAAAGGCCCAAGATCAGGTAGTCTCGTTCGAAACACGCAAAAGATAGGCATGCAGCCGGCACTTGAAAGTACTGAGAGTGTTCGCGGTAGTAATTTCAACGGGAAGAGAGTGCCAAAAATAAATCGCAGATACCAGGAAATATTTTTGAAGGATAGAAGTCCGGCAGGAAGGGATGTGGAAGGTGGGGGCCACGACGGCGCGAGTGGGACGCTGAGGTGGTCGCGCAGCATTAAACAGGTCAGAGATATAACCTGGGTGCTCGCCGAAAAGAACTTTGTAAATCGTGATGCCCATGAAATATTTACGTCTATGGCTCACCCGCAGCCACTCTAGTCGCTCTCGAAAGGGTGAGATGTGCTCATCCCTGCGGATTTGAAATATGAATCGTATGCATTTATTTACGAGGCGCTCCAAAATGAGATTTTGTTCACCTGCCAAATCATTATATACCAAGCAACAATAGTCTATGACTGGAAAAATTAATGAGGTTATTAGCGTTTTCCTAAGGTTAAAAGAGAGCGATTGCATGTTATGCTTGAGTCGAAAAAGGATACAGTTTATTCTGTTCGAGATCATAAGAATATGCCGGTTCCAGGAAAGATTGGACGTGAATATAACTCCTAGGTTTCGAACCTCATTCACAAAAGGGATCGCAGTGCCATTTACCATAATGCGTGGGAGGCTGGCAAGGTCAATCTGATTTATATAGGTGCCACTACCCAGGATAATGGTCATCGATTTAGCAAGGTTCAGTGATAGTCCATGGGAGGAGGCAAAATCAGCTATGACTTGAGCATCCTGGGACACCCGATCTAGTGACTCGATTAGAGCAGCGGGGCGGCAGGAGAGGTAGATTTGTGTATCATCAGCATAGATGAGGTGTTTGGTATGTTGAAGACCAGCACCAATATCGTTGATGAACATCGAGAATAAGAGAGGCCCCAGAACGGAGCCCTGAGGGACGCCAGTATTTGTGGACATCCAACTCGAGGGCGAGCCTGTGTCATCCATAACTGCCTGAGTTCGATTCGAGAGGTACGAAAAGACCCATGCCAGAGCACTGTCAGAGAATCCCAGGTAGCGCAACTTGTTTAATAGAATTACATGAGGAACCGTGTCAAAGGCCTTGCTAAAATCGAACAGAACCAGGATAGTGACCATTCTATCATCAACAGCCTGTCTAATATCTTGACAAAGTTTTAATAAGACCGTCTGTGTACTGTAATTCTTTCTGAAGCCCGATTGCAAAGGGTTGAGAAGACTGTTTGAGTCAAGAAAAACAGACATCTGTTTGTGGACGAGGCGCTCAAAGAGTTTAGAGGCCTCAGACAAATTTGCAATGGGTCTCACGTCTGAAGGTGAGGATGGTGGATTCTTTTTAACCAAGGGACGAATGAATACTCGCTTGAAAAGAGACGGATAAATACTATTCTGTAGGCTGGTGTTAAAGACTCTGGTCAGGAGCGGTGTGACAACGTTTACGGCTTTTCGGAGTGCGAACAGTGAGACACCATCGGGACCTTGCGAGAGCGACTCGGATTGGGTGGCTGAAATGGCATTGAAAACACTCTGAGCGGAGATTTCTGCAAAATTAAATACTGGAGTATCGTGTGGGAGAGGGTCGACTAGATCCGGAGTGAAAGCTGTAGGGTAAGGAGAGTCTGAGTAGGAGATACTGGAAAAATAGTCATTTAATACCTCAGCTGAGAAAAAAGAGAACGGCGAGATCCCTCTGGGTTTCGCGAGCCCAAGATGTGCAAGTTCTTTCCAGAGTTTAGCAGGATCCGAGACACCCAAGAGCCTGCGTTCATAGAAAAGCCTTTTTGTTGTCTTGATCTCAGTAGCAAGAGAGTTTCTATAATCTCTATATATTGACAAATGTAACGGACCACCCGACCTCCGTGCCTGACGATATAAACGATTTTTAGTTCTTATCTTTTCCTTAATTTCAGCGGTAAGCCATGGCGCCTGAGGTCTTTTGAGAGTCCAAATGCGCAGGGGTGCGTGCACATCAAATGAGCATTTTAATCGATCAAAGAGCGTGTCGACGAAACTATCAAGGGGCAAATCAACGTCGCTGTCGGTGTCAGATAGGTTGATAAAGGCACGATTACAATTTTCACGAAACGTTTCCTCGAATTCAGCTTGAACAAAACGCCTGACATCGCGCCTAGAGATAGTAGGCTTCCGAGGGGTATCAGCGGTGAAATTGTAAAGAAGCTCGATGGAGTCATGGCCTGCAATAAACGGGGAGTCCGATTTATTGAATTTCAATATTTTTGAGGTAGAGTCAACAATGACAACATCGAGCCACGAATCGGAGGAAGCTGTGTGAAAGGTAGCCTCGGAGTTGATTATGGAAAGACTATGAGAGGTAACAAAATCGCGCAGGGAGGACGCCTCGAAGTTAGTACTGAGCAGATTACAATTCAAATCACCGACAATCAGAACGTTTTTATACGAGAAAGATAGGCGCGAAAAGACTTCGGAAAAATCTCGAAATAGATTACCCTTTGGCCGGCGATAGACACACGCGAGCAGGAGCGATTTGTCAATAGAATTTCTGAGCTCAAGCATAATATATTCAGGCATGTTTGAGAATCCTGGAGGAGAGACATGCAAGATGCGATAACGGAGAGAATCGTGTATAAAACAAGCAACCCCACCTCCACGCTTCCCCTGACGATCATTGCGTATCAAATTGTAATTATGAAGCGTTAGCAAACTATCAGAAATATTTTCATTTAACCATGTCTCTGTAACAGCTATGACGTGATAGAAATTTGTGGTTAAATGTGCCTGAATAAACTCAAAGTGTCCTAGCAGAGAGTTCGCATTGAAATATAAAATCTTGAGAGCGACCTGTGCGGCAGGGGGATCATCCGAATCGTTTCGCTCGGTGTCGGTGGTCGGAGAGCGCGTAGTGAGTCAGATGATTTTTTCCAGATCAGCCTCCGATTCAATGTGAATTACCGGTCCGCGATCCGAGCGTCGGGCATGAACGGCGCCCGCCCTCCACCATACAGATTTAAACCCAAGTCCAAGCGCCTTGACTCTAGCTCGTTTTAGCAGCTGATAGGAGGCTCGCGGTAGAAATTCATTCACAAAAATAGGGGTGTTGTGTTCGGATGAGAAAACATCCGCATTTGTGAGCAATCGCTTTATGCGTTTGCGTTCGACGATGAAATCGCGAGTATCAGCACTCTTAACTCGCACGATGAGTGATCGAATAGCATCTGAAGGTGGACGTGGAGAGCCTATGGTGGAGGAGACTCGCTTAGTAAGCTCACGAATCTCCAGGACATCAGCATAGAGTTCCTTCAGTTGAAGTGCAGTGAGAACTTCTCGAACAATGTCCTCTTTTGCGAGCGTTATGTCGAAAGGAATACCCCCGATAATAAGTTCAGAGGGAGGCGGTGCACGGTAAACAGGCTGAGTATGTCCCAGGACCTGTGTCCGAACACTAGACACGTCCTCCCTGAGGCCAATAAGCTCAGTCTCCGAGACACGACCAGCTGTCTCGACATCAGCAAGCCTGCGTGATATATTATCATGAGCGAGAGATAGATCACGTTGTGAGGCAGTAACTTCTGAAACCTCCGCGCGAATTGATGAGATGTCGGCCCGAATTTCTACGAAATTTGCCGATACTGTTTGCGATAGATTTTCAAGCTTATTCTCAACAGTATCGAGTCTGCGATCGATTTTCGTGTTTAGAAGCTGTAGTTGCCGCGCGATATCTCGCAGAGCGGGCGAATCAGAGGACACTGTGTCGGTCCGTATGCGATCAGAGGTGCTCTGCGACGAAAATCGCTCTGGTGACGCTTCAGGTGTGCGCGAGGTCACCAGCGAACGGCGAGAGGACCGAGATGACGAACAGGGTTCGCAACGAAAATGCGCGGCATTCGATGCGTCAATTGACACGCCGGGATACGTGTTTCGCACACAAATGACATGGAAGAGCAGTTTGCAGTCGGCGCATTGCACTGAAGGGTCTCCACGTTTAACGACGATTTCGCAAATAGTGCACTGTTTTGACATTTTAATATGCTTGTAGTGGGGGATATAGTATACTTGCGAGACGAGTAGACGATAAAGAAGATCACGGAGGTGGGGGCTCCAGCGACGGCTGATAAGGTAGGTCTCGATGGGGTGGTGTAGTAATTATCGATCAGGTAGTCGAAAATCGATGTCGAGTGGTAGACGGTGTAGACAGGCAGTAGATGGCGGCGTCGCTGATAGCACACACGTTGATAGGAGCGTGTGTACTACTCACACAATCCCATCACGTCCATGAGAATGAGGTTAGAACAGGAAAGTCAGCCCAAAAACCATAGAAAGCCAGTCAAAGTAGGATCTAAAGCTTGATATGATTATGCCCAATGAATTAGGCATAAGTTTGCGTGCCAGAGTCTGCAAGAAAAACGCCCGCAGGCTAAGAGCAGCAGAAAAGATTCTCAGAGTAACGGAGACGAAGCAAAACACGTCAGGTCGGTACTTACTTGATGAGAGAGATTGAGAGAGAATGAGAGAGATTAAGATAGAATGAGAGAGAATGAGAGAGATTGAGAGAAAATGAGAGAGAATAAGAAAGAATGAGAGAGATTGAGAGAGAATGCGAGAGATTGAGAGAGAATATAAGAGATTGAGAGAGATAGCGATATTTATTTAGCGCTCTGGGACAAGTCCCCTCAAGCGCGTAGACATTCATATTTGTGTACATTAATGTTTGTATATATACATAATTATAGCGTGGATAGTATATGTGGTTGTACATGTAACAGACTTTTGGCGGTGTATTTAGATTGCGATAAGTTATAGTAAATATATATATAGAGTGTAAGTTAAACAGAGAAAAGTAGATGAAAAAGAAAAGTGAGAAGTTAAAAAGTAAAGAGTAAAAAGTTTCCGTGGAAAAACTCCCGTCCGCAACCCCTCTGTCCGTAGACAAGCTACTCGATCCACCCGTCCACGGACCAGCTGGAGAGGCAGCGGGGCTGTTTGAGATAAATTGTCCGAAAACCGAGTGTCACAAATATAGTGTATCGAGAAGAAATTTTGCTTAGATTGCCTCTAAAAGATGAGCGTGCAGGAGCTTCTTGAAGTTCCCGATCGTTCGTGCTTCTCGGATGACTTGAGGCAGACTGTTCCACAAATCCGGTGCTGCACCTGCGAACGAATTTTTGTAGAGCTCTGTCCTACATTTCAGCGGTATGAGCCAGTCTTTTGGTCGTCTGGAACTACGTTGCCGGTGTGGATCAATTTTCTGAAGCCTGTCGAACAGAAACTTGGGGACACGTGAGAGAAGGGTTTTATAGACTTGACAGCCGAGAAAATATTTCCGTCTGTCCTTGACCTTAAGCCATCTCAGTATACGGTAAAAAGTGGTTATGTGTTCCTCGCGCCTTATGTCTAACACAAAACGGATACAGGCATTTAGACAACGATTTAGCATGGTGTTTTGCTCATCGCTTATATCCAAATAAATTAAACTACAGTAGTCTAGGTGAGGGAACACTAAGGTCATAATGAGCTGTTTTCTAAGCTCGTTTGGAAGAAGACTTCTGCTGAGTCTTAATTGATAAAGAATGCTATTTACCCGTTTTGCAACTTTCGAGGTGTTTGCATGCCAGGAGAGGGTATTACTTATGGTAACACCCAAGCATACTACTTCCGTAGAGTAGGATATATTGACCTCACTAACTACAATGGGTGGTGTTATTCCTAGGTCAATGTTTGCGATAAAACGGCGCGTACCTACGATTATTGCTTTAGTCTTCTGACTATTTAAGAGAAGCCCTAGCTCGCCCGCCCAAGTCACAATCGATTTGATGTCATCGTTAACTGCTTGGATACTTTCAGTCAGTGTTTCAGGGTTGCAGTACAAGTAAATCTGTAGATCATCCGCATAAAAGTTATACTTGCAGTGCCTGAGTTTATTTTGGAAGCCGGTAAGGTAAAGAACGAATAGGAGCGGCCCAAGGACTGATCCTTGTGGCACACCGTTTTTCAGATTCAACCAATTTGATTTTTCGCCCGTCCGTGAGTCGTATGTTGACTGATATCTTCCGGTAAAATACGAACAAAGCCACTGCAAGGCAGAATTTGAGAAATTTAAGTCCCTGAGTTTGTCTATCAACATTCCGTGGCAGACTCGATCAAAAGCCTTGGAAAAATCGAACAATACTAGTACCGTTACGTTGCGTGAGTCGCTTGCCTGACGTATATCATCCAGCACTCGGAGAAGCGCCGTCTCAGTATTATTTCCAGATTTATAGGCCGATTGGCGTGGATCCAGCAGTTCGTGCGAGTTCAGGTGGTCCATTATTTGATCAAAAACGACTTTTTCTAGTGGCTTTGAAAGTGCGCAGAGAATTGAGATTGGGCGATAGTCCTTAGCACATGTCGGCGTTTTGATTTTGGGGATAGGGCTGATTGAGGCTAATTTCCAGACGGATGTGAATACACCCGACATGAGCGAGTATGAGAATAAATGGTGGATCATAGGCAGTATGCATGGTAGAGCGAGTTTCATGACGGCAATCGAAAGACCGTCCACCCCTACAGCCGACGACTTTGAATGGGCGATCGCTTTGTTTAGTGTTTCATAGCTTATATTTTTGTAATAGAATTTGTCGTCGTGGTAACCCCATTCACCGAGATAATACGCTGCCGGCTGCATGTAGGTCGGATCAACGCCGACTGATGTGAAAAAACTGTTCAGGTCTGCGACTGAAGTTGCAAGCGGAAGTTCGCATTTCCGAGATCGGATGAGGCCTAGGTTGCGGAGCTCTTTCCAGGTCGTTGAGGCACAGGTTCGTCCCGTGAAGATACGATTGTAATATGAAGTTTAAGCTACTCTAATCCGTTCTTGTGCAGCATTCTGAGATGTCTGAATCTGTTATGGGCCTCATCTGTCCGGCGTCTGCGCCATTCTCTGCGAGCACGATCTCGGTATCTCATTTCAGCCTTGATTTCAGGGGTTAACCAGGGAGCAGGTATCGATTTGGATTTTACCGTTTTTATGGGTGCGTTTGCGTTTAGGCAGAGCTCTAGATTTACGTTCAGGCATTCTACTTTTTCATCGATAGATTCGGCTGTGTATAAATCTCGCCAATTTAGGTTGCTTAGCTGTGTCAGAAACGCCTCTCGGTTGAAATTTCGAAAGTCACGGCACGTGAACGTACGAGGTGGAAGTCTGTCAACTTTAATTTTGTACTCGACGTATATTAAGTCATGTGCTGAGAGAAATGGTACATCAAGCTGACCGTGGTCTATGAGCTTGTTTGCATCATCGACGATGCATAGGTCGAGAAGTGTAGATGCGCCGTGGACGTGATGTGTGGATTTATATGGAACCAAGTATAGATTTGAGACGTTAACAAAATTTCGTAGATGTATGCTATCATGAGAGATAATATTGAGATCTGAGTTGAAATCGCCGAAGATGAGACAGTGTTGATATGTGATGCTATGTTGGAGGAAGACGTTCTTGAATTCACCTATGTGACCAACTCGCGGAGGGCGATAGACAACACCGACTAACAGTTTAGAATGCCTGGGGATAGTGACTTCAGCGAGGAGATACTCAGGTTTACTACAGTATGTACCGCCTGAGTCGGTGAGTATTCGTGCTCTTAAGGAAGCATGAACGTAGATAGAGAGAGATGAGAGAGATTGAAAGAGAATGAGAGAGATTGAGAGAGAATGAGAGAGAATGAGAGAAATGAGAAAAGATTAAGAGAGATTGAGAGAGAACGAGAGAGAATAAGAGAGATTAAAAGAGAATGAAAGAGAATCAGAGAGAATGAGAGAGATTAAGAGATAATGAGAGAGATTGAGATGATGATGATGATGATGATAGTCGTTTATTAGCTTCAATAGCTACATAATTTAACTTAACTTAACTAGCTCGCCTATACATTACAGTGTTAAATACAACAATGAATACAATATTGTGAATTCATACTCTAAATACATATATATATGGCTGTAACATATGTATTTGATCACGCATTTATTCCCCTTTCTCTTATTTCAATATGTTTCGCTAGCATTCTTCGGAAATTTGGCAATCTTTCTTCTCTTTTTACTTCGTTCGGTAATGCATTGTACATTTTTAATCCTTCATACCACAACGTTTTCCGTTCTTCCGTAGTTCTACATATATTTATATAAATATTTCCTTTTCGTCGTGTGCTTACACCCTCTCCATATTGAACTAGTTCTATATTATTTTGCATATACATTGGACATTTACAATTTTGTATATAAGTACACAAGTATTGTACTCGATCCTTTCTTTTATTGACATAAAATGTAGTGCTTCCAACATATCAACAATTCTTACTCTTCTATTGCATCTAAGTATTATTCTCATCCCTTGGTTTTGAATTTTTTGTAGATATTCCAAATTTGTTTTACTTATACCCACCAGTATCGATGAGCAATATTCGAATAACGGACTTACTATAGCTTTATATACAGTGCACCTCATGTATGCTGACAGGTTTATCCCAATTCTCCGCATTACACCTAACCTCGCTCCTACCTTTTTTCTAATATAATCTACCTGTTTACAAAAATTTAGATTCTTATCAATTATTACTCCTAAATATTTAATTTCACTGACAATCTCTAATACCTTGTTCTGGAGTTTAATTTTCAAATTGCTCTCTATTGCTTTCTTTCTAACTCCTCTTAGTAGCATAACCTTAGTCTTCTCAACATTTACATACAGCTTATTTATCCTTAACCATTCTTCCACTTTCACCATTTGCTCATTCAGGTTATCATTAGATAGGTATAGCATTAGATATAATTAATCTCAATTATAGATATAACATTAGGTTAGAGAGAGAACGAAAGAGAATGAGAGAGATTGAGAGAAAATGAGAGAGATTAAGAGAGATTAAGAGAGAATAAGAGAGATTGAGAGAAATTGGGGGAGATTAAGAGAGATTGAGAGAGATTGATTGATTAATTAATAATATATTTATGCCGTGGCAAGCCATTGGCCAGAATTCAAATACATTGAGTAAGTTAATATAAAAAGAATACCAAATAATTAAGCGAGTTCTATGCTATTTAGTGTTAATAATACAAATAAAGTAAGGGATAAACACTATCAAATAAGATGATAATACAATAAGGCAAGAGCGATGATATAGTTACAATCGATATAGGTACCGGTCGAAGTGATACATACAAAATAAAGAAAGTAAAAATAAAATTTCAGAAATTAAAATTAAAACACTAGACCGTGCGGTTACGAGAAAAAAGGTGAGTATAGAGACGAAATTTGAATGTTTCCACACTCGGAGCAGATTTTACCTCAATCGGAAGTGAGTCCCAAAAGTAGACTGCAGATAACGAGAACGAATTGTGAAATACATTTGTGCGGTGAATCGGGATAGCAAACATAGAAGGAGGCAACCTCCGAGAACGATTATCATCATTCGTAGCCCTGACAAACAACTCGACGAGGTAAGGCGGTAATTTCTGACCAATTATATTGAACATAGTAATACCAAGAAAATAAAGACGCCTAGATTTTACTGTCAACCAGCCGAGTTGTCGCCGAAACGGCGTGATATGAGTATCACGACGTAGATCGAAAATGAAGCGTATACAGCAATTGATAAGCCGTTCTATTTTCAAATTTGGTTCATCGGTAAGATCATTATAAACAAGGCAACAATAGTCAAGAATCGGGAAGACTAGGGAGGTGATTAAAGACGCTTTAAGATTCTGGGATAAGATATTTCTATGGAACTTTAATTTATGAAGAGTAAAATTTACTTTTTGTGAAATGTGTTTAACATGTGACTTCCACGATAAACTACCCTCCATCATCACCCCCAGATTCCGAGCTTCGTTGACATAGGGAAGAACCACGCCACTCATAGACACCGCCGGTAATATAGAAGGATCGATCGTGCGTAAGAAATCATTACTGCCTAGCAAAAGAATTTTAGATTTCGATAAATTAAGCTTTAGGCCATTAGTAAGTGCAAAATTAGCAATAGAAGTGACGTCGTCATTAATTAACCGGATAGCTTGATGTAATTGAGATGGGAGGCAGCTAAGATAAATTTGAGTGTCATCAGCAAATATCATGTGCTGTGAATGACGCAGCACTGATCCTATATCGTTAATAAATAATGAGAAAAGAAGAGGTCCCAAGACAGACCCTTGGGGGACCCCTGAAGTAGTCGGAAGCCAAGTGGAACAATTACCTTGATCATCAATGACCGCTTGAGTTCTTCCCGTTAAGTACGAGAAGAACCAGTCAAGCACCGAATCGGCAAAGCCCAAACCCTTTAATTTACAAAGTAGTTGTAGGTGAAGTACTGTGTCGAAGGCCTTACTAAAATCAAACAATATGAGGATGATAATGCGTCGTTGGTCGATATTACGCCTTACATCGTCGAATATACGTAACAAGGCCGATTGTGTACTGTGGCCTGCACGGAAACCAGGCTGACGAGGATCAAAAATATCGTTGCCTTCAGCCCAAACAGAAATTTGCTTATAAACCAGCCGCTCGAGAATCTTAGACAGCTCACTGAGATTAGCTATATGCCTAGTGTCAGACGGAGTTAGAGGAGAATTAATTTTCGAAAGTGGTCGCAGGTATGCTCGTTTCAAACACTGCGGGAATTCAGAAGACCTGAGAGAGAGATTGAAAATAAATGTCAGTAATGAACATGCTTCTGGTAAAGATTTGTCTATTGCAAAGAGAGAGATATGATCTGGGCCAGACGAGTAGGATGATCTCGCGGAGTGGGAGGATACGAGCATACGGACTTGTTCAGAAGAGACTTCAGAGAAGTTAAATTGAAGCTGACTAGGTTGAATTAGCGCACAAGCCGCGCGATAACTCTGAAGCGAACACGAGGGAAGTACACTTGAAACTGAGGAATAGAAGGTGTTAAGATCGGAGGCAGTGAAAAAATGAAGTGGAGAGGGAAAGGATGCCTTAACTAGACCGAGATTAGCAAGCTCATGCCACAATTTATTAGGATCGGAGATATGTAAGATCCGCTCAATGTAATATGCAGTTTTAGCTCCTCGTAATTTTTTTGTGATATCATCTCTATACTCCCTAAAAATAACTAAATCTAGAATATTTTGCGATCTCTTCGCTCGAGTGTACAACGTGCTACGATATCGAATACAATCTTTTAGATCCTGAGTAAGCCACGGTGCCGGTGGACGACTGACTCGAAAGGATCGTAATGGCGCATGAGCATTGAGTGACTCAACAAGAGATTCCGAAAACTTCTCCGTAACAGTGTTTACAGAGACTGCATGATCGACCATAGTATCGGACGCTTGAAATGCTGAACATAGAAGCCGGTCGAAGATTGGGAGAGAATGAGAGAGAATGAGCGAGATTGAGAGAGAATGAGAGAGATTGACAGAGAATAAGAGAAATTGGGCGAGATTAAGAGAGAATGACAGAGATTGATTGATTGATTGATACTTTATTTTATCAAGGACGCAAGGTCCGAATGATACATATACATAGCAGTAATAAAGAGGGCTCAATCGAGGCGCAAGAAATTGATACAGAAAAAAAGATACATAGCATAAAGACGATCTGCCAGAACAAGAGGCGACGGCGCTGAAGATTTGAGATACAACTACGCATAAAAAGCAAACTCTCAAGTAAAAATAACATAACAAAAATAACATAACAAACGCAGTGAGAGCGCGTCAAAATAGACTGTACATGCGAGCTTATAAGCGATGAAACAAGCATAACGAGACCTAGGCTGAGATATGAGCATTACATGCACAGACGGACAAATAGGACAACGGTCTCCAGCAAGCAATCAGAAACATTAAGTGCCTTCGCAATCGAACAGTAGCTTGTAGTAGCACTGATATGGGCAACACGTAGTGCCTCGTCAGCTCCGGGGCTGGCATCGGGCGGTGGGAGTCATAACAAGGACTGCAGGTCGGCCTCGGAGGAAATGACCTTGGGTTTCTCGCCATCTCGCATCCTTACGTAGATGGTACCCGACCGAACCCAAGCCTTACCGTGTTTCAGCTCCGACAAACGCAGACGAGTAGCCGTTTTAAGCTTCAGAACATCAGGGTGTAGCAACTCATTGACATTGACGTCGTTGTCCACAATCCCCGGAGGGATAGGTGTAAGCTCCGAAAGTCTAATCCTTTTAGTTTTGCGCTTGGCATCGATCACCGCGTCCCTCACCTGAGGGGAGATCATTTGGACAACTAGAGATTGACGAGTCGCGGGTGACGGTTTTTGTGTCGAACCAACACCCTCATGAGCGCGGCGCCCAAGCACACGAGTCCGGAGAACATGCTGCACATGCTGCGGGATACTGAGGCGTGTGAAGAGAGACGAGATGATTTGCGGATGGTCCTTGGGGTCCGTAGCTGGCAGTCCGGCAATGACGAAGTCCGCATTCGAGAAAGCACCTATAGAAGAGCCCGAGGCACATGCAGAAGTCCCAAGCCTAGCAAGCTCGGACTTGGTGTCGGCCAGACTGGCCTGAATCTCGGATATGTTGACGGTGTGGGCTGAGACGACGGTAGATAGTTCAGCGTACTGTTGCTTCATAGAGACGACATCCATGGCAAGACTATCAAGCTTGGTTTCAAGTGTAACTTGCTTATTAAGAACCTGTGACATCAAGGTATTCGATTCAATAACCTTAGACATCAACAGCAATAGCTTCTCATCGATGGAGGAGGAACTCCATTCCATGGGGACCTGAGGACCAGCAGAGGATTCACCAGAGTTGGCAGAGCTCGTATGGGGTGCATTGGCGAGATTGGGGTGGCTCGTATGGGGTGCATTGCAGAGATTGATACAGAGTGAGAGAGAGTGAGGGAAAATGAGAGAGAATAAGAGAGATTAAGAGAGAATGAGAAAGATTGAGAGAGAATGAGAAAGAAAGAGAAAGATTGAGAGCGAATAAGAGAGAATAAGAGAGATTGACAGAAATTGGGAGAGATTGAGAGAGATTGAAAGAGAATGAGAGAGATTGAGAGAGAATGAGAGAGATTAAGAGAGAATGAGAAAAATTGAGAGAGATTGAGAGAAATTAAAAGAGACTGAGAGAGAATGAGAGAGAATGAGAGAATTTCTCTCATTCACTCTCAATCTCTCTCAATCTCTCTCATTCTCTCTCATCCTCTCTCAATCTCTCTCATTCTCTCTCAATCTCTCTCTTTCTCTCTCTCTCATTCTCTCTTAATCTCTCTCAATCTCTCACATTCTCTCTTATCCTCTCTTATTCTCATTCAATCCCTCTCATTCTCTCTCATTCTCTCTCATCCTCTCTCAATCTCTCTCATTCTCTCTTAATCTCTCTCATTCTCGCTCATCCTCTTTTATTATCTCTCAATCTCTCTCATTCTCTCTCATTCACTCTCATTCTCTCTTAATCTCTCTCATTTTCTCGCAATCTCCCTCATTCTCTCTCAATCCCTCTCATTCTCTCACAATATCTCTCTCAATTTCTCTCATTTTCTCTTAATCTCTGTCATTCTCTCTTATTCTCTCTCATTCGCTTTCAATCTCTCTCATTCTCTCTCAATCTCTTCTATTCTCTCTCAATCTCTTCTATTCTCTCTCATCCTCTCTTATTATCTCTCACTCTCTCTTATTATCTCTCAATCTCGCTCAATCCCTCAATATCTCGCAATTAAGAGAGAATGAGAGAGATTGAGAGAGAATAAGAGAGATTGAGAGAGATAGAGAGTGATTAAGAGAGAATAAGAGAGATTGAGAGATATTAACAGAAATTGAGAGAGATTAAGAGAGAATGAGAGAGATTGGGAGAGAATAAGAGAGATCGAGAGAGATTGAGAGAGAATGAGAGAGATTGAGAGAGAATGAGAGAGATTGAGAGAGAATGAGAGAAATTGAGAGAGATTGGGAGAGAATGAGAGATTGAGAGAGAATAAGAGAGATTGGGAGTGAATAAGAGAGATTGAGAGAGAATGAGAGAGATTGAGAGAAAATGAGAGTGAATAAGAGAGATTGAGAAAGAATAAGAGAGATTGTGAGAGATTGAGAGGGATTAAGAGAGATTGAGAGAGAATGAGAGAGAATGAGAAAGAATGAGAGTGATTGAGAGAGAATGAGAGAAATTCGGAGAGATTAAGAAAGATTGAGAGTGAATGAGAGAGAATAAGAGAGTGAGAGAGAATGAGAGAGATTGAGAGAGATTGAATGAATGAATGAATGAATGAATGGGTTTATTATGCCGTGGACATGCGTCCGTAGGCAACTTTGTGATCATACAATTACATACAAGTAAATAATTAGCAAAGTATAACTGTATATAAAGAATATAAAATATAATCTTATAAGCTATTTCTTAAATATAAGTATTGTCTAGTAGAAAGGCTGTAGATTATAGTAATACTATACATAACCAAATCGGTGATCAGAAGAATGTTATTTGCAGATAACAAATGACAAATGCGCAGTTTTGTAACATCGGTAGATAATCGGAAAGTTTTGTAACACCCGTAGATAATGGAAAAAGAGACCAGAGAGATTAAGAGAGAATGAGAGAGATTGAGAGAGAATGAGAGAATGAAAGTGAATAAGAGAGATTGAGAAAGAATGAAAGAGAATCAGAGAGAATGAGAGAGATAGAGAGAGAATGGGAGAGAATGAGAGAGATTGAGAGAGAATTAGCGAAATTGGGAGAGATTAAGAGAAATTGAGAGAGAATAAGAGAGATTGAGAGAGAATGAGAGAGAATGAGAAAGAAAGAGAAAGATTGAGAGAGAATAAGAGAGAATGAGAGAGATTGACGGAAATTGGGAGAGATTGAGAGAGAATGAGAAAAATTGAGAGTGAATGAGAGAGATTGAGAGAGAGATTGAGGGGGATTGAGAGAGAATGAAAGAGAATGAGAGAAATTTAGAGAGAATAAGAGAGAATGAGAGAGATTGGAGAAAATGAGAGAGAATAAGAGAGAATGAGAGAGACTGGGAGAGATTAAAAGAGATTGAGAGAGAATGTGAGAGAATGAGAGAGATTGAGAGAGAATGAGAGAGATTCAGAGAGGATAAGAGAGAATGAGAGAGAATGTGAGAGGGTGAGGGAAAATGTGGGAGAATAAGAGAGATTGAGAGAGAATGAGAGAGATTGAGAGAGAATGAGAGAGATTGAGAGAGAATGAGAGAGAATGAGAGAGAATGAGGGAAAATGAGAGAGAATAAGAGAGATTGAGAGAGAATGAGAGAGAATGAGAAAGAAAGAGAAAGGTTGAGAGAGAATAAGAGAGAATGAGAGAGATTGACGGAAATTGGGAGAGATTGAGAGAGAATGAGAAAAATTGAGAGTGAATGAGAGAGATTAAGAGAGAATGAAAGAGAATGAGAGAGATTTAGAGAGAATAAGAGAGAATGAGAGACATTGAGAGAGATTGAGAGAAAATAAGAGAAATTAAGAGAGATTGAGAGAGAATGAAAGTGATTTTGAGAGATTGAGAGAGAATGAGAGAATTTCTCTAATTCACTCTCAATCTCTCTCATTCTCTCTCATCCTTTCTCAATCTCTCTCATTTTCTTTTAATTTCTCTCATTTTCTCTCAATCTCTCTCGATCTCTCTCATTTTCTTTCAATTTCTCTAAATCTCTCTCATTCCCTCTGAATCTCTCTCATTCTCTCTCAATCTCTCTCATTCTCCCTCAATCTCCCTCTCTCTCTCTCTCTCTCTCTCTTGCGGTGAGTACGACTGGTCGCAATCATTATCGCTCTCCGTTATCTGGCTCGATTCTGCTTAGCTCTGCCTTCGGGCGTCACTTTTTTCAGACCCAAAGCACGCACAATTTTGCTTTTCATCTTCCTATGCTGCGTTTCCATGGTGCACGATGGAACTGCGAGGATTTTTGATGAAAAGCGAATTGATTCATCCAACTTTTTTCGGTTGTGGCTGCCGTCATTAACCGTGTTCCTGCTTTCATCGTGCTGCGCATGTGCCAATTCCACCTCTATATCTTCATCTTCTATCTGTGAGTCTGTGATCTTCGTGTGATCTTCGGCTACACAACGCGCTCTCGGTGTGGTCGCGCCCGGCATCCCGATCTGCGCATGCGCTCTTTTAGCTCATCTGCTACTATCTGCTCGAAGCTTCGGCCTGTGCATGTGCTTTCCACCCTCACACACCTGCGATCTACTCTCCGTACCTGTGCTCAACACTCTCGCGTCTCGGCGCCTCGATCTGTGTTTGTGCGTTTCACTCACACAGCAACGATCTGCTCACTGTACTGGAGCTCTACACTCTCACATCGCGTCGATCGCTTGTTGACATAATCGATTCAGTGAAGCGTGATCCGAGTCTGCCTCATCGATCAACAGGCCAGGCTGCTATAGCTGTTCGTTGCTACATATCACGAACAGATGTCGGCACGGTGTACCGTTTGCGGTCGTCTCACCGGTCGAGGCTGCGAGATCATCGCGTGTGCTGGGGACTGCGGTGAGAATTTTCATCGTGAATGCGCGACAAATAAATTTGGCTACGATCCGAATGACAATTCAGTTATCTTTCGTTGCGACCTTTGCGTAATGCAGCGCTCGAGTACTACGCTCCGTACGCCTCCGCCTAATATGAACACTCCCCCGTCTTTCTCTAGCTCGGGTATTCGTCCCCCTTCTGGCCTAAGTCAACCGCAATCAGTCTGCCGACACTCTCTTACATCGTCAGACAGAGACCTTCTCTTGACTATGAGCGATAATCTCTCGGCGTTCATTGCTCAGCAAACAGCAGTCAATGAAGATCACACTCGAAAGTTAAACTGCATTCAGAATCACACGCGTTTGCTTCAGGTGCATGACGAGAGAATTTCACTTTTAGAAGCCAGTAATGCAAAATTGATTGAGCAAAATGCCGAAATGTCTCGCGAGATTCATTCGCTAAAAGACGGTATGTCCATTCCACCTGCATCGCCTGATCTTTCTACTGAGATTACGATATCCGGAGTACCCCTCTCCGTTACTGACTCTCCTCAGGTGATAGTTAACGAAGTCTTCTATGCTCTTGGTATACCGGACCTACTCGGCGACGTTTTAGAGATTCGTAGCCTAGACAAGAAAGTCCTTTTGGCTGGCAGAGGCGAGGCTGCCACATCTTCCTCGTCTGAAGCTATTAATTCTAATATTCTTGCTAAAAAAAAATCATTTATTATCACGTTGAAATCTCGCCAGGTCAGAGAATTCATCATCAACAAAAAGCGAGCGAAAAAAGATTCATCAGTTCATGACGTTTTTGGCTCCGATGAGGGCGTTAATATTTTTGTAAACGAATCTCTCTTGCCAGCACTGTACAATCTTCTTCGTCTCACTAAATCTCGAGCGAGTAATAACGGTTTTAAGTTCGTATGGACTCGGTCAGGGATAATTTATGTGCGCAAAAGTGAAGGGCAGGCGCCTATCGCCATTCGGTCCGAGGCCGATCTCGGCAAACTAGCATGACAACCCTTGGCCCGACAATTCTGCTCACCATGCACCCCATCTCTACCAAGCATAAAAATTGCTCAATTCAACGCTTATTCTATTCGCAGCCACTTAGAACTCTTACATGCAACTTTACTAAATCGGGATTTTCACATTATTTCTATTTCGGAGACTTGGTTACACTCCTATGTTTCAGACGATTTAGTTCGATTAAACAACTACTTCCTTATACGTAATGGTCGCGAAGGTAAAGAGGGGGGTGGGATTGCCTGCTACATACACAATTCTCTTCAGGCAAAAATTCTACCCGGGAAAAAAATAATCATATCTGATCATACATGATCATATATAACTAGTGTAGTCATGTATGACTCATGCCAGAAAAGTGGCCATGTCTGATCATACCAAATCGTGTATGATCATACCAAATCGTGTATGATCATATCAAATCGTCTATGATCATATCAAGTCATCTATGCACTGCAAATCCAAGTGTGTTAGTAGTAGTAATAGTTTATTTATTATTTATAAATTAGCTATTAGGAATGATCGATAAACGAGTTTAAAACTGTTATTCCATTATTTTCGAAAATCCTGTAAATTTTGAAAAAAAAAAGTCATTGACCGGGATTTGAACCCACGATCCTCCGCAGTAATCGAATTCAGAACTTTCGATCCTTAAATAATCATTGAAAAAAAATTTAAGATTTTGAGAATTTTTTTTTTACGAGTGTTTCCGGCTTCGTGGTCCGGACGTTTTTCCGTCGAAATTAATTTTGAGCCTACCTGAGATTTTACCTGAGACCTACCTAACGACCTACCTAACGAGCGACACTCTACCACTATGCTATTGATTCCTTATGAATATCTTGTATTTAAACGATATTAGTGTACGAGTTCTAATGAAAAAGCACTGTCTTACCGGGCTCGATAGAAGAGCGTGATATTCAGTAAAAAGGTGATATATAGTGAACAAATTTATTCAATTGTTAATTAACAAATGGATTTGTTTAATAATAATTGTTATTATTTAATATGGCTGGATAGAATCGCGTGATATTATTCAGTAAAAAGGTGATATGCAGTGAAAAAATTTATTCAATTGTTAATTAACAAATGGCTTTGTTTAATAATAATTTTTATTATGTAATAATGATAATAATAATTGTAAAATGTCGCAAAATGTGTGATTTACCAATAAATGTGTTATTTTAACACGAATCATAAAGTGTGTAAAAGTTTAATGCGGACCGTGCGTGTAAAGTTACACAGAAAATGCGTGTAAAAGTAGCATAACACGCAAATGTGTGTTGCTTTAATACACATTATGCCATTTACACGTGTTATTTAAAAAATTACACATATTTCGCGTGTAGCATAACACACTTGGATTTGCAGTGTGGTCATATCAAGTTATGGATGATCATATAAAGTCGTGGATGATCATACCAAATCGTGTATGATCGTGCCAAATAATCTATAAATGGTCAACAACGGATGAATCTATATTTGTAAAAATAATTTTTTTTCCAGATTTTGATGGACTTCATGAGAAACATTTTATTCGGGGTCGGATTTTGAAAATGAAAGAGTGAATTCATCCGTTTTTGATTGTGAAATGTATATATGATCATATATGATCATATATAATATGTTTTATATAATCCTAAACGATTATATATATATTGTGAAGCTGTATGGTCTATAAATATAAATTTATATACGATCCACATGATCATCTATAATATATATGGTCATATATAATCAAACATGAATGTATGTATGACCATACATAATATCATATAAAATCGTATAGGATGATATATAACTTTATATGCAATTATATATGACCATACATAACATCATATATGAATATAGTTCCTATATAAATTCATGTATGCTTATATATCAACATACATAACTTCATGTATAATCGTATAGGATCATAAGCATGATCTACATGTTCATATGCAATGTTATGTATGATCCTATACGATTACACATGATGTTGTGTATGTTCATACACAATCATACATAAATGTATATATACATGTTCATATCTAATGTTATATGCTCATATATAATCAAACATAAATGTATATATGATCTACATGGTCATATTATAATACTATACATGGTTATATATATGATCATATATAATGCTACATATGATCGTATACGATTATACATGAAGTTATGTATGTTGATATATAAACATACATGAATTTATATAGGAACTATATTCATATATGATGTTATGTATGGTCATATATAATCATATATACAGTTATATATAATCCTATTCGATTTTACATGAATACATAAATCATGATCATATGAATACATGATCATATATGATCATACATAAATTTATGTATGATCATATATAATCATACATAAATCAGGTATAACCAGATATGTTCATATCCTAACATATCTCAACATATCTGGTTCATGCCTGACTCATATATAAACATTTTTTCCCGGGTAGCTTCGTCCCCGAGCCAATACTTTAACGCGCCGGAATTCCTCATTATTGAAGTGACCTGCTCGAATTCGGAGAAGCTCCTCTTCGCGTCAGTTTACAGGCGTCCTAAAGGTCAAATGTTTGATGAATTTGCGCACACTCTTTCTAATTTTTCTCATGCTTACAAAAATGTAATAGTAGCTGGAGATCTCAACTGCAATCTGTCTAGCAATAATTATGAATCTAATTACCTGCGCGATTTAACCTTTTCTCTTTTGCTGCATATTGTCGATTCGCCGCCGACCTATCACACAATTGCTTCTGATTCTTGGCTGGATTTTTTTATAATCGATAGTGTTGATAAGCTAAGATCATTTGATAAATCGGAAGCTCCTTTTATCGCCGGTCATGACCTATTGGAATTAGTGTATTCGTTCGATTCTAACCCTGTCACTAACCGTACGTTAACACGGCGTGCATATCGTAGCTTCGTCGCCGCTGATTTTTGCGTGACATTTTCATCTAGAATTAATTATTCTACTTTTAGCGATTTTGTCTCTGGCCGCTCTCGTTTATTGGACGAGAGCTTGGTCAGTGTTAACTCCGTTACTGAACAATTTTCCGAGCTTATTGTTAAATCGCTCGATGATCATGCGCCGTTGGTGTCTTTTCGCGTTAACCGCCCCCCGACGCCGTGGCTCACTCAGCGTCTAAAAGACCGAATCTCTCATCGCAATTCTTTGTATACACGCGCCAAGCGATCAAAGGATATCCTTGATCTAGCGATTTTTAGGGAGTATAGAGACGATCTCACCAGGGAGCTCAGACTGGCTAAAAATGCTTATCACTTGGAAAAAATCGCTAATATCTCGGATCCTAGCAAATTATGGATTGAACTTGCCACTCTTGGACTAATAAAATCGTCTTTTTCCTCTCCTCTCCACTTCTTCACGCCTCTCGAGCTTAATGCCTATTACTCGTCAATTTCGAGCCATTTACCGCCCTGTTTAGTTAGCGATTATCGTTCAGCATGCGCGGACATTCTGCGAAGGCGTCCCTGTTTCAGTTTCGCCGAGGTCACCCCCGATCAAATTCTTCTGCTCATTAATTCCCTCTCAGGCTCCTCATCTTATTCATTTAGTCCGGACCTTATCTCTCTCTTTGCATTATCAAAATCCTTACACGTGGTCTCTCCAGTTCTCACATCTATCTTTAATCTATCCCTCAGATCCTCCGAATTTCCGCGTTGTTGGAAACGTGCTTATCTCCGGCCATTGTCAAAGGTCAATACTCCGATCTCGCCCTCGGACACCCGACCAATTGCTAATCTCAGCGAAATTTCTAAAATCTCTGAAAGATTAATTCATAAGCAAATTACTAATTGGGCTGAGGAAAATCAAGTATTTGATCCGCGTCAGTCTAGATTTCGTTGCGGACACAGCACTCAGACAGCACTCTTACGCATACTCAACGACGCCAAACGCAATATTGATCAACGGCGCCTAACAGTCCTTATATTATTTGACTTTAGTAAAGCTTTCGATACTGTTCCGCACTTGCAACTCCTTTTAAAACTGAAGAAGATAGGCTTCTCTGGCGCGGTACTCGACTGGTTTCACTCGTATCTGACTGGCCGAACTCAAACTATTATTGATGATCAAGGAAATTACCACAATTGGCTTCCAACCACGTCAGGGGTTCCTCAAGGCTCCGTTTTGGGTCCCCTCTTTTTCACTCTCTTTATTAACGACATAGGAACAGTGCTTCGCCATTCACAGCATATGATATTTGCTGACTACACCCAGATTTATCTCAGCTGTCCTCCATCTGAGCTAGATCGGGGTCTCCGGTTGATCACTGAGGATGTTTCTGCCATTGCTGCCTTCGCCACCGATGCCTTTAATTGAATCGTCCCAAGTCTAAGGTACTCATATTGGGTAGCAGCGCCTACGTACGTAGAATTAATTTCACCGAATTATCAGTGATAGCTGTGAATAGCGTGGTCCTTCCGTACGTCAGTCAGGCACGAAATTCGGGGGTGATAATGGAGAGTGATTTATCCTGGAAATCACATGTTAGGAATCTTTCTCCAAAAATTCATTTTTCCCTCCATAAATTGAAATTTCATCGGGCGGCTCTTTCCCAGGATCTTAGGGCGTCCCTGATTTCCTCGTTAATTTTCCCCATCCTTGACTATTGTTGCCTAGTTTACCATGACCTCACGGCGGAGCTTAATTTGAAATTCGAACGCCTTATTAACTGCTGTATCAGGTTTATTTTTGACCTCCGGCGCGATGTACATATTACACCGTACAGGCGGCGGCTTGGCTGGCTGTCCGTTGAGGCAAGGCGGTTGTACTTCCTCGGCATAAATACGTTTAATATTCTCCGTCAAAAAGCGCCCCCGTACATTCTTGAGCTTTTTGCTTGAGCAACTAGTAACCGCGATCGTTCCCAACGAAGACCTCCTTGCACTTTCCTTATCCCTATCCATCGAACAAGCACATATCACCACTCGTTTTCTCTCTCCGCTACGTATTTCTGGGAGTCGTTACCCAGCCAGGTCACAAACTCTTCTAGCTTGGATGTATTTAAGTCTCGTCTCTATGCTCACCTATTCGATCAGGATCTAGCCGAGTAATCTCGCATTATTGTAGTTTTAAGATTACCTAATTTTTAGTTACTTTTTATCTTTATTGATCTTATTATTGTTTATTTTCTCAAGCCATATGTTATTGCATTCACCGGATTGCTGCGCTTTTCTCGCTGGATTTTATTTATATCTTTCGCCAAACTTTCTTAATTTTTATCCATTATTCATTATCTTTATCTATGATATTTTTCATTCTTCTCGCACTTATGTATTATTTTGTTATTTTTGTTTTTGCCAAAGGCGTGCCACGGCATAATAAATAATCAATCAATCAATCAATCAATCAATCTCTCTCAATTTCTCTCATTTTCTCTCAATCTCTCTCATTCTCGCTCGTTCTCTCCTATTCTCTCTCATTCTCTCTGAATCTCTCTCATTCCCTCTCAATCTCTCTCATTCTCTCTCAATATCTCTCATTCTATCCCAATCTCTCTCTATCTCTCTCATTCTCTCTAATTCTCTCGTATTCTCTTTCAATCCCTTTTAATCTGTATCATTCTCTCTCATTCTCTCTCAATCTCTCTGAATTTCTTTTATTCTCTCTCAATCTCTTTCATTCTCTCTCAATCTCTCTCATTCTCTCTCATCCTCTCTTATTATCTCTCATTCTCCCTCAATCTCTCTCATCCTGTCTTATTATCTCTCAATCTCTCTCATTCTCTCTTATTCTCTCTCAATCTCCAAAAGGCCAAAGGCGTGAGAAAAAGAGGTTGACTATTGCTGAAGTGTTCTCAATAGATACGAGAGGAAATATTTTTATTAATGAGTTTTTACCGGCACCACTCTACAATCTGCTTCGCCGCACAAAGACCAAAGCGGCCGAATGTGGATACAAGTACGTTTGGACAAAGTCTGGAGAGATTAAGGTTCGCAAGCATGATGGAGCTCCGGTCTTGAGCATTAGATCCGACGCAGATTTGGCTAACTTCACCTGACTCTTGCCTAGGCCTTCATTGTCTACCGATTTAGCATCAACGGTGTCTCTGGATGGTGCCACTTTTATTAATATTGTGCAATTCAATGCGAATTCTTTTTTAGGCCATATTGATCTTGTCAAAGCGCATGTTACTTCTCATTTTTATCACATTATATCGATATCGGAGACGTGGCTTCATCCAGAGATTTCTGATGATTTAGTACGACTGGATGGTTACTTACTGCTACGTAATGATAGAGTAGGAAAACGTGGAGGGGGTGTTGCGTGCTATATTCATGAATCTCTTAGAGTAAAGATGCTTGCGTCGTCACCGAGTGAGTTTTCGAATTCGCCGGAATTCATTATGCTTGAAATATT
Organism: Rhorus exstirpatorius; assembly: GCA_963564615.1. Classification (NCBI taxonomy): domain Eukaryota; kingdom Metazoa; phylum Arthropoda; class Insecta; order Hymenoptera; family Ichneumonidae; genus Rhorus; species Rhorus exstirpatorius. The sequence goes on along the minus strand of OY751317.1, from coordinate 7,600,082 downwards.
ATGCCCGAACGCTGAACCACTTCTATTTACTTCGATGTACAGGCGACCGAAGGGGCATCTTTTTAATGATTTCTTCAGTTTATTTGATAATTACTCCGTAGCTTACAAATACATTATAATTGGTGGTGATTTGAACTGCAATTTACTGAGCTCTAATTTCGAAGCCAGGTTTCTTCGTGACATTGTCTCTTCGCGAGCCCTTCATGTAGTAAAATCGGAAGCAACATATCATTCTTCTTCAGTTGATTCCTGGTTAGATGTATTTATTATTGATTCCTCTGAAACAAAGTTCTGTTTTTCGAAATCAGATGCTTCGTTCATTGCAGGCCATGACCTCATTGTGTTACGGTATGAGTTTAACGCACCAACCATTAGTGACAAGATTATTACTCGTCGTAATTATAAACATTTTGATGGAGCTGCTTATCTGGATTCGCTCGCTTCGAATGTTCAATCTCACCAGTTGACGATAATCCAAGAAAATACCCCGATAGTAAATATAGATTGTTTTTCTGATCGCCTTTGTAATTCGATTCTACTTGCGTTGAACAACCATGCACCCGTTCAATCTGTCACTGTCAATAAACCGCACACGCCCTGGCTCTCTGCTGATCTTAAACTTCGTATTAAAAAACGTAATTGTCTTTACAAGCGAGCGAGACGTTCAGGCAGTGTGTTGGCGTTTGCTGTATACAGGCTGTTCAGAGACGAGTTGGCACAAGACTTAAAGAACGCTAAGAATAACTACCTTTTACAAAAACTTAATGGTATAGCTGACTCTTCGAAATTGTGGAAGGAGTTAGCCAATCTGGGACTCGTCAAACCCAATCAGTCATCCCCGCTCAACTTTTTCACGCCAAATGAGTTGAATTCCTTTTTTGCGGGCATTTCCAATGCTGCACCTACGTGTGACTGGGAAGAATTCATTTCTGCCTCTACACATATTCCGGCAGCTCAAGTTATGTTTGAGTTTTCGTCTGTCACCTCTGAGTATGTCTCTACATTGATTATGTCTACCACTTCTATTTCTTATGGGGCTGGCCCGGATGGTATTTCTCTCTTCTCGATACACAAATCTCTGCCGCTACTAGGTAATCTGTTTACATCTCTTTTTAACCACTCTTTAACACTTGCTTACTTCCCTTCATCTTGGAAGCGAGCATTCATACGTCCGCTACTAAAGATCAATCCACCTCTCTCTGTGTCAGACACTCGACCGATCGCAAACTTGTGTGAACTCTCCAAGATCCTTGAAAAAATTGTGCACAACCAAATTACTCTCTTCCTTGAACAAAACAATTTATTGGACCAGCGTCAGTCTGGTTACAGAAAGGGCTATAGCACGCAAACAGCGTTGCTGCGTATTTGTGAGGATGTCAGGCGTGGAGTCGATGATCGGCGACTAACTATCTTAGTCTTATTCGACTTCAGTAAGGCGTTCGATACAGTATCTCATTTTCGCTTACTTATAAAACTTCGAAAATTGGGGTTCTCATCCAACGTACTTAGATGGCTCTTTTCGTATTTAACGGGCAGGACCCAATCCGTGGTAGACAACAATGGTGGCTGCTCAGACTGGCTGAGTACTTCATCGGGAGTGCCCCAAGGCTTAGTACTTGGACCGCTCTTGTTTTCCCTCTTCATTAATGATATTGGTCCCTCTTCATTAATGATTTGGCTATCTTAAATATTCACAATATATGATATTTGCTGATGACACCCAAATTTACCTAAGCTGTTTGCCTTCAGAGATTAATGCCGGAATTGCCAAGATTACACACGACGTTGAAGTTATTGCTCGATATGCAAATAGTAATGGTCTTAAACTCAACCTAAAAAAATCTAAAGTCCTCATTCAGGGTAGTGGCGCATACATTGGCCGGCTTGATTTGGATAGTTTGGCACCTATCACCGTAGATGGCGAAACACTTCCCTATGTTGACAAGGTGCGTAATCTTGGCGTGATCATGTCTTCCAACCTGTCTTGATGTAGTCACGTTCTTTCAATTTCAAAGTGAGTCCATTTTTCGCTCTATAAACTTGAATTTCACAGAAACGCTCTCTCACGTGAACTCAGAATCACCTTGGTTGTCTCGCTCATATTTCCGATTTTAGATTACTGCTGCTTGGTTTACAATGATGTGACGGGAGAACAAGACATGACACTACAGAGGCTCATAAATTGCGGTATTAGGTTTATTTTCAACTTGAGGCGCGATGAACACATCTCTCCTTACCGTAGGCAACTGGGCTGGCTCACCGTCAGATCGAGGAGACTATACTTTCTCGGAACCACTACTTATAACATCTTACAGGGAAATTCTCCGGCTTACTGAAGAGAACTTTTTATTAGATCTCAGCAATCTGAGCGTCCCTCGCGCCGCCAAGTTCCGTTGGTCTTTCATACACCGGCGTATCGTACATCGACTTATCGTAATTCCTTCACACTTTCCGCAATTTATTTCTGGCACTCCCTTCCTATTGAAGTTACCTCGTCTTTGACTGTCGAGATTTTGAAGAGTCGCCTTTTTGCCTACCTCTTTGCTCGTGATATTGATATGTCAACTTGAAATTTATTTTAATAGCATTTAGCTTTGGTCCATGCCGGCTAAGCTCTGAACAGTCGATGACCTTTAGCGTCAAACTGATTAGTCCAATTATTTCTTAATTAATATTAGGTTAGTTAAGTCTACCATATTCTATCACTGTGTGATTTATTGTTAAGTTTATTGTCAGAATTGATTTCATTAGTGCGTTACTTTAAACATATTGTCTGAATTAATTTCATTAGTGCGTTACGTTTGTTATCAAAATTGTTAAAAATTAATTGTATTGTAATTGTTTGCCTAACCGTTTACCAAGGCATAAATATATATCAATCAATCAATCAATCAATCTCTCTCATTCTCTCTCGATCTCTCTTAATCTCTCTCAATCTCTCTCATTCTCTCTCAATCTCTCTCAATCTCTCTGTCTATGTATCTATCTATCTATCTATCTTATTCTCACTGCATCACGTCAATAAATTTTCACTCGTATTTGAACCGAATATCGAGTGGAAATTTATTTTAATTTAAAGGAATTATTGATTCAAGAATCCATCTTTTTCGAAAAATTTGACGAGTGGAAATTCATTCGGATCTGAAAATAAACAAATATCGAGTGTTTTTCCACTCGAACCGAAGACGGCGTTCGAATGGTTCCCCCACTCTCCACTCAGTTCGAATGTAAACAACGAGCGGGAATCCATTCGTCACTCGGTCGCGAAGTAAATACAGAATGAAAAACCACTCGTTAATCGAACGCGAAACGGATGGCGAGTGGAAATTCATTCGCCACTCTTACCCGAATTAAATGACGATTGGGAATCCATTCGTCACTCGAACGCGAAATAAATACAGAATGAAAAACCACTTGTCATTCGAACGCGAAACGAATGGCGAGTGGAAATTCATTCCTCACTCGTACCTGAAATAAATGACGCGTGGAAAAGTATTTAGTATTTCAATGATGTATACAAATACTTTTTCATTCGATGTTGCCCATCCCTGTCCATGAGTATGAGTTCTATGGTCAAACCTCTACAGAAAAATTGTGCGGGCGTGTAACGCGTTCAAATTTCCGATGTAACATACGAATACAGAGCTGCAAGCAGCGCTCTTGGTACTACAAACGTCCGACCAGAACGTGGCCCACTTTTCTAACGCGAAGATATGTCTCCTCCCTTCCTTCCTGGTTTCCATAATTATGGTACGGGCGGGCAACACTGCTCGAAACATAAATAAATGCTAGAAAACGGCTGACCGCGATGCTAGGAAACAGCTGAGCGCCTGTAGTGCTAAGTAGTATACGGACCACTATGGCCACCCCTACTCCTATCCCCACTCGTATCCCCTCCACTTTCCCCCGCGCTGGAGCCTCTTTCCGAGCGTGGTGGGGGTAATGGCGGGGAGAGGTGGTGGGGGGAGATTTCTGAGAGCTCGCCATAGTGGTCCGATTATTATTATTATTATTATTATTATTCATTTTCATTATTTTCAATATTCTCTCTCTCTCTCTCTCTCTCTCTGGATTATTATTTTTGACTTTCACAATAATTATTTTCAATACTTCCACCTCTCTCTCCGATTTATGATTATTCAAGCATCACTTGAAGCGAGTGGTCGGCACACACACGTTATCGCAACTAGAGTTGGCAACTTTGTTGTGTCAAATCGAAGCGTGTTTAAATTCACGCCCGCTTTCCCCTCTCCGTGACAATCCGGAAAGCTTCGACGCACTCACCCCCGGGCATTTTTTAATCAGTCGCCCGCTTCTAAGCGTCCCCGAGCCCTCGCAGCTGGACGTAAACGAGAATCACTTGTCACGCTGGCAACGTGTCCAAGCAATGCGCGAGCATGTCTGGAAAGCTTAGACCCTGCAACAACGGGCAAAATGGCACAACTCTTCGAGCGTGCTAAAGATCGGAGACTTGGTACTGCTTAAAAACGAATTACTACCGCCCACGCGTTGGGACCTAGCGCGAGTGATCCAGACTCATCCAGGCCCCGATGGCCTCGTGCGCGTCGTGACCGTGCGAACCGCGAAAACAATTTTAAAGCGCCCGATTACGAAAGTCTGTCCCCTTCCGTGCAACTCGTCGCCAAGGGATACGTAAAATTCATCATTGTTCTTAGTTGTTAAGTTCTCGAATTATTGTCGGGTTTCCTTTGTACCTCTAGTTAATAAACCCTCGATTTCGCTTTCGAGCCAAATTGTACTTTATGATCGATCACACGGGAGACATTCATTGCCACTGTTTTTAAATTAAACCTTTCGTCCCGTTCGGAACGAGGCGGGCGGTATGTTCGGAATTTTCGCTATTTGAGATACATGTCGCGCAATAAGGCCGAAGAAATGACAAATTTTAAAAGGCATAATTTCTCAACGTTCGGTCGAGATATCAAATCGTAAACAAAATTCTCTTATACTCGGATCGACATTATTCACACAAAGACACACCAACTCGGCTCACTGAATACCCCCGCTGTCCCCTCTCATCGAGGGCCTTCGTTGAATGCTAAACTCTCGCAGAGAAGAATCAGTTATGATTTGACGAGCCGCGAGGAAAAGCGCGTCTCGATTACCGTGTTGGCATCATTTATTCGCAAACCTTCCGTCTTTTCGCGTGTTTTTAAAAATACGTATATTTTTTTTCTTTACAACCTTTTCGTTCCGCGTGATCCGCGGCCGCGTCTCTCGTGTGATCCACGACGACGCCAATAAATAAAATCGAGAACTAAAAGTGCTGGCTGTTTACACCTTCTTTTTTGCCTCCCGCACTCACTCTCTTCATTTTGCCCTCACTCACTCCGATCTTGACCGGCGAATTAAAAAAAAAAATTAAATGTGATTCCACGTTATCGAAGGACGTGCGCGATCAATAACAAAACCGAGAAATTGAGCTGTTTAATTTTAAAAGGCGATAAAGTTCCACTAATCGAAGGCAGTGGTTGTCAATTTTCGGACTTTGGCCTTTAGAACGTTATTGAAAGAATTCGAAACCTTGTTTAGCGAGACGCCTGGTATATACAATAAACGCGAAATCAAAATACATATTAAACCGAACGTGAAGCCTATAGCACTCGGAGCAAGGCATATGCCATACGCGTTGAGACCCAAGGTCGAGCAAGAAATCGACCGGTTGGTTAAATTGGGAAATTTAGAAAAAGTCGAGTCGAGCGAATGGGCAACACCCATTGTTCCAATACAAAAAAGTAACGGAAAAATCAGAATCTGCGGCGATTTTAAAGTGACCGTGAATCCGCATATACAAATAACAAAACGGCCGTTAGCGAAAATCGATGATATATTTGCAGTGATGCAAAACGGGTTAACCTTCTCGCAGCTGGATTTACCACATGTTTATATGCAGTGTTCGGTAGAGAAGGAGTCGCGTAAATACTTAACAGTAACAACACATGTCGGGTTTTTCCAGTATACTCGTATGACTGAAGGCATAAGCATTGCTCCAAGCGAATTTACGCAAATCATGACAGAGTGCTTGCAAGGTATTCCGAATGTTATAAATTATATAGACAATATTTACGTCTCAGGAAAAACAAACGAAGAACATTGGGAGAACTTGCGAACGGTTTGTCAGAGATTAACGGAACGCGGACTTCGCCTAAATGAAGACAAATGCGATTTTATGAAAGATCGCATAGAGTTGTTAGGATTTGTGATCGACAGAGACGGCCTGCACAAGGCAAAGTCAAAAGTTGTAGCGATGTACGAAGCGCCGCGTCCTGAAAATGCCAAACAGCTCGAATCATTCCTTGGATTAATTAATTTTTATGAAAGATTCTTGGAAAACAAATCAGCAAAACTAAAACCACTCTTTGATTGTGCACGAAAAGATAAATTCGAGTGGACCAAGGAATGCGACGACGCTTTTTGATGGGTAAAAAACGAAATGATTTCGCCAAAAGTGTTAGCGCACTACGATCCTAGCGAAGAGCTGATATTAGCTTGCGATGCGTCTCACGTCTCACTATGGCTTAGCAGCGATTTTATCGCACAAATACAAAGACGGTACAGAAAAGCCAATCGCGTTCGCGTGAAAAATAATTCTGGACATTGAATTAAATAGAGCAATTAACCCTTTGTGCCATGGTGGCACTCTCAGAGTGCCACCTGTTTTAGAACCGATTTTTGAGCAATTTTGGATGAATTTTGAAATTTTTTTTGATGTTTCCGCATCAGTCATGTATTCGTAAATGAGAATTGATGTGCAATATTTTAAAATCATGGATGATTTTGTTTATGCACATAAACAAACCTTAACAAATCGCAATGGTTCTAGATAAAATTCATTATCTCCGGAAGTGTTTGAAGTACACATTTTTCCTTACGTGGGATTAGCTCAAAATTTTGTACTCGGCGGTTTTTGGGGTCGCTGATTACGATTCTGCCCTCAAAATTTCGAAATTCAAGATGGCGGATCCAATATGTCGTATATTTTTTGATTTTCGTATATTTTCCGACCATCTACCGCCTGCTCCGACCATTATTATCACCACCTACTCGTCCTCGCGATCATACGTCTGCAGCCGCATCGCTCCTTTACCATTTCACCCTGTTTCGCATTCGCCGAGGACGGAGGAAAACTGCAGAAAACCTTCCGCCGATACAGGTTGGAGTCTCCCTAGTTCCCCCCCTGTGGCCGCGCGAGTAAACTCAAGCACGGCCTCCAGAGGAGCCCTAAGCGCGCTCCTCCTTTACTGTGATTCAGTGGGTAAGTCAGTGCGCGGCTAAGCGACCTTCCGAGCGATAAGAACTGCTGCGCTAGTCCTTCAAAGCCGCACCCCGACCACCCACCCATCACAGAAAAGTGTTGTTTGGGCATTTGTTTTGGTGGGATCCGAACCACCGGGATTACAGATTAAACACATAGAATAAATTCCATCGGTGTCGGTCGTGGGGCTCGAACCCGGGTCCGCTGCGTGCGAACCCAGAGCCTCACCCACTAAGCCTCTGCTCTCCCATAAGAATGATTTAATAATATTGTGGGTGTTTTACTTGTATACCCTTTCCGGGTTTTCACAAGGGTCGTAGTTTCGCCATTTAACTTCCACTTATTTTCACCTTTAACACTATTTTGCTTTTTTCCCCTATTTTTCACTACTCCACTCCGACATTATTTCCTCCTTTCTCTATGTGTTCCACGGCTGCAGCCGCTTCACCTCTCCTTGACCCTGTATCACATTCAACGCCCCCATGAAAAAAAGTATACTTCAGATATATAAAAAATATGTCTCTATATATAGCGGCAATAAGTTCTATATCTCTTATATATCTTGGATATATCTGCCCGATATATCCAGGAGGATATATAACAGATATATAATAGATATATTACGGAGTTATAAAAATATACTTTGCGGCAATAAGTTCGATATCTCTTATATATCTCGTATATATCTTGTAATATACTTCTTTTTTATATGGGCGTGAACGGAGGGAAATTGTAGAAAACCTCCGTCGGTACAGGTCGGCTCCTACCTAGTCCCCCTGGTGTCCGCGCGAGTAAACTCAAGCGCGGTCTCCCGAGGCGCCCTAGGCAGGTTCTTCCTATGCTGCGATCCAGTGGGTAAGTCAGTGTTCGGCTAGGCGGCCACCTTCTGAACGATAAGAACCGCTTCGGGAGTCTTCCAAAGCCGTACACCGACCACCCACCCATCTCATAAAGGTTATTGAGCCATTTATTTTATTACGGTGGAGTCTGAATCAACCAGGATTGCAGAAAAACTTTTTCCATTGGTGTCGGCTGTGGGACTCCAACCCGAGCTCGCGGTGTGCAAACCCAGAGCCTCAACCACGGAGCCACTGCGCTCCTTGCGGTTAAGAGTTATTCAATTATTTTCTAAAAGAATATTCAATATGTGTTTGAATTCTTGGAAGAGAAGAAGCACACATGGTGTCTCTTCTATCCGGTTCAAGTTTATTTCAACGGAAAATATTATCTTATTTTTCTCTATATATGCCTAAACGACACCAACAGAGCCCGTAAAATGAGAGAGCAGAGACTTGGGCAAACCTTGAGACGCGTCAGGCGGAGCAAAGGCTGACCCATGTTTTTTAATTTACTGTTTTATCTTTCGGACAGTGTACAGAAATTTGTTTATTTTAGATTCCACGAATCCACTGCTTAAAATATTTGAGAAAAAGCGACGGACGTCGCGAAACATATTCCCGATAATCAATTTCCTATGTTTGGCTCTTAAGCCGTGACCAAATAGACTTATTTGAGTTCCTAAAAAATATCATTCAGTTGCAAAGGAAAAATAAATGAATTTAATGAATTTAGACGGACGTCATATAGTGACATATATTCCAGAAATGCAGATTTTGAAAACAATCGCATATTCATTGTCATGGCGAATTGTTCGATTGCGGCATAATTCTTGCCTACTTGCAGAAATTCCGAAGCTAACCGCAAGTTTACATCGAACCGCCGAACACTGCACCTAGTAGTACTGTCAGTGGCTAATCGCTTTGATGAGAATGTCGACGAAAGCGTTAAATCGACTCTACTTTCTTCGCAATGCTTGCACTTCACTTCAATTTTTTGTGCAAAATCATAATTAGTGTCTGATACGGTGATATCGAAGTGATTTTAGAGACATACACACGGCACAGTAAAAGCCGAATGATGCATTGTAGTAAGGATCTGTCGATTATAATGTACTCACTGCAGTTTTGTTTTCATCAATTGCGTTTACGGCTGCGAAGCAATTATTTTGAATTCTCAAATTCTTTAGTTGGTACGTATAGTCGGCATTCTCCACAGAAGAGTCTTCATGGGCGATGATTTCATCTACTGAAATTGTCTCACAAATTTCATCTTTAGTGTTCGAGCTCGAAACCATACTATCATTTCGCTACCTCTTTTTTGCTAATTCTCCCAGAACTTATCATCATCACAGAGCTTATCACTATCACGTGTATATTTCGACGGAGGCAATGTTTTGAAAGTCGAGTGAATAAAAGACGTACCTGACCTTTGATTACATTGTCAATACCGCTTCGTTTTCATCTGTGTATAATTTTAATAACAACCTTATAGATCCAAAACAATGCAAGTGAAACGTATTCTGTACGAACACTAACGATCTGGTCGTCACGATGTGATGAAACAATGAAAATGTTTATTCTTCAAATCAATAAAAAAAAATTGAGAAAAAAATGTTAAAAATTCCTCGGAAAAATCAAGGAACAATTTTTTATTAACCTAGGATTGCAGGAAAGGGATTTAGAATGTCCCCCGAAATGCGAACGGAATTCGTTTAAAAAAAAAAATACATCAAAAATCGAACAAATTGATATTTTGAGTTGCTCATTTTTTTACACATACAAGATTAGATGTTTTCAACAAACAATCGGATGGGTTTTGCAAAATTTCTTTTTTTATGGAAAATGAAAATTCTAAACCAGTTAAAATATTTTTATTTTGTTTTTGATTTTATGTTCATTGAATACCATGGAAATATTTACTCAAGGAATACATTTTCCAGCTCCGCACGACTCTTGCTTCATATAGCTGAAAATAAAGGTGTACCCTTCCCTTGATTATAAAAAAATTATTTGCGACTATTTTGATTTCGAATGGAACATATCTAGGTACATAATATATAACTGCAGCGTATTTTAACGTAATTTACTTTGAATTGCAGGTATGACACAAGCAGGCAACGTGGGTCGGGTGGGACCGGTGGCGTCGGCCTGGCCGGCCTGTGTCCTAAGCTGGTGGCCAGTGGAGGTGGTGGTGCTAGTCAAGGGGGAGGTATTGGCCTGGGAGTGGGCCACATAACCTCCCAGGAAACGGGAGGACCTTGCATTGGCTTCGTTAGTACAACTACTACCACCGGGGTTACCTCTAACCTTGCACAAAGGACACAACAACAAAACAATCATACCCACGGTCATCGACGTCAGCGGAAACTCTCGATCATTTCGCAGTCAACGTCAGGCGCTTATGGGTCTACCGATCGGAAGGTTCGACAGATTTTCACATGGTCATTATTTTTCAGGGATGAGGGATTTTTTTTTACAATTCGTATGACTATTCATACCCCATAAAAATAAATAGATTCAAGTATTTAAAAAAAAGTACATAAATGTACAAAAATACGCAGAAATGTCGCTCTATTTTTCATTCTGAACAAACGTATTTCCGTTGCTTTAACAATTTTCAATGCAAAACATATTTCCTCTCTATAAGCCGGGTCTAATATACTGAAGATAATTTCAAGATGCTAAATGGATTGCACTATCGATACTCGATATTCGAAGGACATATTTCGTCGTAGTAAACATGAAATGTCATCTCTATCCCGTCTTGAATGGCACTGAACTCAGCAAATTTTTTTTTTTTATGTTTTTTTTTTAAGGTACCGTCTGGTGCAAATCGTTCCTCCGCTGCCCACAGCAAAAAGCAGCAACATCATTCACGCGCATCGAGCGCTGCTCTTGATATTTCATCGATAACGAGTAATGGATTGACAGGTTCACCGTCATCGAAAAAGAGGCATTCGTCCGGTCTCACAGACGGTTCATCAAGTAGCTCGATTCTTCAGCTGAAACCGTCCGGTCTGAATTACGGCTCAAGCAGTGACCCAACCTGCAGTGATGCCGAGGAAGCAATCACCATCGTCGAAACTATGTCCAGGATCCCAGGTACTCAACTTTGTGACTCAATAATATTCTAAGTAGGATAGAAAACCAAGTAATCGAATCGGACCAATCATCGACAGCATGTAGACACTTATACATGTACATATATTGTGACGGTACGACCATCCGAGCGACAGCAAGCGCACGGACGGCCGAAACGTCGCAGTAGGGCCCGCCCATCAATCCGGCCCCGGATAAAGGCGGGCAAATCTCGTAGACAATCAAAGGTACCTCCTAATTACGCGGGGCTAACTCTCTCTCGGTATCTCTCATCAGAGAGAGTACGGGGGGAGAGAGCGCGCTAGGATCCGAGTAAGGAGAGAGAGCACGTAGGGAGCGCGCGAGCACAAGAAACTGACGTAAACCGGATAAAGCTGGATATGATAAGTCACCGCTCTAGTATCCAGATTTATCCATATACGCAAATTCTTCGAAATTATAATCGAAAACGATTCGGAGAATATCGCGACGCTCTTCACCAAAAATCCCACTCAATACCGACCAGCTTATCAGATCGTTGCACTGGTCAGTACACGAAACTCTATTTAAGAGCAAGACGAGCAAGACTCGCTCTCATTAAGCAGTTATCTCTTGTGAGCATTACACGTGGCAGACGTCACTCTGCCAAAATTCTCGACATCTTTACCATTCTTGAAGCCCGGAGAGACCCGACGTCTCATCGAGGACTTCAAGGCACACCCGACAACAACGCGATCTTCATCGTGTCCTCACTCTCGAATCGTCTTTCTAAAGACGATTCGATTCTTTCTAAAGACGATTCGAATCGACCACTGAATCGTCTTTTTCAAGGCGATTCCGTTCTAACATAAACTCGATTCGTCTTTATAAAGACGAATCGTTCGACAACTCATTTTCAATAAAGATTTCCAGGTACTAGGGAACCCGTCTCAAGTGAAGCCCTGGGCATTGCGCCCAGAAGTTGGATCTTGAGACGGGCGATCGTCTCAGAACACCTCTGACCCCTAGGTAGGGCCCCTCGAACCGTGTGACGCCCCAGCTATCGCAGCTGGAAGTTGGATCACGGCAAGAGGTCATTCTTGTTGGAAAACCCATTATATCAAACCGTAAGCGTACTCTTAGAGTGCGCACACTCTGGAATAATTTCTCTAAACGTGGTGACGTCTACCAACGCATTCTTGTCAAGACTTGGCGTGACCGATCAAGCATCGCACACGACTCGACGAGACAACGCGACAAACACGAAAGGAAAGAACTGGACTCTTCCTCTCCTCGAGATTAACCGTGAGACCCATCTAACACATTTATTAATTCATTCAACTTAGCTTCATTCCTTTCACTAACTTACCTTCTTTAAAATCAACCTCTAGGCTTCCTCTTTTGTTAACGCTTCAGTCGTATTGCAAAGCGACGAATATGTGTCATCCGTGAATTGACAGTTACATTTATCTACACCTACATACATCTTGCCTCTTTTATCCCTGTCCCTGGATTATACTTTTCCGGTACATGGGCTCTGCGTTCGGCAATCAAGCTGTGGTGACTGTAAAGAATGTTATGAAATGAATGACCAAGAAAAATTAACTCTAAATGCGGATTTTTATGATTTTCGAAGATAAAAAGGTGGATGAGTTTGAGGTCGTATGAATTCGCGAATCCAGTATCCTATTGTTTCCTGATTAACAAATAAATATGTAAACTCAAGGGTAGTCCGTGTTGGAGGGTAAAAAAAAAAGGTCGAGTAGAAACAAAACACAAACGAATCATAAATGAATGATGAGCGGAACGATATAATATTGAAACAAATGCTTCGTTGCAATTAAAAAAAATTCGTTGTATTTTTTCGAAAAATCACGTGCTCAATTACCTGTATTACTTCAAGATAGCATTTTTACGTATGAAACTATAGCACTTGATGAAAAAATCTAGACTGGCACAAGGTTGAATCCCGTGAAAATCATGCCGGCTGGAATTTTTCGAAAATAAAGTGATTTCAACAAAAAAATGACTCGAAAGATTTTTTATCTCATCATCTATGGTTTCTGTAACGGTTTTGAAATTTTTTCCCATGTCTCTATAGTGTATTTGATTGTGAAAAAAATCGGCAGCCCTTGATTCAAACTGTTTCCAAATGAAAACCTTTTTTTTCTAAATAAAAACGCAAAAACGAAAAAAATGACGAATTTAGGCAGAAAACGCGTTTGCGCGACCTCTAAATCTTATTCATTTTCGCCCAGCCAGTGGGAAATATCTTTTTCATCATCCTGAAGCTTTTCAAAGGGTTTCCCGAAAAAAATTCGGGGGTCGGGTTATTTTGAACCACCCTAATATATATATATATATATATATATATTTTCGTCTCTCTCGCTCATGTAGAACCTCTATTTGGGGTCTCGATTACTGTTACAATATCGATTGCTGGGTCATCCACTCACGCATAGTAAATAATGTATTCGAAACATAATAAAGATAAATGTGCAATTCTAAAGTCAATAATCACTACCAATGGTTACTGCTATTACTCATTTATGTATCCCCGTTCTTTTCAGGTATGAATTCGACACCTTCCACGCCAATCGCCAAAGCGAAACCTAGAAAAATAAGCAATGAGGAAAAGACTGTAGATCAATGCTCGTCTGGAACAGATCTCGATTCTTCGTTTGTCAGGCGTTTTGATGATCATCGACATTCATCTCGAAAGGTAGCATCAGAGGATGAGGGAGAAACCGATCTGATAGCCGGAAGTACGAACACAAGAACAATATCATCGTTTCCGTTATCGGTTATCGAAAAAAAATCCGGTATTTCGGTGGAATCCCTTTCAACAAAGCTTTTGTCCAGTGGAGTAACACCAGCGAGCACGCTGGTGCACAAGATATCAAAAAACCTCGATGGTGGAAATTTGTCACGTGCGAAACGAAGAACGCCAGCTCACTCACGTTCGATGGATAGCGTGGAGAGACAACGTAATGATTCTACGTCGCTGACGCGTACTGATGAACGTTGCCGGAAATCGTCCAAGGATTCGTTAGAATCTCGGGATACGCGAAAAACCTCGGATGAAGGGATCGCTGGTACGCCGAGTTCGCAGATACCGAAGCGAAGAATATCCACCGGAACGACGAGTGAAAGTGCTGCGGAGGCAAGAATGCCGAAGGATAGTATAGAAGATTTGATACTTGATCCGAGAAAAACGAACATCGGCGAGGGTAGGTGGAAAAATTCAAGATTTATGACGTCGAAACTTCCTGAGGCGAGCAGCAAAAGAGATGGCAAAGATGGAATGCAAGACTGCAGTGAGAGTAGCAAAAGTATCGATAGCGAAGATAGAATTATGATTTACGACGAGGATGATAATAGAACTAGCATAAGCGATATTGTTGCTGCTCAAGCCCTCCAAGAATCTTTGAGCAAGTTCGGAAACGTTAGTGATAGCGCAGCTGATACTAAGCCAATGGACGAAAGCCAGGCGGAAGTTATCGGTAAAGAGGTCCAACAACAAAGATCGTCGAAGCATTCGGACGATACAGTGGGGGCAGTAATTGGTGAAGTTGGTGTGCAGGAAGAAACTGTTGAAGGCTTCATCGGCCCGTTGCTTGACGAAAATTTCAAAGCCGATGAAAAACTAGCACAGAAAACAATGGCAATGGAGGACGTTAGAACTTTGCTCATGAAGGTGAAAGTACAAACTGTTGAGGACGATGACGACGAAGAAAAAGCTATCGGTATATCGACTGATGGAAGGTTTCTAAAGTTTGAGGAAGAGATTGGACGAGGCAGTTTCAAGACGGTTTACAGAGGTCTTGATACGCAGACCGGCGTTGCCGTCGCCTGGTGTGAATTGCAGGTGAGAGACCAAAAGAGTATACTTCTTCACTATCTATTAGATCCTACACCTGAAAAATACACTAATATATCAGTGGGAGCTATTATAATTTTTCAATTTAATTATAAATGATTAAGTACCATTAAGAAACCAAACAAAGCTTTCGACTTCCGTGATTCTCTTCCATAGCCGTACATAAAAAAATAATGTACTCAGTATGTTAACAAAAAGCTGCACAATGATATAAAACTACAATGGTATATCGATAAGTTCTAACAATATAGTAACAGTGGTGAATGTTATATGTCGTATCGAACGGGGCAAAAAAATCAAGGCTGACCTTTGAAATTTAATCCAATTATTATATGAATCACATTATCAAAGGTAACTTTAAATTATATGAATCACATAATTAACAGTGACCACTTCCCGGCCGAATTTTCTAGCGCCATGAAAAAAAAAAATTACTTTTTTTTTGTTCCACATATGGAATGGTGGCCGCGAAGAGTTTAAGGTAGTTTTGCTTTTTAGGTGCTAATTTCGGAATGTAGTAAACATTTTTTGGTCTTTTACGTTTGACGAGAAAATTAAATAGCGTATGGCGTATAGGACCAATAGGGTATACCGACCAGTAGATAACGACGACCACTATTGTTTTTTACAAATTTGATTTTGAGTAACGACTTAAGCGGTGGTCTTCACTAAGCACCTTATAACTAATTTTTTTATAAACGCCTCCTTCAATTAATTTTGTCGAGAGTATTACACAAGCTTTAATCAGGTTTTCAAAATGGTGTTCAGAGGCCTTCTTTATTCATAAAAAAAAGATATTTATACATTTACATGGCCATAAGCCGTGAAAGTCATGCAAAGAAAACTTATTAAGTTGTCACTTGCTACACGAGAGCACCCGTATACCTGGATTATATAGGAGTAATTCAATATTGTCTTCTGCGAAGATATCAAGCTTAAACAGTCCTTAAGCAGAAAGAACTGGAAATTATTTTAGAGCATTTGAAGTGCTTTTTAAGTGTGGCAGTCGCTATATTACAATTCGAATGTTGCTAAGAGAGCATCGTCGATCCGACGTAACTATCGTCACCAAGAACGTGCAATATCGGTGACGAAACACTTTCTCGAACCGACGGTATGTACGCGGCCGAAAAAGCAACACGCTCTAACATGTTCAAGTCGATGAGATCTTGGCTGAAAATCTATGATTCCCTATAGAATCTCATCGAAATGAATCGTGGCGCTCGTCAAACGGTGCTAAAAGAGCATCGTCAACCCAGCTAAGACCCAGCTGTCTGTCAAGAATATGTATGCAAAATTTCAACCCGAAAATTGCAAAATTGACTAAGTAATGGAACATTCATCGATTCGGCATTCAGGTATACAATTTTGGAGGGCACGGGCGGAGCATCCGTCGTGGTAGCTGCCGCTGCCGCACGCATCTCCTATACATAGGCATTGCCTGATATAACCGACGCGTTTGGTAGAAAGATTCTGTAAAGGTCAACGCGCATTATTCGGAAGTGAAGTGAACGTTAGCAAAGCGGACGTCGGCTAAGCGCGGCGAAGTTTTTTTTTGTCTGTGCGCGTACTACGGTGAATGACTGCGAAGCGCGGCAAAATTTTCGAGCCGTGCATCCACTGGTATGGTATGTTTTTTTTTATCACTATGGGTACGTCGTAAAAAGTTATCAGCATTTCAGACAGTTTGTAAGTCATACAATAGATAGTTCGGATGTCCGAGATATCCATTTTATTGCCAAGATTTTATGCAAGGAATGATCAAACACTTGCTGAGAGAGTGGTTTAATCATCCGAATTGCTCTTACTTGATTCTACAATCAATCTTCAAACATTTAAATCATAAGGAACGCGTAAAGCCCACAGATAATGTAGTTCTAGGCCGGTCAATGCCTTGATTTTCTCTACTCGTTCCTTTCAATGTACACTAGGACCTCGATTTAACGGTTAATGGCAGGACCGGCTCCGCATCACGCTTTATTTAATCGAGGTTGCGTACGCCCGCCCATGCTGTATCTGCACATCGGCATTCTGTGCTACGGGCCTGACCGCGGGTACCTGAAGCGTCCCCCACTATCTCCCACCACGCGAAAAACGGATCAATAAATGAGATATGGTGGGGGCTGTCGGTAAAATCGAAGACCGTTAAATCGAGGGCTTAGTGTGCCATGAATCAACAACATTCCCGCATTTAAGGAATGATAAAAGTCGTTGGAGCAGCGTTTTCTTGGATACTCGAGTACAATTTTTAATTGGGTAAAAGGAAAAATAAAAAAAATAGAAAAAAAAATTCTCTCCACATTTTTGAGGATGGGGGCTGTAGTACGTCATCCACTGGGTTTTTGTAAATGTCTTCAGATTATTCAAAAAGGGACGGTTTAAAAAATTAAAAAAATTTAGAACAATGCTTCAGAGCGAGGACAGTGATGAAAAAAATTATTCATCAAATCGAAGACGGTGAGGTCTGGAGGCCAGTTGAATTCACGTGGACGACCTTCATCTTCATATATTTCCGAAGATTCTGTACAATTTTCTGAAAAATCAAAAGTGTTGTGGGACGAGAAAAATTCATTTTCCACTTTTTTGGCTGATAATAGCATGTGCATTGCCAAGCAAATCATGTCGAGAACTTCAATGAGAAATTTACAAAAAACTACAATTTTTTTATACTCAGACTTTTTTTGTGCGATTTATGGTTTTGAGAAATCATCAGTATATATATTCGAAAGCAGAGAGGTTCTAAATAAGAATGAATGTTGCATCTCTCATTTTTACTTTTTAAGCGATGAAAATGAACTAGTTATAAACCATTTTCTGAAATTAGTCTACATAATAGTCAAGCGAGTGAGTTTGAATATCTTAAAAATGTAGGCAAGAGTTGCATTGTTGTGTATTATCATATCCTATAGCTATGACGGTATTGGTAACCATGATGTCCTAAAATGTTTTAGCTTCTAAGAGAAATACTCACGTAATATCACCAAAATGGCGATGTCACGCAGGAAAAAACGGGTAGTTCGATTGCGACGTTCTGTATATTATTAATCGGAGGATTTAAACAAACAAAATAGTTTTTGTCTGCCTATTGGATTTAATAATTACTATACGCCTTCACTGATTTTTTGAATACCAGATAAAAATAAATCAATATCTGTGGTACAAGAATAATTTTACTTTTTTTTTTTAATCGTAGGACCGTTCAAAATGAGATTTCAAGCTTGGAAAGTCGAATTAAAAAAATCCATTGACTTATTATTTGTAATAATCATGAATATTGTTTATTTATATTTGCCAGAATATGAGAGGGCACCGTTTCTACAGAGTTCACTTCTACAGAGTTCGTTCCTACAGAGTTCGTTCCTACAGAGTCCGTTTCTACAGAATTTCGTACTACAGAAGTTCGTTTCTACAGAGAAATTATTCCGAGGCGGTTCACTTCTACAGAATTTGACCGAGGCGGTTCACTTCTACAGAATTTGACCGAGGCGGTTCACTTCTACAGAATATGACCGAGGCGGTTCACTTCTACAGAATTCGACCGAGGCGGTTCACTTCTACAGAATTTGACCGAGGCGGTTCACTTCTACAGAATTTAACCGAGGCGATTCACTTCTACAGAATATAACCGAGGCGGTTCACTTCTACAGAATAAAACCGAGGCGGTTCACTTCTACAGAATTTAACCGAGGCGGTTCACTTCTACAGAATTTAACTGAGGCGGTTCACTTCTACAGAATTTAACCGAGGCGGTTCACTTCTACAGAATAAAACCAAGGCGGTTCACTTCTACAGAATTTGACCGAGGCAGTTCGCCTACATCTTATAAACTTTTCATTATTGACACAACTTCTTAATTTTTTAGGGTTTTTTACCTTCATTAGATTTAATATACCTCTACCTTAGCTCGGAACGTACTTTTCACTCTGAAAATTTATTTATTCACTTCTCCTAAATTAACAATTACCCAAAAATGCTGGTTTTATGGAAAAAATTCATTCCCACCTCGGGCACAGCACTAAATTCCACAACACTCCGGGCATTGGGGTTTTTAGAGTTGCTGATAGCGAATCTGGCAATGGATTTTAAAAATTCAAAATGGCGGATCCAATATAGCGGACGTAATATGAGAAAATAGTACCAATTTTCCCAAAACTCTGTGCTCGTGGGTTTTTGGGGTCCCCGATTATGAATCTGCCATCCGATATTCAAAATTCAGAATGGCGGATCCAATATGGCGGACGTCAAATAAAAGAATGATACCAATTTTGCCGGAACTCTGTGCTCGAGCTTTTTCGGGCTCTTAATTACGAATCTGCAATCAGAGTTTGAAAATTAAAAATGTGAAATCCAATATGGCGGACTTCATAATGAGAAATAGTACCAATTTTCCCGGAGCTTCGTACTCGACGGTTTTTGGGGTCCCTTGGTACGAATATGGCTTCAGATTTTCGAAATTCCGAATAGCGGATCCAATGTGGCGGACTTCATACTGAAAAATGGCACCAATTTTCCCAAAACTCTGTGCTCGGGAGTTTTTGGGGTCCCTGATTACAAATCTGGCATCAGTTTTTCAAAATTCACAATGGCAGATCAAACATGGCGGACGTTATATCGATAAATGGTACCAATTTTCCCAAAACTCTGTACTCGGCGGTTTTTGGGGTCGCTGATTACGAATCTTGCATCAGATTTTTAAAATTAAAATTGGTGGATCCAATTAGCGATGCCGTCGAGACAAGACGAGACGAGAAATCCCAATTTCTGGTCTCGTCTCGAAACAATGTCGAAGCTCGAGACGAGACGAGACGAGAAATTGAACACACACACACACATGGACACACACGCACGCACATACACACACACGCACGCGCATACACACACACGTACGCACGCACTTGCATACACTGGAAAAAATTCGCACGCACACACTTGCATGCACTATGACGCACTTGCACACACTCGCATACATTCGGACACACTCGCACACACTTGCACACACTCGCACTTTCTGTACTTTCTGGTACTCTCTCCAGCTCTGATATATATAGATATATAAATGTGTGTGAGAGTGTGTGTGTTCAATTTCTCGTCTCGTCTCGTCTCGAGCTTCGACATTGTTTCGAGACGAGACCAGAAATTGGGATTTCTCGTCTCGTCTTGTCTCGACGGCATCGCTAATTGGATCCGCCAATTATAATTTTAAAAATCTGATGCAAGATTCGTAATCAGCGACCCCAAAAACCGCCGAGTACAGAGTTTTGGGAAAATTGGTGCCATTTTTCGATATGACATCCGCCACATTGAATCCACCATTCCGAATTTTGAAAATTTGATGCCAGATTCATAATCAGGGACCCTGAAAACTCCCATGTACAGAATTTCGGGAAAATTGGTGTCATTTTTCGATTTGACGTGCGCCATTTTGGATCCGTTCTTTTGAATGTTTAGAATCTGATGCCAGATTCGTAATCAGGGACCCCGAAAACCTTCGAGTACGAAGTTTAGGAAAAATTAGTACTATTTTTCAATTTGACGTCCGCCATATTGGATTCGCTATTTCGAATTTTTAAAATCTGATACCAGATTCGTAATCAGAGACCCCAAAGATTCCCGAGGACAGAGTTTAGGAAAAACTAGTAATATTTCTCCATATGACGTCCGCCATATTGGATCCGAAATTTTCAATTTTGAAAATCTAGAAGCAAATTCATAATCAGGGACCCTAAAAACCCCCTAGCACAGAGTTTTGAGAAAATTGGTACCATTTTTCGATTTGACGTCTACCATATTGGATCCGCCATTCTGAATTTTGAAAATCTGATGGCAGATTCATAATCGGGGACCCCAAAAACCCACGAGCACAGAGTTTTGGGAAAATTGGTACTATTTTCTCATATTACGTCCGCTATATTAGATCCGCCATTTTGAATTTTTAAAATCCATTGCCAGATTCGCTATCAGCAACTCTAAAAACCCCGATGCCCGGAGTTTTGTGGAATTTAGTGCTGTGCCCGAGGTGGAAATGAATTTTTTCCATAAAACCAGCATTTTTGGGTAATTGTTAATTTAGGAGAAGTGAGTAAATAAATTTTCAGAGTGAAAAGTACGTTCCGAACTAAGGTAGAGGTATATTAAATCTAATGAAGGTAAAAAACCCTAAAAACTTAAGAAGTTGTGTCAATAATGAAAAGCTTACAAGATGTAGGCAAACCGCCTCGGTCAAATTCTGTAGAAGTGAACCGCCTCGGTTAAATTCTGTAGAAGTGAACCGCCTCGGTTATATTCTGTAGAAGTGAACCGCTTCGGTTAAATTCTGTAGAAGTGAACTGCCTTGGTTAAATTCTGTAGAAGTGAACTGCCTTGGTTAAATTCTGTAGAAGTGAACCGCCTCGGTCAAATTCTGTAGAAGTGAACCGCCTCGGTTGCATTCTGTAGAAGTGAACCGCCTCGGTCGAATTCTGTAGAAGTGAACCGCCTCGGTCATATTCTGTAGAAGTGAACCGCCTCGGTTTTATTCTGTAGAAGTGAACCGCCTCGGTTTTATTCTGTAGAAGTGAACCGCCTCGGTTTTATTCTGTAGAAGTGAACCGCCTCGGTTTTATTCTGTAGAAGTGAACCGCCGGGGTTTTATTCTGTAGAAGTGAACCGCCTCGGTCAAATTCTGTAGAAGTGAACCGCCTCGGTCAAATTCTGTAGAAGTGAACCGCCTCGGAATAATTTCTCTGTAGAAACGAACCGCTCGGTTCGCTCTGTAGAAACGAACCTCTCGGTCCGTTCTGTAGAAACGAACTTCTGTAGTACGAAATTCTGTAGAAACGGACTCTGTAGGAACGAACTCTGTAGGAACGAACTCTGTAGAAGTGAACTCTGTAGGACTGAACCGTCTCTGTGCAATCCTACTGAAAAAGTTCATGTGATATATCATGTAGAAAAGTACATGATAAATCACATGATAAATTGTATGAAGTTATGACCGATATCAGTGCACAATTTATTGTGTACTTTATTTTGTGATTTGTTACATGATTTATTGTATAGTTCGAATTCACATAGTTTATTATGTAATTTATCATATGATTTCTCATATGGTCAGGGTTTTTATATCGGAGAAAAAAAATGAGGACTTCGTGCGGGATCGAACCCACGTCCGTCAGATTCTGAAGCAGCCTCGCTACCGCCTGGGCTACGCCGCTTGTTTATACAAGTTAACAGTTTGACGAACATGAAGTCCACAGATGACCGGAATTTATTTCATTTTCTCTCACCGAGTTTAGCTTTATTTTAATCCAACTATGATTTGTATGTAATAAATAGCGTGACCGAGGTGGTAGCGAGACTGCTTCAGGATCTGACGGACGATCCTGAAAGATCCTGAAGGATCCTGAAGGATCGTCCGTCAGATCCTGAAGCAGTCTCGCTACCACCTCGGCCACGCTATTTATTACATACAAATCATAGTTGGATTAAAATAAAGCTAAACTCGGTGAGAGAAAATGAAATAAATTCCGGTCATATGTGGACTTCATATTCGTCAAACTGTTAGCTTATCTAAACAAGCGGTGTAGCCCAGGCGGTAGCGAGGCTGCTTCAGAATCTAACGGACGTGGGTTCGATCCCGCACGAAGTTCTCATTTTTTTTCTCCGATATAAACCCTGACCATATGAGAAATCACATGATAAATTACATAATAAATTATGTGAATTCGAACTATACAATAAATCATGTAACAAATCACAAAATAAAGTACACAATAAATTGTGCACTGATATCGGTCATAACTTCATACAATTTATTATGTGATTTATCATGTACTTTTCGACATGATATATCACATGAACTTTTCCAGTAGGGAAGTGTCCTGTACAATACATAATGTCCTGTCATCTGATTGATAAGAAAGGATATGAAACAAACAGGAGAATCGTTTTAGTTATGCTACTGATAGGAGTTGGCAAAGAGGGCATAAATTCATTCGTGGCTTGATAGATATATCGTAATGACTATTAAAAAAATTGTATTATGCTTCTTTGAATGATATTTATAATGGAGAAGAAGCTTTATACGAAATATTACAAACGTATTAGATACAGCGGTGAACGAAGAAAAAATATAAAATGCACGGATATCCATGAACAGATGTATGTGTGTCTGGAGATGGAACGTGGAAAAAAGAGGCTTCAGTTCGCTGTTTGGGATCACTACTCTCATTGAAATATATACGGAGGGGTTGACCTCGTAGTGAAATCGTCCTATTGTCAAGCTTGCAATTTTTGGAAATCAAAATTAGACACTGAGGATTACAACGTTTGGATTGAAGAATATGCAGAAATGTGTACTGCGAATCATGATGGATGAGCTGGAAAAATGGAGGTTGATTCAATAGAATACATTTTTCGATGATCTTGGGAAATGCTTCAAGTGATACATGTTCAGTACATCAGTGATGGAGATATGGGGACATTCAATACCTTGTTGGATGACAAACTTTATGACGAAGACTTAACAGTAAAGAAAAAGTATTGCATAGGGCATGTTCAGAAGCGTATGGGATCACGAATGAGAAAAATGAAAAAACTAAACGACTTTGAGGGAAAAAAAATTGACCGACAAGCTGATAAAAGAATTGACCATATTCTACGGTTGGCCAACATGTCGACGACATGTATGTCGTCCACGTTTTTTCACAAAATCTCGACCGATGAAAACTTTGTACTGTCCGGCGGGTTCAGAGAATTGGTGAGAATGGCGTAAACACGAAGTCGACATCACCTGAATGAATTCACTCACACACGATCACTTTATAAAGATATCGAGAATGCTATAAACCCGATTTACAATTATTTGTCATCCAGAGAGTTGCTAGAAAGGTGTTTGGGCAGTGACACTCAAAATATAAACAAAAGTTTTAACTCCACTGTCTGGTGAATAGCCCCAAGCATTTTTACTGCGGTGCGAAAACCATCGAAATCGCGGCTTATTTAGCAGCTGGTATGTTTAATGAAGGCTCATCTGCTGTCCTTGAAACCATGGGAACGATAGGCATCGATATTGGCCAGCAAGCAAGAACTTTTGCCGAGGTATAGAACAAACATCGGGTGGGGAGATCGCCAAGACAAAGCCTCGAGGCCACAAAAGAGGTTCGGACGGCACATAGAAGCGAGCAAATGAACCTCAATAATTTTTTTGAAGGAGAGGAAGGGCTACTATACGATCCTGGTACAGCGAATTGGCAGATAAACACTGTAAGTACTCCATATCCATCTGTACACTCTATTCGAAAGTTCAAGCGTGTTTTTTCTCGAACCAGCTTTTTCGCTACTGGTGTGCACGATATTTGAAAAGCTAGAGAACCGATGGACTTCAAATTTTACAAGCATGCTGAGTATACGTCCTTTTATTGTTGAATAAACAGAGAAAGCGATACGTAATATACATTTTTTTTTTAAATCGATCATTTAAGTTTACAAGTGACCATCTCGTCAAAAAAAATTTATTTTCTTGCTGGTTTATTGAACGATAGCTACATGTTCATGAACTAAAATACCGTTCGGTTGTTTTCAGACTACGAGAAGTGAATAAATGCTGGACACCAGCGCGTCTGCGTAACTTTGCGCAGGGTCACGGACAAGGAGGGTCAGCAGGCGGAATTTTTCATAAAAAAGATTATTTTTATTTTAACACCGAAAATATTAATGAAATGTTTTGAAAATTTGGAAGTTATAGATTGCACAGTTACATTTTTTTTAATACCAAAAAAATCGATTGTTTCGAAAAAAAAAATGGAAATTCCTCCTTAAGTATCGTCACCGAGAATGAGTAATTTCGGCGATGAAAGACTGGATATTCAAGTTGACGGAATGAACCCAACCCACCCAACCAAATTCAAGTGCGAGTACTCCTCATATACATATATTGTTACGCCGCTCCGGGCGAACATATGTAAAAAAAAAAACAGGTCAAAGATCTATAATTTCAACACTTCTACTTGTTTTTAAATATATGATTATTTATATAGTTTTTGCTTAGATCGACATAGATCCGTCATTTATGAGTTCTGGATGAAGGCTGAAAATGAGTCAGAAGACCGATTTTTCGCTTTATATATCTTCATTTCTTCGTAATACCGATCCTTCTCAAGTCTTACTGACGTAGCTGTCTGACGTATTTGTTTAGTCTAACTGGGGGTATTATGTTTCACTGTTACATTCCTCCCCTCTTAGTAAATTATGGTCTTCATAAATTTACATTATTTTTTTAGGCTTCAAGAATTTATGATATGACTTTGGAGATCCTTCTGGAGATTTGATTTCGGAAATATCATTATTTTATGATCTTGATGGTTGCTGTATATTAGGGTGGTTCAAAATAACCCGACCCCCGAATTTGTTTCGGGAAACGCTCTGAAAAGCTTCAGGCTGATGAAAAAAGATATTTCTTACTGGCTGGGCGAAAATGAATAAGACTTAGAGGTCGCGCGAACGCGTTTTCTGCCTAAATTAGTCATTTTTTTCGTTTTTGCGTTTTTATTTAGAAAAAAAAAAGGTTTTAATTGAAAACAGTTTGAACCAAGGGCTGCCGATTTTTTTCACAATCAAATACACTATAGAGACATGGGAAAAAATTCCAAAACCGTTACCGAAACCATCGATGATGAGATAAAAATCTTTCGCGTCATTTTTTTGTTAAAATCACTTTTTTCGAAAAATTCCAACTGGCATGATTTTCACGAGATTCAACTTGTGCCAGTCTAGATTTTTTCATCAAGTGCTATAGTTTCATACAAAAAATCAGGAAACAATAGGATACTTGATTCGCGAATTCATACGACCTCAAACTCATCCACCTTTTTATCTTCGAAAATCATAAAAATCCGCATTTAAAGTTAATTTTTCTTGGTCATTCATTTAATAACATTCTTTACAGTCACCACAGCTTGATTGCCAAACGCAGAGTCCATGTACCGAAAAAGTACAATCCAGAGACAGGGATAAAAGAGGCAAAATGTATTCAGTTATAGGTAAATTTAACTGTCAATTCACGGATGAAACAAACTAAACGTGATTCTTCAGCAAATATAGTATTATATAGTTAAGAAGAACATGAATATATTACACAATATATATCATAAATACTTCATGTTTCATTGTATGTTCCCAGTGAGGAATTTGTTGCCTTCTTTGCCAACGTGGTAATCAGTTTGCGATGACGATGTACGACCTGAAGCAAATATTGCTTTTGTTCCTCGTCGTCCGTATGTAAGGAATGGTATTCTTGCATTAGTGCAACGCCTTGTTCAGCAACATCGTTGACAACTCTCAATCCGTGGCAAATTCTTTTTGCATCCAAAAAAGTGGAATCAACTACCCATAGTAATGGATCAATTACTATGGGGAGTTAAATTCGACTATTTTGGATGCAAAAAGAATTTGTCAGGGATTGAGTATTGTCAACGATGTTGCTGAACGAGGAGCTGCACTGATGGAAGAATACAATTCCTTGCATACGGGCAATGAGGAACAAAAGCAATATTTGCTTCAGGTCATACATCGTCATCGCAAACCGATTACCACTTCGACAAAGAAGGCAATAAATTCCTCACTGGAAGCATGAAGCATTTATGATATAATATATTGTGTAATATATTCATATTCTTCTTAACTATAAAATACTATACTTTCTGAATAATCACGTTCAGTTTGTTTCATCCTTGAATTGACAGTTACATTTACCTACACCTACATACATCTTCCCTCTTTTATCCCTGTCTCTGGATTGTACTTTTTCGGTACATGGACTCTGCGTTTGGCAATCAAGCTGTGGTGACTGTAAAGAATGTTATTAAATGAATGACCAAGAAAAATTAACTTTAAATGCGGATTTTTATGATTTTCGAAGATAAAAAGGTGGATGAGTTTGAGGTCGTATGAATTCGCGAATCAAGTATCCTATTGTTTCCTGATTTTTTGTATGAAACTATAGCACTTGATGAACAAATCTAGACTCGCACAAGTTGAATCTCGTGAAAATCATGCTGGCTGGAATTTTTCGAAAATAAAGTGATTTTAACAAAAAAATGACGCGAAAGATTTTTTATCTCATCATCGATGGTTTCGGTAACGGTTTTGGAATTTTTTCCCATGTCTCTATAGTGTATTTGATTGTGAAAAAAATCGGCAGCCCTTGATTCGAACTGTTTCCAATTGAAACCTTTTTTTTCTAAATAAAAACGCAAAAACGAAAGAAATGACCAATTTTGGCAGAAAACGCGTTTGCGCGACCTCTAAATCTTATTCATTATCGCCCAGCCAGTGGGAAATATCTTTTTCCATCATCCTGAAGCTTTTCAGAGGGTTTCCCGGAAAATATTCGGGGTTCGGGTTATTTTGAACCACCCTACTGTATATTTATATGTTCTGGTCGATCAATAACACAGGCCCACAAAAAAAAGTAAAATGGAATGTCCATCGACAAAACCACAGTGTTCTTATGTATTTTTTCCCGCTGAATCCGAATCCGGGGTCCGTTTGACCCCATCACGTCAGGTTCAAGGGCATTTCAAGGTCAAATCGACGAGAAAACACTTGGGCGGAAAATATCATCATACCTATCTATTTTTGGAATCGCTAAATTTGAATCCGGGGTCCGTTTGACCCAATCACGTCAGGTTCAAGGTCATTTCAAGGTCAAATCATCGGAAAGACACTTGGGCAAAGAATATCACCATACCTATGTGTTTTTGGGGTCGCTAAATCCGAATCCGGAGTCTGTTCGGCCCCATCAGGTCAGGATCAAGGTTATTTCAAGGTCAAATCGACGGAAAGATACTTGGGCAAAGAATTTAATCATATCCATACGGGTATATTTTGGGGTCGCCGAATCTGAATCCGGGGTCCGTTAGGCCACATCAGGTCAGAAACAAGGTCATTTAAAGGTCAAATTACGAGAAAAAAATGGGTGGGTAGGAGAGTTTGGTTTCGTGATTGGAAAATAGCTTGGTAGGAGGTTAGGGTGAGGTATTCCCTTGGACCCAATGCAGTAAAGCCCTCATGGTAATAATCTCAGTCATCACAAAGCTCTTGATCTTCTGCTTTCCTTACTCTTTTGTCTTCAAATGATCTGCGTAGTGGATTCCGTATTCTCTTATTTCCATCCACAATACTTTCTCTTTTTAACATCCAACTAAAGTCCGCCATCATATTTAGATCCCATCGACCATGGTAGAATGGGTTGCTTAATGAATTACAAGCTACACTTTCTCCATTCACACTTCGAATACTTTCCACAGAATCTTAAAGATTATAGTGAAGAACAAGGGGAACGGTTTCACCAAGATATCAAGGAAATGAAATGACGATACCAGGGTCGATGGGATACAGATATGATGGCGGACTTTCGTTGGATGTTAAAAAGAGAAAGTACTGTGGATGGAAATAAGAGAATACGGAATCCACTACACAGATCATTTGAAGACAACGAGTGAGGAAAAGCAGAAGATCGTGAGCTTTGTGATGACCGACATTATTACCATCAGGGTTTTACTGCATTGAGTCCAAGGGCATACCTCACCCTAACCTCCTACTAAGCTATTTTCCAATCACGAAACCAAAACTCTCCTACTCAACCATTTTTTTTTCTCGTAAATGACCTTTAAATGACCTTGATTCTGACCTGATGTGGCCTAACGGACCCCTGATTCAGATTCGGCGACCCCAAAAATATATAGGTCTGATGATATTCTCGGCCCAAGTGTCTTTCTGTCGATTTGACTTTGAAATGACCTTGATCCTGACCCGATGAGGCCAAGCAGACTCTGGATTCGGATACAGCGACCCCAAAAACGTATGGATATGATGATATTCTTTCCCCAAGTATCTTTCCATCGATTTGACCTTGAAATAACCTTGATCCTGACCTGATGGGACCGAACGGACTCTGGATTCGGATTTAGCGACCCCAAAAACATATAGGTATAGTGATATTCTTAGCCCAAGTGTCTTTCCGTCGACTTGACCTTGAAATGACCTTGAACCTGACGTGATGGGGTCAAACGGACCCCGTATTCGGATTCAGCGACCCCTAAAACAAATATGTTTGATGATACGAAATGTTTTTCCGCCCAAGTGTTCTCCGTCGATTTGACCTTGAAATGCCCTTGAACCTGACGTGATGGGGTCGAACGGACCCTGGATTCAGATTCAGCGGAAAAAAATACATGAGAATATTATGGTTTTGTCGATGAACATTCGATTTTATTTTTTTTTGTGGGCCTGTGTAATTTTTGAATTGTGACCAAAGTTACCATGATCAAAAATTATACATAGTCAAATACAGTATAACATTGATTTTATTTGATATATCAATTCCTATAATTGTCAATGTTGTATATCCTAGATAATGAAGTTTTTGAATTTTTTTCATGTAAGGTTTTTTTTTCTCCCACACAAAGATAATTCTCCTATTTGTTAATTTATTTCCTCGATAGTTCCCATATTTTGTGCATTTCTTGGATCAGTGACGTTTTCATGTAATGTATTAATAATTAATCAATTTGGATTGATATTATGTTTTTGCATCAAATTGTTTATTTGACATTCATTTAATATACTTTGAAGAATTGTATCGCATCGAATGGTTTTTGCAATATTTGATGCTTTTAGTACTGGATTAGAGGATGTTGCGATGCAGCCATGCTCTAGATGTAATTTTGAGATTGGATAAAGTTAAATCACTTTTGGTATATCGTCAGAAGGCATAACAAGTAAGGTTTCTTCGTTGGCAGGTGTTATAATCGAATCTTGACCTGTTTTTAATTGAATGAATAAAGAATTTCGTAATTGAATATATTTTTGATTGCATTGATTTTCTTTTTTTGAAAGAATCATTGTAATAATACATAAAATTGATGAGTCCGTAGAGTAATTAGGATGTTTTTGTTGAATTAAATACGTCATTTCAACTCTTTTTTATTTTTAAAATTCAATACTTTGTAATGCGAAGAATTTTTTTTCTTTTTGTGTTGATAAATAAATAATCTGTATCAATATTGTAAAGAATATATCCTTTGATTAGAGAATAAGTTGGAATTGCTATAGGGTTCAAGATATAGAGTAATATTTCTTTTACAATTTAAATTGTTGAATGACTTATATCAATCAATATTGAAAAACATTCTTCGTTTAAGGGAATAAGGAAATTACTTTGTTGTTGTGTATGATTTCATAATCCATCAAAGATTAATTTAGGAGGTAGAGTCTGTGGATGAGCTATGCATTGTTTTCCGTCAATTATTGCGTTAAGAAAGTCCATTGTGCTATCTTATAGATGTTGTGTAACGGGAATCTCGCGATTCGCGACACCTTCACCCGATCCCGTCTTCCTTGACGCCGGGAGAGCCGTTGAGCGCCAGGTGATCTTTTTAATTAACGGCGGGAATCACCAAACCCGCTAAACGTATCTTAACCTTAAATGGACACCGGCGTGTCGGATGGCGAGAAGTGTCACGGTATACTCGATTCACTCAGTGTGTAGGTCTTGGAGAGAGGGCATGGACGACTGACTAACTCTCGAGTGCCCTTGAAACGTAATCTGGAAATAAATGAACTCAACACGAAAAATAATGTATGGGACCTTGGTTCAGGCTAATTTATTTATTCACCTTCGATAACGTATTATAATATCAAAAAACCTTCACCAAATTACACAAAAAAATCCATGACGATATTTACTAGAACTGACGACGCCGTAACTCTCGGTAACAAGAAAAATGTGATAACTGAAATTGAATTCGGTAACGGTGGTAGAATTTGATCACGTGGGGTGAGTGCGGTAACGACGACAAATTACATTAGATAGCTCAAAATAAATTCCATAGCAGCGATAAATTCGGTAGCAGAAACGGATGCGGTAACTGGAAGAAAGTTGAAAACGGGAACTCCCATATTCGGAAATAATCATGGCGGTAAATTACCTCGAGACGATAGCTCGATGACCAACGTACCCTGGATTTCCTCTGAAAAGATAACGTTAGTAGCGAGAGCAATGATCAGATTGATAGCTGAGAAAATAACGCGGGATGACGGAAAACGAGAGCGAATTCGGTAGCATGACGGGAGCTTCCCGAGCAGTAAACCGCTCAGGTCGAGATCAGCGCAGCAAGAGAGCACTCCGAGCGGCGAACCGCTCGGATCGAGAGTCGAACGGCGAGAGAACGAATCGAACAGGTAACTTGATCGAAAGGATAACGAGGAGAGAGGTACGAGTACGCGCACGCGTAACGAGAACTCGAGATCCTCCCGGCTCCTGACGTCACTCACACACGAACGCCTTATCTCGAGCGCAAAACCGGGAAATTTAAACGGTAACACGGAACTCGAACGATAAAATATTTTCTATTCACCGATAACTGAAAAATTCCGAGGTGTTATGGCCTAGGGTACTAGGGTAGACGTACCAGTTATGGCCACTGTACCGTTTGTAGCCACTCCGCATTTCCCTCGAGTTTTTCAAAGTTTCAAGGCTGTGTTCACTTTATTTAGCGTAATATATATTAGAGATGTTTGCGCACCACTATCGATTGCTTTATTGAATATCTGTTGATTTATTTCTACGAAATATGACGAAATGTGTCAACCCTGAGCGGTTGGTTAGTTTTCCTGTCGGAAAAGTTAAGGGATCCCGAGGTAAGAAGACTACGGTTTCTCATATCTAAAATCATTCCGCCCCATCAAAAATTTATATTTTATCAGTTGAAGCTCATTTTCCGGGTTAGAATCACAAAAAACTGCCTTATCATTTAAAATACCTAAAGAATAAGCGGTCACCGAAAGTGGTGCATTCAAAACGCGATAGTTCTATTTGAGGTCATATGGCCACAAATGTAAAATACTTGACAGTTATATGATGGCCGAAAGTAGTACATTCATTTGGTACATTCTATTTGTGGTCAGCTTATGTCCACAAATAAATCACACTTCTACCACTTCAGTAATATGTTTGTGCCGCAAATAAATAACTATTTTTAACTCGAATCTGCCGATACTGATTGTCTAAAACTCCACCTTTCGTTTGTAGCGCATTCGTATCCCAATTCAAAGCTTGGTGGCCACAACTGGTACTTCGGATAGCCAAAAGTAGTAGAAATGTTGCCACATATGGTGAAAATGACAGCTACAAAATAATTTCCTATATACTTCTTTATCATCATCAGAAAAGGTTTTAAATGATACCAATTCGAATCTGTGTACCTTATAGGCTATATCGATCACTTTTTCAGTCCTGAATTTGCAATAATGTGAACACTGTTCGTAAATGAATGCTCGAAAATGCTTGAAGTGGCCACAACCGGTACGTCTACCCTATTTGCTTTAATGATTGTCCTCCAAGGGGTATTCTTCGAGTTTGGGCGAGATCCGGGACTACCTAAAACTAAACCTAACGATAACGGTGCGACCGGGCAATCCGTGACGGCTGGGTGGTCGCTATCCCCTCCGCCAACGGCCTTCCAAACGTAACTCAACCCGCAACCGCCCTTCTCTCCCTATACCTCTTACACGAAGCGTCGAGATTCTCACTCGAACCTTTGTACTCCCCTCGATTACTTTTCATGAAAGACCGAGTATACCGGGTGGCTCGTTATCTCGGCCCTGTCCCACGGTAACTCAGTATCTTCTACGCGATTGACCCCATTAAAAACGAAACTTGATAACCGAAACGTACGATAACGCGAAAACTGAAAACGGTAATGAACCTATACGCTAAATATTGAAATTACCCGGATTTATTCAGACATCGTCTCGAAAACCAAGGTCGGGACAACCTGTGACGCAAAAACCAAAAAATTGCGTCACAGTTGATATGACTGAATATAATTTTATTGATTTCGAGATTTAGTTTATTATTTTGCATAATTTCATGAAGTTTTTTTAAATTATTATTTCTTAATACCGTTCGAATTTTAATATTTTCGAAAGTTTTTTCGTTGTTTTTCAATTGATTTATAAGCAAAGTCACTCATGATTAAAGTCTTATAGGCTGTTCAGACACCTCTTAGAATTTTTTTTCAGGGCGTCCGCTTCACGAGGCTTACTACTACACCTCAGTGACTTTTGAAGGGGCAGACGAAAAAATACAAATTAAAAGGTCAAATATGATAAATATGATTTATACACACACAAATCTGTCTGTAGGATTTCGAATGAAATAACCTCAGCATCGAGTTGGTTCTTGGATCAATAAATTGCTTACGATCACCAACGAAGTTATTTAGTTATTCAGTTTCATATCCAACTGCCCGATGTGACTGTAGTAACTTGTGTAGTGGTTGAACTAACTTTACTTAGTTTTAAATACTTCTTCAGCTTAATCCATCGAAAATAGTTGAGAAAAAAAATTGACACCATTGTATTAGTAGTTTTAATGGCTGCTGTATCAAACTCACATCCAACCTATGAACCGTTAGCCTGCCAACGAACTGGTTTTCTTCGTGCACCGCTGGCTCACAGGAGGGAACGGCTGAATTGCGAAATATTTGAACTTCAGGAGCAAATGTACTTTAAAAGCACTAAATGAATCCTTTAATACTGTGTGATCCGTCTCTGGATTTGATGGCTAGTGGTAATCCCGTTTTTTGATGTCGCTTCGTTTGATATATGTGGGGTTTTACTCATTTTTATAATTTACATTTTTGGGCTGCCAACACCAGTCAACTGTAGACAGAACTCTAGTGATAAAAAAAATTAGTGCTGTGATAGTGATAGCCGGCTTCGCCGGATATGGGAGCTAAACCGGTTAAAATGTAGCCGGTTCAAACGGCTTAACCGGCTCAGCCGTTTAGCTGGCTAAAACTTATCCGGCTAAAGTAGCTTAACCGGCTTAGCTGGTTAAAAATTAGCCGGCTAAAACGGCTTAGCCGATTAGATGGCTTAACCGGCTAATCGGTTAATCGGCTAAGTTAAGCTCATTTATATTTTTGTATCTAGATTTAAAATATTCTTGAAATTTTAAATTTGCATATGCCTTGCATATCATTTTCCTCACTCACATAACGGTTTACATGAGGATATGGTCCAGTCGGAATTAGTGATGCTGCCGAGACGAGCCGTTAAGTCGTCGTTAAGTTATCGTTTGTCAAATGAAAAAAGAAAAAAGCCACTGCGTGCATGTGTGAGCGAGTGAGTGCGAATGTTTGCAAGTATGTGCAAGTGTGCGTGTGTGTGTGTGTGTGTGTGTGTGTGCGTGCGTGTGTGTGTGAGCGCACGCACGCGAGTGTGTGTGTGTGTCCAAGCGAGACCAATTTCTCGTCTCGTCTCGAAAGCTCATCATGTCTTGAAAATATTGTTCGCATGATATTTTGGATCATTGTGGTTCGTAGACTTTACTCGATCACACCTGCGTACGCTCGCACACACTCGCGCACACTGGCAAACATTCGCACAGACCCACACATCTTCGCACACACACGCACATACTCGCATACGCTCGGACACACTTTCACACATACGCACACCCACGCACATACTCGAACACACCCACACACGCTCGCACACACTCGCGTACACTTGAACACACTCGCACTTACTCACACACAATACTCGTCTCATCGAGACGAGACGAAAAAAATCTCGTCTCGGCGGCATCACTAATTTCGACTGGACCATATCCTCATGTAAACCGTATGTGAGTGAGGAAAATTATATGCAAGCCATATACAAATTTAACATTTCAACAATATTTTAAATCTAGATACAAAAATATAAATGAGCTTAACTTAGCCGGTTAAGCCGGTTGATCGGCTAAACCGTTTTAGCCGGTTAAGCCGGTTGATCGGCTAAACCGTTTTAGCCGGTTAAGCCGGTTGATCGGCTAAACCGTTTTAGCCGGTTAAGCCGGTTGATCGGCTAAACCGTTTTAGCCGGTTAAGCCGGTTGATCGGCTAAACCGTTTTAGCCGGCTAATTTTTAACCGGTTAAGCTACTTTAGCCGGCTAAGTTTTAACCAACTAAACGGCTCAGCCGGTTAAGGCGTTTTAACCGGCTAATTTCTAGCCGGCTTAGCTGTCATAGCTGGCTAAGCTGTACGGTACTACAAAAGATAAGAGGTAGTACTAGTGAAGAGATAAAAAATGAATGCAGTCGCTCATTTCTTTACTCTGTAGTACTCTGACACGCTATCGGGAAAATTTTTGCCCCTGGCCTCTGTACGCTTCCAAGAAAAAAACAGATTCATTTCGACCCACTCTTCGAAAATTGGTGAACGAGTATCTCCAAAAATACCATAACATTGCAATCCTGTTATTGGAATTGAGGAAGTTGACTACAAAGTTGTACAATCATCGCTTCTAAGTTATACGTAAGAAGGGAAAAAGTGTCTCGTGCTCGTTGATTCTTGGAGAGGACAAACCCATGTTGTATGATCAGTTTTTTTTTGTAGCGATAGGCGTCTGTCTGTTCGTAAAGACTTGGGTTACGTAATTTTACTGCCAGGTAAAAAACTTTGTAAAACGTCTACGCAACTGTACCTACGTGATTGAACAAGGGGGTGAAATCATTAATAGAGCAGGGTACATACAAATTCATTGAATTGTTCATTACAAGTTGTACTATCCGATTTTCGGTGACATGATCATGTATGCATGGATGGTTTCGAAAATTTTTGATGAAAGTAAAACCATTATGATCGTGAATGAAGTTGAATTACATTCGATGTTTTACAAAACATTCGACTGTAAAATAACTTGCAGAATGTGTATAGTGGGCTAGATGCCGTGAAAATTGCAGTTTTCCTTGTTGTTCCGTGTAAAATAATAGATACAGTCCAAATAAAGGAAAATATTGAATTTCCTGCCCGGCAAAAATTTAGTATATTATAAATATTCTTAATTAAAAGTTGATATTTATAAACAGCAGTGCGATTTTTCGAGTGAATGATTATAAAAAGTGAGAATATGTGCTTTTTTCATCCAAAATGATTACCAAATATCTATTAATTAGTATAGATATGCTGAAAGTTTATATTTTAATGACGTAGGTATTCAAGTTGAACGAAAAAAAAGAAAGAAAGATACTACCCGCAGCAAAAACCAGCGATTCGCGCTTACAAGACTCGAGCTGTGACGGGTAATTTATGCTCTGTGTTGGGATCTGCTTTGCTTCTTGTGGATATAAAGTATTTGGTCGGTATTTGATACGTCGATTCCCGAGGCTGATAAACCCGAATAACTTTTATTGTGCCATGAAACGCAAAAAGCACGAAAATTTTGAATAAAATCCGAAATTAGCACCTGAACACTCTAAAATTTTTGAGTTACACAAAATCATTCTTCCAATGTGGTACTGCTAGCATGACAGGAGGCACTTTTTTTGTCAACCCGCAAAATTTGTTAAGAAATTCTGAGTCTGTAGCACTAGTAAAAAAAAATTTAGGAATTATTTCGATTCATTAAAATGCTCAACTTTTTTTTCAAGTAAATATATTTTGAAAACATTGGTTCCAAAAGATGTATATCAACACGTAATAGGTGTAGTATATATCAGCTGTTCATTAAATTATTTGGCATAATTCTGTAGACCTCATAAAGTTTTTTTTTAGGTAAATAAATTTTTTTAAATATTGTTTTTAAGAGCGGTCACATCCTTCTTCCAAATTTACACAATGTTTGGGAATACAGGGTGCGGCGTTTAAAGTGTTATAGACCAAAAGTACCCGAAACTATCGACGTTGTCAAAAAAAGTTATGAATTATAGCTGCTTGATAAGGTGGAGTCGCGTAAGTTGGGTCGGACTGCCTTTAATTTTTCAAATGAAATGGCAGGATTATTTTTATCGTAATAACGCTGACATTCAGATGAGTTCAGCGACCGTTGATACAGATCATTTAAGTTCTCGCAAGTTTAGAAATAATACAATCTGTACGAAGATAACATTAAGTTTTTAGGGCAATTCATAAGCGAGCGTGTAATAACGGTGTCATCTACCACATCTGAAGACTAGAAGGAAAGAATATGCCGAGCATGTGCTCAAATAATACCAGAAATGTTTGCTTTCGTAGAAAAGTGAAAGAATATGGGGAAATTGAACGTGACCACTATAAGTGTTCTCTGAAATAAGTTGAATTACTACAATATCAAGGGTCAGTTAAAACTAAGGTTTCTCAATTGTCAAAAAATATTCATTTCAATTTGATAAGATTTTTACATCTCATTATTTTTCATCTTGCATGACCTTGTATCAAAGTTCAGCATTATTAATTCTTTCAGCATTATTGGGACTAAAATATATCCTATCAATATTTTTGAATTAGTGGAGGCAACCTTTACACCGCTTTAGCGCTTCCACTAAAAAAAAATAATCTCCTGTGATGGGCCCCGCTGTATCATACAACTCACATTCGAAATTTTTGATAGTACCCATAGTCTGGTCACTTTTGGTCCGTAATACTTTAAATACCTCATTCTGTAAGTGTAACTGAAATTTCAAATACGCTAGAATCACATCAATTGGGCGTCTGGAGTAATAGTATTTGTGTGTGCGTGCGTGCGCTCGTGTGCGTGTCTGTGAGCAAGAAATATTTTTATTTTTCCTGGAAAGAAAGCTAAACCTGTGAGAAAGCGATAAGCTGCAAGAAAAAACTTGCGACCTTCTCGAAATTTCTCTCCAAGCTTCCTATGTAACGAAGCAAATGTCGTTAGAAGAGTTTCTTATACCTAAGGCGTCGTGTTTCGTGTGGAATTTCAAAGAAGTAATTTGCAAGTTTTGACACCTAGAGTTTTGAAAATGAGTTCCAGGATTTTCATTGAAACTCTATGTGGAAATCGCCTGCATAATTTTCCTTGTTATTCTAATTAAACGTTTCCCACGTTTTACCAATTCTTTTTTTCCGCTTTGCAGGAAAAAAAATTGAACAAGACAGAAAGGCTGAGATTCCGTGAAGAAGCTGAGATGCTTAAGGGCCTTCAACATCCAAATATTGTGAGATTTTATGACTACTGGGAAGTTACGCTTACACGAAGAAAGTACATCGTTCTTGTGACTGAACTTATGACATCGGGGACTTTAAAAACGTGAGGACCTAATTCGCTAACAGTGAATAGACTGGGAGTCCCGTTGTCTTATATATTTATTCAACTCTTGATTCTTCATATAGGAATACTTTTTTTACATAATTTTCATTCCAGAGTGCTTACAATGTTGTAAATAGTAAGAACATCATGTTCACAAAAATGTCTAGACGTGCGAGTGCGTGCGTACGTGCGTGCGTGCGTGTGTGTATGTAACGCGCGCGCGTTAGTCTTACATTTTTCAAGCAGTTATATTTCGTGAGTGCTTTGAGCAACTGTACCCAAACTGCACATAAATAGTGGAGCTTACTCTTGTTGTTTTACTCCATTCTTGTCAAAGCTTTTTGAATAGTTATAAAATTTTGAATGTTTCGAGAAAGTCTGTGATCGCTCATTTATGAATTCTCACCTCGAGAATCGAAACTTTTTGCACATATAGGTTAGGGGATAAAAATATTGGGTATTAGATCTGGTGACCGGATTGGGTCCAGATCTCATAAAATTTCAAATAGTATGAAAAATGTCTGCTCGTACTTCCCCAAATTTTGAGATATCGGACAAAATGTTTTTACATTGGTAGGTTACCGTTAAAGAATGATTGATAATGATTTTTACGAGGAACACGAAAAGCGTTTAGATTTCTTAAAATTGTAAATTTGTTGCGAAATCTGTAATTGCTCTTACTTCCGTAATTTTTATATTTGACTTAAACTTTTGACGTGAAAAGAAAATAATTAACGCATGATTGGCATTGATTTTGAAGAACACCTGTTCAAGGGTTTAGATTGCATAAAATTTGAGAATTGTTGAAATTTCGAACTTTTATGAAAAATTGTATGTTTGTTTCAGCTTTTGTAAATGCATCACGATCGAATCGACACTTCATACAAATAAGCTAGGGGACAACCGTGTTTGGTATTAAGTTTGAAATGAATCTGTAAAACGGTTCAGATTTTAGAAAATTTCGGCCTTTGCGAAATTGAAAGAACTACATAAAAACTCTTCAAATAAAAAATTTGATCATTGTTCCACTTAATTTTAACTGGCTCACAAAATACTGTAAAATCCTCGTATTCATAGATCGAGGTTTATGAGCTATTTAAATTAATGAGGAAGGAGTATTTAAGTTTCTAAATGGCAACCTTTTTACTTGTTATTTGTTATAATTATTTTACCCGCATAAATTGTTTTTTGAAAATTAATTTGTGTGTGTTTTTTTTACAAAATATTGCATAATTTTCTCTTTGTTTTTTTATTCCGGGTCCTTTTTATTTGCGATGGTTTAAGGGTGTTCCTCTGTTTGTTTGCGGGACGAGTCGTCCGAGGGGGGTCCCTATGCTTATACACAGGCAGGGCTCAGTGGTGCCAACGTCAAATCCTCACTCATCTCGACCAGTTAATTTATTTTCTCGAAATCAGAATTAGAACTGTGAGGTTTCGTTTCAATGCTATTCGATAGTAAGTGGCATTAATAACAACGTATAAAAATTATAGTCATATACTCCTGTAAGTTTTTAGAATATTAACGTTTATGTTGCAAAAAAAAAAAAATTAAAAATTCACGTTTTCCCAGCTTCAACTCCAAACGCTGTCCGAACTATTCAAGATAGAGAAAATTACCCAATAACAATTTTGTAGAGTATTAAATTTTCTATAAAAAAGTCCACGACGGTATACATAAAAAGTCAATAGCGGATGAGCGAGAGGTGTCCGAAGTGGCGTGACGATGAAGTATGATTTTTGTAAAATCGCAGAATAGTAGACCCATTAGATGTTAAATTACATATCACCGCGTTAGCATTGAATTAAAAATGCATAAAAATTCATACGTTAACTGGGCACAGCGAGAAAGCCATTACCGCCCAAAAAACTTTATTTATAACTAAATTCAAATAAAGCCACCTACTTGAAATGGTTTTTTATTAAATTATTTTTACAACTTTGGACGCCTCCCACGCCTCAATAATTAACTTTAGATATATGCCGTCGCGGACTTTTTTGTAGAGAATTTAGTTACCTACAAAATGATTTATGAGCAATTTTCCTCTATTATGTATAGTTTGAGCAGCGTTTAGAATTGAAGCACAAAAAGAACGAAATTTTCATTGTTTCTATTTTTCCCTTGCCAAAATGTATAGAGGGATCATAACGCACATTTTATAAGTTATTATTTATGCCATATACTATGAAAAGACGCTAAAAAAATTCCAGGATTTTATTCTGAAAAAAAAGCCTGATTCGACAAGTTGAGTTCGGCAACATTGTCCGTCGCGTCTAAAATCGACAGCGAACGCCCGTTTTTTTTTCAGCATTTTTAAACATATTACATTTAATTACTCAACGAAAATTCTCCTCATTAAGGTGAGCTTTCGCACACGGTTTTATTATATATAGATCTAGGTCATATAATTTTTTAAAGGTGCTGGCATTTCGAGTTCGTGAATTACAGAACGATTGGAACCTGTTTTTCGTGTGCGCCCATAAGAACGCATGTTAAATAATGTTTTTTTAAACATTTAATATCTCGACAACGAGGCTCCTAATCTCATTGAATCTTTGCACACACGTTTTGAGGATAAATACTAACAGGCTGTAAAAATTTCAAGTCGATGACATTAAATCGATATAACAGAGGAACATCCTTAACCATTTTTTTGCTAATTTCAAAATATTTGCTACCCCAAAACAAGTCATATTTTTAATGGAGTAACTGCTATTAAGAAATAACTGTTCAGCAATAAATGTACTTACAATTACGGAAATGTCATAATTATTTAATTCCGTAAACATCCAGCATTTAATAAAATTATTATAGCGTTAAGGCCGATTTTTATTTGTGTTTTTGGCAGATATCTGCGACGATTCAAGAAAATAAATCCAAAAGTTGTGAAATCATGGTGCCGGCAAATCCTTAAAGGACTATCGTTTCTACATTCGCGTTCCCCGCCTATAATACATCGCGACCTGAAGTGCGACAACATCTTCATAACCGGTACGACAGGTAGCGTCAAGATCGGAGATCTTGGTCTTGCTACCCTGAAAAATCGGAGCTTTGCAAAGAGCGTTATTGGCACGCCGGAGTTCATGGCGCCTGAAATGTACGAGGAACACTATGACGAGTCCGTTGATGTGTACGCATTCGGTATGTGCATGCTTGAAATGGCTACCAGTGAATATCCTTACTCAGA
The DNA here is from genome assembly GCA_963564615.1 of Rhorus exstirpatorius. Lineage (NCBI taxonomy): Eukaryota > Metazoa > Arthropoda > Insecta > Hymenoptera > Ichneumonidae > Rhorus > Rhorus exstirpatorius. Next base: position 7,558,788 of record OY751317.1, on the reverse strand, counting down.
ATGTACCGGACCTGCTCAGATCTACAAACGAGTCGTATCGGTGAGAAAAAATTTTGCCAAATTTTAAATCTTTTCTAGACTATCGTGATCGTCTCCAGATGAATTTTTGACGACACAATTTTATTCATAATCTATCAATTCGAATTTTTTCAGGGCGTGAAACCGCAGAGCTACGACAAAGTTGAGAATCCAGAAGTTCGCGACATAATTGAAATGTGCATACGCTTACGCAAAGATGAGCGTCCCCTTGTAAAAGATCTATTGAATCATGAGTTTTTCGCTGATGACGTTGGACTCAAGCTTGAAATGGTGTCACGTGACACAGCGGTTGCGGATCTAGACTTGTCACGTGTAGAATTTCGTTTACGCGTACTCGATCCGAAGAAGCGTACCAATAAACACAAAGAAAATGAAGCAATACAATTTGATTTTGATATACTGGGTGACAACGCCGAAGAGGTTGCTTCAGAAATGGCGAAATCGAGTCTTATCCTCGAGGAAGACGCCAAAGCAGTAGCGAAAATGCTAAAGATGCAGATTGCAAGTTTGTTGCGTGACCGCGAAGATCGAAAGGTACGCGATGAAAAAGAGCGATTGGACAGAGAAATCGTAGAAACACAGCAAAATACGGCATCGGATAATCTTCTTCAGCAACAACAACAGCAAATATTAATGCAACAGGTGCAATTGCAGCAGCAACAGATTGCTACAGGTATGGCTATGCAAGGGCAGGGACAAATAGGACAAACGATGCAGCAACCTATGAAACAGCACCAATCCATGCAGATGCAACAGTCCCAGAATCTTCAGCACCAAGCGCAGCAGCAGCTGCAACAACAACAACAACAACAACAACAACAGCAGCAACAGCAACAACAACAACAATTGCAGGCCCAACAAGTTCAATTGGTCCAGCAACAACAGCCCTTGTTACAACAACCTACCGGTGTCATTCAGCCTCAGCAAGCACAGCAGCAACCACAAACCGCGGTTAGTACTCAACAACAGCAGGTCCAGTACCAGCAGCAACAATATCAACAACAATTGCAGCAACAACAGTATCAATCGCAGCAAACTGGTCAACAACAACCGCAGCAATATGTGCAGCAGCAGAACTCTTCACAGTGCTCGACGCCACAAACGATCCAAGGACCTCCTCAATTTCCACAGACGCAACAACAAATCCAACAACAATCGCATATTCAGCAGCAGCCGCAAATGCAGCAACAAGCCCAGTTGCAGCAACTGACCTCTCAGATCCAGCAGCAACAACAGCTGCAACAGGCTCAACAACAGCCACAGATGCAACAGGCCCAGCAACAACCTCAGATGCAACAGCCTCGAATACAACAGCAACAAACTCAAATTCAACCGCAACAACCTCAGACTCAACAGCAACAACAAGCTCAGGTTCAACAGCAACCATCTCCGATGCAGCAACATACACAGATTCAACAGAATCCTCAGCAGCAACAGGCTCAACAGCAATACATTCATTTGAACCAAATGGGGGTACCTCAACAGATGTCGATAGGTACCCAGGTCACTGGGTCGCAGTCCGGTTTGCAGTCGCAGTTGCAAGTTCCGCAGACGCAACAACAACCTCAGCAGCATCAGCAACAACAACACATTATTGGGTCTCCAGGACAGGGGCACTTACAATACCCACCGAGTCAACAGTTGCAGCACATTCAACAGTTGCATCAGTCGCCGTTGAGTTGTTCACCACCAATAACTGGACAGCAACAGTACTATCAACAAACGGGTCAGGTCCAAAGTGCGTCCTACACTAGCACGACGATATATCAGCAAACAAATATACAACCAGCGAATGCACAGCAGGCAAATATTCAGCATCAAATTTATCATCAGTACGGCGCTGCTGCAGCAAGTACGGGAAGTGCGGGCGTAACTGGTCAGGTGGACAATTTTCCAGGTGCTCAAAAAACAAGTAATCAGCAACAGCAGATTTACTCGACGACAAATACTTCTCAAACGTTTGTGCAACAACAGCAACAATCACAACAACAGTTGCCAATACAATCGAATGCAAATGTTCAAGGAGCCCAAAGTTCGACAACCATTCAGACAGCTCAGAATGTTCAGGCAAGCTCTGTCACAAGTATTCAAAGCACAGGATCAATTATCGACAGCGCGGCCCATCAGCAACAACAAACGCAACATCAGAATATACTTGTGCAATTGCAGTATACGACTAATTCAGTTACGACAAACGCAGCAATCAGTCAGGGAACTACGACAATCCAGCAAAAACCTTCAAATATCCAACAACAATCGCAACAAGTGATCAATGTTCAACAGCAACAGATGCCGAGCAACAATGGCATGTTCAGTATTATTGATCACAGTGGGATTGTCAAACAGGATACCATCGATTTAATTCAAGCAATCGCGAACGATTCCATAAATGTTCAGGATATTTCAACGTCAAACAGTGGGGTGGTTCCAGGTGTTTCGTCAAATACGCAGGTTACCTGCTCCAACGACGGGTGAGCTCACAATGTTCTTTTTCTTTTATGTACTCGAGAAACCTGATTGTGCATGCTTGCACATGCGTACGTGCGTACTGTACGTGCCATGCTCTGAAAATTGAAATCGCAATAGCTTGAGATTAACTGTAGCTATCAAGGTGAAATTTGTCACACATTTAAAGCTGTGAATTTATCGTTTCATCAAAATCAATGCAATGATTTCGATTGTGGTGGGGTGCAGTTTTAATGAATTCTTTGCAATCGCTCTAACTTTCATAAATTTTAAAGTATTAAGCTAAAACTTTTTGCTTTAATAGAGTTGAAAAGAAAGATATTTCGTATCGAATTAGGCAAGAATCGATAAAGGGATTTAGATATTATCCAATTTAAAAAACGTCTGAAAATGTCTGTGATTTCTCTAACTTCCATAAAATTTCGAATTTTTATTTATACGAATGGAGTATCATTAAAGAATAGTTAGTATTGAATTTGAGGAGAATCAAGGAAAGGGTTTTGATTTTAAAGACTATCCATTTTTTTATTGTAGGATATTATTGATCTTATTTAATCCCGATTTAAGATAGTACGAGCACAAACTTAACGATTAGATAAAAATCTGAATTTTTTATATGGTGTAGCAGAAGTGTACAGGATGACACGTGCAAATTTTCAAAGTGGGTTGACGACTCTTTACGTGAGTAATTAATTCGCGAAATCAAGATATTTATCCCACGCCATATTCGAATTCTGGGCTGACGCAACTTTGAAACAGAAATTCGAATCTTTCACGATTAAATACGATCAATATTAAAAATGTGAAATATTCAGAAAACTATCGCGATGACATACGTTCCATAAAAAATAGGGGTTGACGAACATTTTGACATAAAATTATCGATTTTGAGGAAATTTGTCGCGTGCGTCGGCCGACTCTCTCTTATTTCATGCGTGCCTTTCGCTCACCGCGCTCACCCGCATCCACGTTTCCGATTATTCCCCGCCCACAGTTGTCCTCGTACTACCTTAAATAGGGATCAGGAGCGAGAGAAATTCAGGTTAAAGCAACAGTACTTTATTAATGAAATATAAAAGATAATGCAAAAATCTTTAAACCCTGTGAATTAGCTTGATATGTCCGCACTCAGCTCACATACGTCTTACTTGTTTCACGGTTCGGAGATGAGTCCCCCCGCATCCAAAAAAAAAATCATACCTCACGCAATTTACACTTGGTCTACGTGACGAGGACTCATCGATATAAAGACTGCCCTCGCCTTGAGACCAATTCCTCTTGTCGTTGGAACTTGATTCCCTAATCATTTAACGGACCCGCTCGATGTCTCGATGATTCGTCACACTTTGCTCGCATGTGTATTCTTTCAACACTCGAGTATAATGTAACGTAAACACACGATACTTTAATTTTATTAGACTCTCCCGCAACATCATAAAGAATTTATGAACCTTCGTAACCTGCAGTACCTTCGAATTACCTAGATCAAATTCTGTGAAAAAATTAATGAAAATTAGAATCTCACATAATGATTCCTTATTACTTTGTCTCGCTCACAAAGTCCTGTTGCAAAGTAAAAACAGCAAACATGCCATCTAGTGATACATTTTTCGTGAACCACAAATTCCGAGATAAAAGTGACGTTAATTGCTTTCTAATGAAACAAACGAAGCTGTATATAACCCAATTTTTGCCATCTTTATTCTTTATCTTTTGATAATTACCGTTTGTTATCTCTGACAAGGGTGACGTCAGAGAATGCAGAAACTTTCGCGGTTCCCGAGAGAAGCCGAATCAAGCGATCTGGCACAAAGCGGCGGAAACCAGGGATAAAACTAACTGTATTATCAGTGAGCAACAATGAGGGTCAGTCAATGACTGTTGAGTGCCAGCTCGACACGAGTAAACAGAAAACCGTCACTTTCAAGTTCGATCGGGACGACATGGTGCCCACGGACATTGCAAACAATCTGGTACGCATAACTTTTTAGACCATCAGAATTCTAGTTTGAAAAATATCACATCTCTTCGGTACATAAATTATGTAATATGATTTATTTTTTAATGATCTCTTAATTATGTTGGCAGGTCGCCGAAAATCTACTGCCACAGTCGCAATGCGAAACTTTCGTTGAACTTATCGAGGACATTGTGAAACAGCTTCGACTGGATCCAACTCGTAGCCTTCCACTTGTCGCTCACGGACCTCCCGATCAATCGGCTGGTGGTAGTCCGGTAACCAGCCGTCGACCTAGAGACCGCGATCACAGTCTCGATGCATCCAAGGTACGATTCCAAAATTAATTTTTTTGTTTCGATCCTACTATCAGTCTCAGTGGAAAATTATTTCTGCTTCGCGATCTTTATTTTTCTGGCTTGCTAGGGCCAACACAGCACACTTTCGATCATCTATGCGATAACTTATATATGAATATCAATTTATTTTCTACTTCATTATTATTTTTATCATTATTACTTTTACTTTCTACTACATTTTTATGAACAAACGTGTATAAAATAATTCAAGCAGTGGTTAATTTTTTTTCTGATTTCGGTAATCGCACAAAATATCACGTATCGATTTGAAAAAGATCCTGCAATGTGTTATCATTTTTTACTCTACCAAAGATGCAAAAATCGAAAACTCGTTGAAGAAGATACGTTATAAACAATTCTTCCCATATTCCCTTTTCAGGTTCGCATTAACATTCGAATATTTATTTCTTTGCTCAATAACGATCTTTCGTTAATATCTCATTCGATTTGCTAAAAAAAAAAATTGTAAATTGTTTTCCAACGCATAAGAAAAACCGCACAAAGGAAGCTTTCGTTGTATCACCAGGTATACGAATTCTAAGATCATAAATATTAATATACACCCTTTCGAAAAGAAACTGATGCGAATGAAGGTGAGCCTGAATTGAAGTCTTTCTACGTTAATTCGAGAAAAAATTAACATTTAATTTGCGGAAAAATAATTCAATATATGCCAAGCAGTTATTTCGCCCTATTTTAAATTGGTGATGCCGATCTGTCTTGAATTAGCAGCAGCTGATTATTTTAATTCAAAAAAAGATTTCCCTTGTGCAGTAACATCTAAAACTGTATTGTACAATTTATTTTTCACGCATTACTGCAAATTGTTCGTAAAATAATATTTAAAACTATTTAGTGTCGTAAAACAAAATCGAAAGGTTATTGACGAAATTAATTAACCTTGTTTCCTAATTTAAAATTTATACGAAGTAAAGTATGGTGCACAGCAATTTTATGGCACACTGTTCAGTGAACAATATATACTCTTGCTCATAAGAATCGGATTAATTTTACGGATCGCATTTGAATATAAAACAGCCTAGAAAAACATCTCGTGGCAGGACTATTCTCGAGCACATAGTCCATTATTGCTTTTTAAAACTAAGTAAAGAATAATCAGTCTACGTTCACTGTCTTAACATCATTTTCTTTTTGAAACTCGTGCAAGCAATTTTTTAAAATTAAATATTTCAACAGCGAAAATGTAACAAATAATCAACGAAATTTCACAATCAATGTTTAAAGACCTTTCCCTGGTATAAGACATTTGAATATTAAATCAATAACATTTTACTTAGTCTATACTATTTTGTGTGTACCTGTGGTTTTGGACGCAGCAGGTGAGACACGGCTCGCTGACTCGTCAGAGCAGCCACCGATCTTCGTACAAAGTTCATCGTAGGCACCGTTCGGTGAGTTCACCTTCTTCGGTCTCGCCCTCATCCATTCACTTTTCATTTTAATTCCACTGAATTTTTTGTTTCCCTACCCACGCAATGTTTTCGACCATCGATACACAAACAGATCAGAGCATTCGATTCCATTTAAAAGATAAACATGTCAGAACGATCCTTGTAATAAATTATTTTCCTCGACTATATGGCATGTATTATCTAATAAATTGCTTCAAGGTTTTTTCAAAGACAATATCTTATCAAATTGCGTTGATATTTTCGTTAACAGATTATCTTTTAACATAGTCTTTACCAAATTGTGTGAATATTTTTTTCTTCATGTTTTTTTTTGTTCAGTTGTGTTGAAAATTTTGGTAATATATTTTTGGCAAATTGTTTAAAAATTTTTATAGATAAATTATATCTAGATTTTTCTTAATGAATGATATCAGTGGAACTAAGTATAAATCGTTAATCGTTGATAAATTACTCAAAATCCGATAAATGATTTTATAAATATTCTTATAATTTGTGAATATTATTGTCACAGCGTTCTGTTTTTTTTAAACCGAAATGAAATTCTTTCCCAAACCCAGCGTGGAAAACTCCCTTTCTTCCTGTAGTTTTTTGTGGAAATACAAAAATTTCGATTGTCTATATGTGTCTTGGTTTGTTTTGCTGTGCATTGTACTAGATCGTTACGGGCAGGTACATAAGTAGATGGCGAAACAATTAAGTGAGTTTTGGGAATTTTTCCCCCAAAAATCATTGATTGGATCAAACCGGGAGGGTTTTTTTTTACAATTGTGAAGTCTGTAAATTAAAGTATGTTTGGGATTTTTTACGTGAAAATTGTTTAAGGTAGTACCTCCACAGGATAGTTAAATTAGGAAATGGTCGAAATTTGGCATACAGGTTATTTAATATGTTATCCGAACATCTGTACAATTCAAATAAGCTTGACCATCCCGAATCCGAGATATTTACACTCAAAGTTGGCTTGATTTACACGTAACATATGCGCCATGTATGCACAAGAGTTAGTTATTAATTCTACCGTCGAAACTAAAATTAAGAAGTTGATGAAAAATGGGGAGAAGCTAGAGAGGGATGTCACGAATAATGTTAAAAAAATTCAGGAAGATTTACCATTTAGTTTTTGAGATATTGTAAGTGAAAGAGGTACGCGCGAGCCTGTGAGCGGTCCGACTCTCACTTGTTTGATGCATGCCGCTCACCGCGCTTCGCCTTGCCTACATTCCCGCTTATTCCCCGCGTCCGGCCGCGGAGGTACTACCTTAAATGGAGGCGCTGTTATCATGACCGGCGTAAAAAATATACCTCTCCGACTCGGTTTGCGATGACATAGATTCCGGACAGACGGTTGAACTCAGGCACAACAACCAAATGAATTCTTAAAATATTTTACTGCGTAGGTAGGGCTTTTTTGAAATTTTATTTTTTAAGACAATTGCGATCGTTTTAACTTATAATTTGTTTTTATCATAATTTTTCAACTTTTGCAGCTTCATGAAAAAAATACTTGAGTAAAAAAATTTTACGTTGCGGACAAGGAAAGCTATCGAAAAACGTCGTAATGAAATTTGATGGGAATCGTTCAAGCCGTTTCCGAAATATTTCTGTCACCAACTTTGACTAACATGATTCGAGATAATCGAGTTTAAAGTTTGGCACAGGAATAACGCTCTTGGCCGTTTAGCCCCTCCGCGGCTTTTCAGTGAATTGTTCTCAACTTCCGCAATTTTCAGAATTTCAACTGGAAATTTATACACAATATTCTTCATGCTTGCAAATTTAAGAAAATTAAAAAACTCACTTCAAAAATAGTATATTATGCACTTTGGTAAGAAAGTGCACGCAGGGAAGGGAACTTCCCTACGTATATTTTCTAATATATATTCTTCGCCCACTGTGACAGCTGCTAATTCGGTGGCCTGGCCGCCACTCCACGGCCCTTCGATGAATCGCTAATAACTTCCATAATTTTACGAATTTTGACATGAAATTTACACACAATATTCTTTACACTTCAAATACAGGGTGAGATAATAACTATTACCAGTAGAAATATTTTCTGACCTGGCAGATTTCGGAGGAAACTTTTCTTATAAAAGTTGCATAGTTCGAAAAAGGTCATCAAGTGGTAGCTATGAGATTCATCCAGGTGGAGGCGCTTCAGAGATTTGAAGGTAACCTCCATTTTTTTAAATCGGACCTCTATTTTTTCAGAATTTTATCGAGAAACTAAAACATGAATTTGAATGTTTTTAGCCCAAAATCGATTAAAAAAACTTGTCATTTTTATAATAAGGAAAAAATTCAATAATCTACTACTCGACTTCAGTAGTACGCCATATCATCGACGTTTGGCATCGTCGCATTATCAATGGCTGTCATCAGTCCCATGTGCCTGGCTTGGTATTGTTTGTAGCCGGTAAACATGGAGATCAATACAAATGCATCAGAAGGTTTTCAAACGAGCACTATATAATTTTTTTTTTTTAATCCTTAATTTGGAGAAAATTACTTTTTTTTGATGTTCTAACGTTTTTCGATGGAGCTCCGAGAAAAAAAAATATCGATTTTTTTTAACCACTCTAATATACATAGATGTGTTGTATACACATCGGCAGAAAAATTGAGGTGCTTTGGCTACACATAAAAGAACTTGAAGTAAATATTGACAAAACGCCCTTTAAAATCCATTCAAAAAAATGAACGGCTTCGCACATTCATATTTTTAATTTGCGTTGAAAATTGCGTTGAAAATAGACGATTCAAATTTGAGCAGGTATTCGGCGTTGCCACATTTCAGCAAGATGGTTGCTGTTACGTCACGTGAAGTCTCGCTCTCCAAATATTTCGGATTTTCTCGACTTTATTTATCAATTTGTTGCTTAATGTTGCGCACAGTTACCAATTCAAGCTGCCTTATTGATCACAAAGACTCAACGACCGCAACCATCAGTTTCTTTTACCTGTATCTTGGTTCTAAGTAGCACAAAAAAATCGATATATGAGAGGACAGGCAGATTATGTCGAGGATTTTGTAGTCCACGTGTGATAAATTCACCGACTTTAATAATTAATATCCCGGAAACTGTACGGTAAATCTCGTGGAAACTTCGCATACGCATGTACGAAAGTCTCGACAATGCTATAAAAAAAATTCAGACTTTTATCTTGGATTCGCTCCAATCACCGAACCTCCTTAATTACGTCAGTCTGCATTAACGAACAGGCTCAAATTATTCTTGTTTGCATATCTTGTGCACTAGTTGGCACTTCATTACATATCATGTCTTTCAAAGTCCCCCATAAAAAATAGTCCAGTGGTGTCAAGTTTGGCGAACGAGCTGGCCAAACCGCAGGACCCCCACGCAGAATCCAACGATTGGAAAATTTGTGCATTGTGTGTTCAATCGCAGATCTGCCAACAAAGTTCCTAATTGATGTTCTAGGAAATTGCCGTAAGAGTTTCCATTTAAATGTCCATCGATGAAATAATGACACAATAATTTTATTGCCAATCATACTGTACCATACCTTCAACGACCACTGTCTCTGGTGTTCAACCTGCCACAGCCAATATGGATTTTCTGTTACCCAGAAATGCATATTGTGTGAGTTTACATGTCCTTAGTTTGTGAATGTAGCCTCGTCTGTAAATAGCACGTCACCCAAAAACGAGCCATCGTTCTGAACTTGGTGTAAGGGCCATCCAAAAAAGTGCACGCAATTCATAAAATCCATCCCATGTCATCCTTGATGCACGCTGACATAATACGGATGGAACTTACGTCGATGCAAGATTCGGAGTACACTTCATTGATTTGCATCGGACTCTCGTTCAATTTCTCGCGTAGCAACGTAAGGATTTTGAGCAACTATTGCCAGGACGCCAGTCTCAGTCACTTTATTAGTTATTAGCTTCGAAGGTACTCGACTACGGCACTTGAAACTACCGGTTTACATAAGTTTATTGTACACATTGGTAAATGTGTAACGCAAAGGCGGATGATGATCCGGATAAGGCTCAGCATACACGATTGCCGCTCGCGTTGCATTTTTGTGACATTCTCTGTAAATTAAGATCATATCAACTTGCTCTTGATAAGGAAACGTTTTGCGGAAAATTTAATTCGTAGTACTTTCTTTGAAAAGTAATTTAATACGTAGTACTTTTCATTGAGGAGAACACACATTATTATGGAAATCACGAACATCTGACCGCTTTTCGAAAAAAAGTTGACAAGATTCTATTGCAAACAAAACCGTACGACTTACCTGGATTTTGCTTAGTATTAAACTATTGAAACCTCAATTAGAGCATGTTCGTTGATACATACTGACGGGATTAATAATATCACGTGACTCGTAATTATACAATCAATGAGAATCAGATTAGAAGCGTGCATAAAAGTAGTGGCCATCACTTAGAGCAAATTTTATAAGAATAAGAGTTTGCGGCGTTTTTAAAATCGATTTTGGGCTTCAAATGAAATTCATGCTTTATCGAATTTTTTATGATGAATCTTGATCGATCAGTTCGAAATTTGGCGTGTCAAATTGTTTTTAGTTTCTCGATAAAACTCTGAAAATAAATAGTGCTCCATTTTTTTTTAAATAGAGGGACCTTGAAATCTTTAAAGCGCTTTGACCTAGATGAACCTCATAGCCCCCACTTGATGACTTTCTTCGAACTATGCAACTTTTGTAGAAAAAGTTTTCTCCGAAGCCTGATAGGCTAGAAAGTATTTCTACTGCTCATAGTTATTGCCTCACCCTATATACTCCACAGTACGTTTGCACCTATAATAAACATTATTTTGTCATTGAGCGAGGGCATACGAAGCGCCAATTGGCTAATACGAAACTAAGAATTTTACATTCCTGATTTTGCCGAAAGTACTATAGTATTACACGATTAAACATGAAAAATCAATTCTTTCGACATGTTAAAACTGCAGTTTGATCTTCCTCTTAGTGGATATTTTCCACTGTACTTTGAAAAAAAAAGTCTATGTTAGGTCGTTGAAAATAAAGCGATAATCCGGAGTATAAAACCAAAGGCGTCAATTCTGGGCTTACAGTTATATTATAGTACACGCTATGAAGTTCTTACCCTAGCGGACTCATTTACACCATTATTTCTGGTGTAATTTTGGTGTACTTTTGGGCGTGGTTTGATTTTGGTGTAATTTTGAAGTGATTTCGGTGAAATGCCATTTTGTGTCCAAAATTACACCAATATGACACGGTGTAGTTTTGAATTTTACACACCATTTTTACACCAATTTTACACCGACCAATGTTACAGCAATTTTACACCAATTTTACACCAATTTTACACCAATTTTACACCCGACCAGTTTTTGAACATTTTTAATTTTGAAAATTGCATGAAAAGTGGTGAATTGTGGATATGTTCTCGTACAAAAGTTCTATATTAACTTCACGAAGTATCCGAATCATCAGACAAATACTTTTGTGAATACAGTTTTTCAAAATTTTTAAAAGCAAAAATAAAAGAATCATAATAAAATTCTCGAAAAATTCATATATGTATTCAGAAAAATTGAGGAATTTGTTACATATAATAAAAAAAATGTTTACAGGAAATTTCTGCAACAATTTATTGTTTAAACAATTTTTTGATAGTTTTTCGGCATTGCTATTATTGGAAATCGATATTATTATCATCTTCAATACGGTTGATTTTTTCTAATTTTTGCTTCAACGCGAAGTACTTGAAATTCTCACAGAAACTTTTTTTGGTTGGGATTGTACTACATCCTTAATAACCCAGTAAACACAGTAATATTGCAGCAATGTAACGGCAACATAACCGAATATTACAAGTAATATTACCTGGATGTTACATGTAAATTGCATGCAACTTGCCATTTCCGACTCAGCAATATAACATGTTATATAATATGTTATATACCCGGTATGTAATAGTTATATTGCAAGGTAATGTAACAAAAGTCATAAAAGTTATATAAATGCAATATTCTAAAATAATATGATGAAATAAAAGATTATTATTAAATAATATTTTTATTTCATCATCTTATTTTGTTATTTTTATAGGTTATAGAAGAGTTACACTGGAAAAAAAAGAATCCTGCACGGATTTCTCGATAGGATTTTATTCTCCTCGACGGGGGACCGACTGTTTATGAACTCTGACGATTCATATCCTGTATTTGACACGCCGGAGAATTCTTGATCAGTTGTATGCTGGGAGCTACTCAAGGAATGATGGTGTCCCGTCTTCCACCCTTTATTTAGTATAACCATATACCATATCGGTTTTGGAAGAAATTACAAAATTGAATGTGGCAAATCCAATATGGTGGATCGAAAGTTCTAAAAATGCCATAATATTATATACATATTGAAACGTTAAACCGCTTTATTAATGTGTGTTTAATGTTTGTGTGAGTTTTGTTTGATTCTTGGTGTGATTAGTACGTGAGTTCGACTCTAGGCTCGATCTGCGGAACACCTGGGTGTTGTCTTTTGATTGATTCGACTTTTATTTTATTTTAAGTCCTCAGTCTTCTGGGTTGGTTACGCTCTCGAAGAGGTGGTCAACCCATGTATCATCATCGGACAATATTTGTTCTTTATTGTTTCGTTGATACAAGTGCTGATATAAGTATTCGCAAGGCGTCTTCCTAGACTGTGTGGGTGTGTGTATGTATTGAGGGCTTTGCCTGCCCTCGAAAGGCGAAATTTTTCTCTTTGCTTGGCGCTTATGTTTCTATTCTTTTTTGTAAGGTTAATTGTTTAATTTAATAAGAGTATTGTTCACTTTCCCGTGATTGTATACTCTTGGTAGGGGCTTCGCCTGCCCTTCGTAGGCTAAATTTGCTATATGCTTGGCGCTTACGTTTGATTTCTTTTTCTAAGGTTTATGGTCCACTTGATAAATAGTTTCGGTGAATTTTGGATCCCTGGCTTGAACTTACGCTTGAATTCCCAACGATTTCACCTTGCGAGGGCCAGGTGCAATCCTGGGGGCTCGCAAGAGGAGGATGTGTTTCGGTGATAGAGAGGGCCAACTGCAATGTTGGGAGCTCGCAAGAAAGGAGGGAATGATGTAATTAGGAGATAGAGAGGGCCAACTGCAATGCTGGGAGCTCTCTATCGTGGATTCTTTCTTGAGAGGGCCAACTGCAATATTGGGAGCTCGCAAGAAAGGAGGAAATGACGTATTTAGGAGATAGAGAGGGCCAACTGCAATGCTGGGAGCTCTCTATCGTGGATTCTTTCTTGAGAGGGCCAACTGCAATGTTGGGAGCTCGCAAGAAAGGGAGGAAATGGCGGAATTAGGAGATAGAGAGGGCCAACTGCAATGTTGGGAGCTCTTTATCGTGGATTCCTTCTTGAGAGGGCCAGGTGCGATCCTGGGAGCTCGCAAGAAGGGAGGAATTGACGTGGTTCGGAGATAGAGAGGGCCAACTGCAATGTTGGAAGCTCGCTATCGTGGATGCCTTCTTGAGAGGGCCAACTGCAATGTTGGGAGCTCGCAAGAAAGGGAGGAAATGGCGGAATTAGGAGATAGAGAGGGCCAACTGCAATGTTGGGAGCTCTTTATCGTGGATTCCTTCTTGAGAGGGCCAACTGCAATGTTGGGAGCTCGCAAGAAAGGAGGAAATGACGTAATTAGGAGATAGAGAGGGCCAACTGCAATGCTGGGAGCTCTCTATCGTGGATTCTTTCTTGAGAGGGCCAACTGCAATGTTGGGAGCTCGCAAGAAAGGAGGAAATGACGTAATTTAGGAGATAGAGAGGGCCAACTGCAATGCTGGGAGCTCTCTATCGTGGATTCTTTCTTGAGAGGGCCAACTGCAATGTTGGGAGCTCGCAAGAAAGGAGGAAATGACGTAATTAGGAGATAGAGAGGGCCAACTGCAATGCTGGGAGCTCTCTATCGTGGATTCTTTCTTGAGAGGGCCAACTGCAATGTTGGGAGCTCGCAAGAAAGGAGGAAATGACGTAATTAGGAGATAGAGAGGGCCAACTGCAATGCTGGGAGCTCTCTATCGTGGATTCTTTCTTGAGAGGGCCAGGTGCGATCCTGGGGGCTCGCAAGAAAGGAGGATGGGATTTGGGTGAGTGAGATGGGCTTTCTCAAGAGTGACCTGGGCTGTGTCAAGAGTTTATGAGGGCCAGAAGCGATTCTGGGGGCTCATAAACGGCAAAAGGGCTTGGGAAAGCCTATTTGGCTTGCTACGATACGAAGCGTACGGTAGGAGAGTTGGATTGGAAATGAAGGTCTAGAGCGCTGTTCGCTTGGTGTTATATACGCCTCGTGCGGCCCGTGAGTCATGCGTATAACCGGTTTTATCCGGCTTACACTGGTTTATAGCTCGTTCTCTCTCTTACTCACTGTTTAATCGAGATCCGGTCATAACCGGTTTTCGTTATGTAAGACGTCGATATACGTATATAGTATACGTATAGGATGACACGTTACAATATGTTATTTTATATCAGGACATAAATAATCATATTAGGATTATACATACATATTAAAAAATATATTTAACATTTGAAATGTATGTACATTATACTGCTTTAGAAATGAAAATTTGAATAGGGTTCTAAATGCTTTTGATTTTTTCATCCGTTACATGTTGATATGATGAATGTTAGTTATATACAGATATAATACTACAACGCATTATAACTTTCACATAACCTGCACGTTACGAATGTTATATACAAAATGTTACAAACATGTTGCGTAAACGTCACAAATCGTAGTTATACAGCTGTAACGCTAAAACGCGTTCGTAACTTTCACATCACATGCTTATAACGAATGTTATATAAATGTCGTTACAAGAACGTTATGTCAATGTTACAAATGCCAGTTATACAACTGTAACGGAACAACACTTTGTAACGTTCACATAACCTGCACATTACGAATGTTATATAAAAAGTGTTATAAACCTGTTTTATAAACGTTATAAATGTGAGTTATAAATCTGTAATGCAACAACGTTATATAACATTTACATTGCCTGCATATTACCAATAATATATAACATATTATTTTCATATTACGTAGCAGCTACATCACACAGCTATTGCATTGTGACAATTACATGTAACTTCCATTTCATATTACTGTAATGAAACGTGTTCACTGGGAATGGATCCGCCATTTTGAGTTTTGTAATTTTGATCTCAAATTCGTATTCACCGACTAAAAGAACCTCTGACTATATAGTTAAAGTGAATCAGACAAATTATGGAATTTTTAGAATTTTGGATCCACCATATTGGATTCACCACATTCAATTTTGTAATTTCTTCAAAAACCGACATGGTTATACTAAATAAAGGGTTGAAGACGCGACCACCACCATACCTCGAGTAGCTCCTAACATATACAACTGATGAAGTGTTCTCTGGTGTCTCAAATACATGATATGAATTACCAATGTTCATAAACAGTCGATAGCGTAGTGGGTAGCGTGTTAGGAAGATAGGTAGGATAAGTAGGTAGGTCGCAGGTTCGAGTCCCCGTCGAAGCAGGATAAATTTCTATTGAGAAATCCGCGCAGGATTTATTTTTTTTCAGTGTAACTCTTCTATGACCTATGATAACGACAAAATGCGTATGGAACCGTTTTGCCCGTCATATGTTTCGTTTTTGTTTATATTTTTTAAAAATATTATTGTGCTGTGAGGGTAGGTCGGGTGTAAAATCGGTGTAAAAAATTCAAAACTACACAGTTTAATTTTGGTGTGTTTTTGGACTTAAGATGGGATTTTACTGAAAAAACACCAATATTACACCAACATTTCATGGGGTACTTTTGGTGTAATTTGGGTGAGACCTGGTCCGCTAGGGTAGTTCCGGCTGTTGACATCAGGCTCGCTAGTGGCGGTTGTCGGTAAAAGCGAATGAGCAGCAGTGATGGCGTAGCGTAAAGCGGGCCCTAAGACAATAGATTTTTTAAAATTCTTTGACCGAATATTCCTGTAAAACGTTGATTCGTTGGTAAAAAGTCTACTACTATGGACTTCGAATCTTGGAGGCATTTTTACCGAAATCCTATTAAAAAAATAATGCAGTAAAATCAGTAATAAAAATAATACAGTAATAAAAATTCATTTTTTTTTTTCATTTTACATGGTCCGACTCCAATGTCATGGATTGAAGCGTGTGTGTGTGTGTGTGTGTGCGTGCGTGCGCGCGCGTGTGTGTGCGCACATCCAGCCGTGCGCACGGCTGTAATCACGCTATTGCCATGCCGTAAGCGTGCTATGCCCGCGTTGTAGCCACGCCGTGGCCGTGGTAGTCTGATTTTTCTCTCGACACTTTAGTATACGATGCACGGATTCGCAGCTAAGCGTTATGAACAACGCTCGGGCCGTATGCCGGAGTACCTGAACTATTTTTCAATGACAGAATATTTTTATTCACAGTGATGCAACCGATGTTTCTCTATTAACTAATTATCTTATAACTATTGATTAATAATAATGTAAAATAACCGGCGAAATATCTTGTCAGGGCGGGGAACAGGGGAAACATAAAAAAATCAATAGACTTGAGAACCACCAAATACGTATACACTAGGACCTCGATTTAATGGCCCTCGATTTAATAGACAGTCCCCACCATGTCGCATTTATCGATCGATTTTTCGCGTGGTGGGAGATGGTGGGGGACGCTTAAAGTCTCCCCGATCAGGCCCGTAGCACGGAGTGCCGATGCGCAGATACAGCATGGGCGGGCATACGCTACCTCGATTTAACAAGGTGCGATGCGGAGCCGGTCCCGCCACTGGCCGTTAAATCGAGGTCCTAGTGTAATAACCCTCCCGGGGGTGATAATAATTTTTTATTGAGTAGTGCAGAGATTGGGTTTAGTCGAGAGGCTCCGTGAGAGCAAAGACCGTTAGAGAAAGACGGACGACTACGTGTTTGGCGAAGCCGGCACCCGCGAGTCTAACCGTCGAGAAAATTGTTCAATTACCGTGAGATATATACCGCGAGTTGACTTACGAGAATACCGAAAGACTCGATTGTCGCGATCTAGCAAAAAGAGTCATCTAATCGAGATGATGCAACTTGAGAATTCCGATAATGCTTTCAACAAAGAGTCGCGCGTGAATTGTTTGTGGTGTGTGAGAATACTTGGTCCGTTTGATCAGTTCTCTCTCCTTAAGGATGTATGAGCACAAGGTGGCGGGGAATACGCGAAAACGTGGGCGCGGGTGAGCGCGGTGAGCGAGGGGCACGCATGAAATAAGAGACAGTCGGACCGCTTATTATCTGACCCACGCGAAAAATTTCCTTAAAATCGATAATTGTATGTCAAAAGGTTCGTTAACCCCCATTTTTTATGGAACGTATGTAATCGTGATAGTTTTCTGAACATTTAACAGTTTTAATATTGATCGTATCTGATCGTGAAAGATACGAATTTCTGTTTCAAAGTTGCTTCAGCCCAGAATTCGTATATGGCGTGGGATAAATATCTTGATTTCACGAATTAATTACTCGCGTAAAGAGTCGTTGACCCACTTTGAAATTTTGCAGGTTTTATCCTATAAACTTCTGCTACACCATATAAAAAATTCAGATTTTTATATGATCGTGAAGCTAGTGCTCATACATCCTTAAGCATGAGATATCCGACGTGAGAGAACTTGAAAACAGCGAAAAAAGTCGCAAGAGCGTACTTGAGTGATTTTCGTCTGATCCGAGAATGCCAAAAAAGCCGAGAATGAGCACGACTGAATAATAGCCGATATATTAGAGTTGTCCAAAAATAATTGGAAGAGAGATCGCGTCTGTACTGATCGTCTCAAGTGAGAAAAATAAGCATAACCGTCGCTTTGTTTCCGAGAGTTGACCGAAAACCCACGAGAGCGCGTCACGAACGGCGCGCCAAGAGCTCTCCAAGATGTATTGCTCCCGATTGGCTTGAGATGAAAATATGAGTTGAAAAAAGCCCTTGTTTTATGAAAAAATAATAATTATTATAAATTAATAATAATAGCTATTGTTGTTGTTGTTGTTGTTGTTGTTGTTGTTGTTGTTTTTGTTGTTGTTGTTGTTGTTGTTGTTGTTGTTGTTGTTGTTGTTGTTGTTGTTGTTGTTGTTGTTGTTGTTGTTGTTGTTGTTGTTGTTGTTGTTGTTGTTGTTGTTGTTGTTGTTGTTGTTGTTGTTGTTAAATTATTGTTAAATTATTTTGTATTTATTCTTTTTTTGAGGCACACATTTATATGAACTCATTTTTGGTAATATTTTTGTGGTCAGAGTTTTTTTAATTTTTTAACATTTTCCTCCATACTTTTGTGATGGTCGAGCAGGATATTTGGCGAGATACTCGGATGTACGTTAAAATATTTTTTAATGTTAAGTCGATTGAGGGAGTGCACGTTTGAATGATTAAAGAGTTGATGGAGAATTCAAGTGCTTATGAGATGTGGGAAGAAGAGGACTTGAAGAATGGAGGGGATTTCTCCAGGCAGAGAAACAAGGTCCGTGGAACCAAGAACAAGTTAAAGTGAGTCGCCGATGGTTGGGAGATCAGCTAGAAAGGAGATTATTTTGAGCTGAGATGTAAGGTTTAAGCGTGAGAATGGATTGATAGTGAGAGTGAAGTTGATGACCCTGGCGGAGAATGGTATGCTTGGGAAAGAGGTTTTGGGTTATAGAACGGGACCGTTAACTCCCCTTCTTACAAAACAATGTTTCAATTTTTACAATGATATTTGTGATTCTGATTCTATATAATAAAAGATTGATTCTATATAATAAAATGAGAAAATGAAAGGTATTTGTTGTATTTTCATAAATGGTTTGGTTTGTGTGTATGTGTTTTGTCTTTCTTCTATCGGATGGTTTTAGGCTGTTATTTCAACCGTTATTATTGTTTGGATTTTTGCTTTCTTGTTCATTGGCTTAAATTGCATTCGTAGTTATGGTTCATCTGGTCGGACTATGGGTCTTTTTCAAATGTTTTGAAATGCTGACATCTGAAAGTAACTGAATATCGTTATCTTTTGTGTTAGTGGTGAGTGGTTTTTTTATATTGGATAAGGATGGTCCGTAAGGTGCTTATGATAGTTAGATATATGTGTTATGTGAAAATAAAATCAGATTTCCTGATTTCTTTGTTCTTGAATTTTTTCTAAAATTTCACTAAAATTATAATTATCCTGAACCAGTCTGATTTCTGATTAGCTCTACGGTTAGTAGGAGAAGTATGTGTTAGCCTGGATTTGGATGATTCGGTTTTGTTAGTTTTGTGACGATTGAGCGATACACCTTGTTTGCAGGGTTAATGTTCATGATTTATTATACTGTATGATTGCATATGGCATTTCACCTAATCGGTGAAGGTCACCAACGCCGATCTTGATGTCAATTTTTTTCTCAATTCGTTTATCGACAAAAAAAAAGAATCCCTGTTCGGCCTTTTTTCGATTAGGTCACCTGTATTGAGTTTATGAATTTTTTGATTTTTCAACTTTTTCGAAAACAGACTTTTTTCAACTGGCTCTAACTTCAAGAGCTTTGATTTTTTTTTTCCGAAAAATGATAGAAGCCTAAAATGTGTCAATAAGTCCGAGCTTTCTGAAAAAAAAATTTTGAAAATTTTTCCAACGACACAATACTAAGATTTTTTCGATTAAAAAAAAATCAATATTTATTTAATTGCGACACCTCCGATTTTCCTGAAACTTTTTATCTAAATTTGACCAGTTACAATCAAGTTTTCCTTCAAAGGAAATTATGGACTTCCGATTCGTTCGGGAGTCACACCATCATAAGTGCCGAAAAATCGGAAAAATTTCACGGAAATCAATCACTTCGATAAGACAAGTTTTCATGTTATAAAAATACGTGTTTGCTGAGAAATGAAACTTTTCGGAATATACTATTTTTTAGAAAAATATCTGGATGTTGTGTGCTGCTCCTCGTATTGATCTCAGTGACAGTGACCAGTGTTGTCTCTCTTGCTGTGGTGACAGCAGATTCCTCCACCATCTCGATCGCCGACTCTTTTATTTTCTGAATTTCTTCCTCGTGGAGTCGTCGAACTTCTCCAATTCTTTTTTCAAATTCTTCTCTCGAAATCATCTGACTCGAGCCCTGATGAATGTCTACTGTTGACGAAACGCCTCCCTTCTGACTTTTCGTTTTTGGAGGTTTAATAAATGCCAATCGCGAGGTTGCCGCAGCCTGACGCACTGGGACAGACAAATGCTGGTATAATTTATAGTGTATTAAATCTAACTGGAATTTTGAAAATATAAATTAGTTTTTCTCAATTATGAGAAACTGTCAATTTTCGAAAGATTGTTTTTACCGGTAATAGTTGTGGATGTATTTTTCCAGATTTCGCAAAAAGGATTGCATTAATTAGCGTTTCCGTAATGATTTCTAGTTTGATAAAGGTTTTTTCGATTTGTGTCGTAACGATTATAGTCATTTGGCTGTATCGTATTGTTTCTACATCGTTTCGGAGTTCGAGGAGAGCAAGGCTGACATTTCACATTTCTTTGTCTATTGTTTTTGCTAAAGATTTGACCTGTTTGTGTGTGGTATCGAAACGTGATTTTATAATGTATGTAAGGTTATATACCATTGTTATTACTTCTAATGAATTGTTTCCAAACGTTTCTATTTATGTGACTATTCTATTCGCGTCGTCGACATCCATTGTTCCAAAAAGTATTTTGTTAATTCTTTCGATAAATTCGAATGGTACGCGTATTTTACGGTTGATCGTGACATTTGTTGATGGAATTAATTATTCCAACAGCCGTCGGGTTCCTTTCACGTTTCCTAATCGTGTGTTATTGTTAATTGTCATTTTACGAGGCATGTTGCTTCTAGCGCATGACAGTATTTTTCTATTTCGTATAAGTTTTCTTCTTTTTGCAGGCGTCTAGTCGATAGTCCGTGGGTATACTTATAAATATGACGAGGTTCCAAGTTCTGTGAGATGATCGAAGTATGCCCAGTTGTAAATACTATTCAGGATTTTGTGAGAGTTTTGTGATTCTCATGGTGTCGCTGTCCTCTGCAGTGAATGCGTGGCATCTGCAACATATGCCGATTTTATTTTATCTACGTGAACTAGTTTTGTTTTACTATCGTCTATTTGTAATTTAACATTTTTATTGCTCGTGAATTCTAGGATTTTAAATGGTTTGGTATAATTAACATTGAGTTTTCTTTTTCTTAGTTCTTTTATCAAAAATACTAGTTGTCCTACTCGAAAGGTTGGCGTTTTTTTCGTAATACCGGTTTGTTCGTTTTTTGAATTTTTTTTTTCGTAAGGCTAGTTGCTGGACGTCTTTCAGATTCCTGTTCAACTTGGTTATGTATTCATCGTATTTTATTGTATTTTCTGCTGGTGGAAATTACGACGGCAGGGTTGCTGGGTGTCCGAAAACTAGTTCGTAAGGCGTAGTGTTCTTCGTGGACACCAGTGCTATGTGATAGTGTTGCGAATGATATTAATTCTTCTCAATCGCGGTCCTAATTTCTAAAATGTTTTATATTTTTCACGAGTCCTTGGTGACTATGCTCTGAGGTTTGACTGTGGGTGATAGACTGATGTCCTGTATTGTTTGATTTGGAAAAGTTCCATGAATGTTTTAAATAAGTTAGACATTAAATTCGCGCCGTGATCCGATAGGATTGCGCTTGAGACACATAATATTGTTATGACTTGTTGGCACAATGCCTTGGCAATGTCTAGCGATGTTGTTTGTATTAATAGTATTGCGATACTGAGTGAGCCTACTGAATAAGTCCATAACCGTTAATATATATTCGTATCCCTTTTTGGTCTTCGGTAATGGTCCAAGTATGTCGATAGCGATTTTGTCGAACGCTTTTGCCGGTGAATCTATGATAATCATGGAAGCTCGGTCTTTGAGGCAAACTAATTTGTTCGTTTGGCAATCGTAACAATATTGAATTGCCTTCTAAATATCATCTCTGATGTTTTCCCAATAGTATTGGAAAATTAATCGTTGATATTTTTTGTGATTCCTTTGTGTCCACCGATTGTGGAACCGTAGAATTATTTCATGATCGATTGTCTATTGGCTGGCGGTGGGACAGAGATGACCTTCACAAACAGTAATGATTATTTCTGAGATATATGTGTGTGACCTTAAGGATGTTCCTCTGTTATATCGATTTAATGTCATCGACTTGAAATTTTTACAGCCTGTTAGTGTTTATCCCCAAAACGTGTGTGCAAAGATTCAATGAGATTAGGAGCCTCGTTGTCGAGATATTAAATGTTTAAAAAAACATTATTTAACATGCGTTCTTATGGGCGCACACGAAAAACAGGTTCCAATCGTTCTGTAATTCACGAACTCGAAATGCCAGCACCTTTTAAAAATTATATGACCTAGATCTATATATAATAAAACCGTGTGCGAAAGCTCACCTTAATAAGGAGAATTTTCGTTGAGTAATTAAATGTAATATGTTTAAAATGCTGAAAAAAAACGGGCGTTCGCTGTCGATTTTAGACGCGACGGACAATGTTGCCGAACTCAACTTGTCGAATCAGGCTTTTTTTTCAGAATAAAACCCTGCAATTTTTTTAGCGTCTTTTCATAGTATATGGCATAAATAATAACTTATAAAATGTGCGTTATGATCCCTCTATACATTTTGGCAAGGGAAAAATAGAAACAATGAAAATTTCGCTCTTTTTGTGCTTCAACTCTAAACGCTGCTCAAACTATACATAATAGAGGAAAATTGCTCATAAATCATTTTGTCGGTAACTAAATTCTCTACAAAAAAGTCCGCGACGGCATATATCTAAAGTTAATTATTGAGGCGTGGGAGGCGTCCAAAGTTGTAAAAATAATTTTAAAAAAAATCATTTCAAGTAGGTGGCTTTATTTGAATTTAGTTCTAAATAAAGTTTTTTGGGCGGTAATGACTTTCTCGTTGTGCCCAGTTAACGTATGAATTTTTATGCATTTTTAATTAAATGCTAACGCGGTAATATGTAATTTAACATCTAATGGGTCTACTATTCTGCGATTTTACAAAAATCACACTTCATCGTCACGCCACTTCGTACACCTCTCACTCATCCGCTATTGACTTTTTATTTATACCGTCGCGGACTTTTTTATAGAAAATTTAATACTCTACAAAATATTTATTGGGCAATTTTCTCTATCTTGAATAGTTCGGACAGCGTTTGGAGTTGAAGCTCGGAAAATGTGAATTTTTAATTTTTTTTTTGTAACATAAACGTTAATATTTCAAAAACTCACAGGAGTATATTACTATAATTTTTATACGTGGTTATTAATGCCACTTACTATCGAATAGCATTGAAACGAAACCTCAAAGTTCTAATTCTGATTTCGAGAAAATAAATTAACTGGTCGAGATAAGTGAGGATTTGACGTTGGCACCACTGAGCCCTGCCTGTGTATAAGCATAGGGACCCCCCTCGGACGACTCGTCCCACAAACAAACAGAGGAACATCCTTAAGAATGTTTTTATATTGGTCCACATTAATGTGTCGATAATTTTAGGATCTTTCGAGAGTATGTAGGAGTATACGGTATTCCTGCGCAGAATTTAATGTAGTGCTTGTAGACATTTCTGGATCTTATATAAGCTAAAGTTGTCCGTTAATTTTTTTTTTTTTTTGAAAATCATAGAGATGTACACTGGAAATCGCTTAACTGCCCGCTTTAGGGTGGATAGGAGAGGAAAACGGGCAGTTAACCGTCTCCCTCACGCTGTCGCAGAGCGCTCCGAGGCTGTGCTCTAGGGAGGGGTGCGAGCTCGTGTCAGGACAGGTTTGCAACAGAGTGGGGGGAGGGGGGCGACATTAGTGAGTGTGACAGTCCGAGTGGCGGAGACAGAGCTGGGAGGCTGCAGTTAAACGGCATGCAGTTAACCGAGTTCCAGTGTAGTAGTTTTCCCCGTGCTTTGTTGCGAATATTCTTCTAACTTGTGGTTTATCTCTTAAAAGTTCTGCTTAGTTGTTTTTTTCTTTTTCGAGTAACATGTTAAATACCGTTGTGTTCATGACAAAGTCGGCTGCTAAGTGCGCTATATTGTCTTGTCGTGACAAGACGTTTTGCTGTGTTACTGAAATGTTTTCTTCGATGGCTGTGTTTTCAGATGTTGCGCTTTTAGTTTTTGGTGTTTTTTTTACCGGTGGTATCGTGAAATTTCGTCACTGTCGCTGTCTTCCACTTCTTAGTTCACCTCTTCACTTTTTTTCATCTGACTGTCTTAACACCTACTTGCCACGGTATCTACTTCTGACAAGGCTCAAGATTTTTGTGATGTGTTTGACTCGCTATCTAGCCATCCCCGTGGCTATCCGGTATTCTCGTTGAATGCAACTACATCAATTGATGTACTTAAAATGATAAATGCCATGTCTTCTCTTTCTCTTACATCCGGTCCAGATCGTGTTTTCATTTTCGGAATGCGTAGGGCTTCCATGATTATTGCTGAACACCTGGTGCTGTTGTTTGACCTTTCTATTGCGAAGTGTCACTTCCTGAGGTGGAAATGGGCTTTTATTCGGCCTCTCTCTAAAATAAAGACTCAATTGTCACCGTCGGACACTCGCCCGATTGCAAATCTGTCTGAGGCTTCGAAACTACTTAAGCGTATTGTTAAGAACCAGATTATGAATTTTGTCGAGTCAAATAATGTCTTTGACAGTAGGCAATCGGCTTATCGTTGTGAGTTCAGCACTCAGATTGCTTTAGTTAAAATTTGTGACGATGTAAGAGAGGCTATCGATAGAGGTCGATTGACGATTCTCGTGCTTTTTGATTTTAGCAAAGCATTTGATACGGTGTCTCATGTGCATCTTCTTCGCAAACTTAAGTTGATCGGTTTCTCCTATCTTACTTTGCACTGGATTTTCTCCTATCTCTCTGACCGATCTCAAGCTGTTGTAGACGATGAAGGAGATTGCTCGAAATGGTTGAACACCACCATGGGCGTGCCGCAGGGTTCTGTTCTGGGTCCCATTTTATTTTCCTTATTCATTAATGACATTGCTGCTGATTTGCGTTACTCCAACCATATGATTTTCGCTGACGATACGGAAATTTATCTGAGTTGTGAGCCTCATGAGTTAAGCGAGGCCTTAATGTTGATCAGTAGGGATGTCAATGTCATATTCGATTTTTCTACGACAAATGGCCTGAAATTGAATATTTCGAAGTCGAAAATTATGATCCTCGGAAGTAATGCGCGGATTCTTCGTATGGATCTCGGCGCATTACCGTGCCTCTCCCATAATAACACACCGCTGCCGTACGTGAGTGAAGAGCGCAATCTTGGTGTTTTCATCTCGTCAAATCTGTCGTGGAATCGGCACGTCTCAGAAATCTCACGCAAAGTTATTTGACTCTGCATAAGCTCAAATTTCATCGGAATTCTCTGCCGACTGAGTTGCGAATCAAGCTTATTACCAGACTTATCTTCTCTCATCTCGATTATTGTTGCCTGATTTATCACAATTTTACAGATGAGCTTAATGCGAAATTGCAGCGATTAGTAAATATGTGCATTCGTTTCATTTTCGACTTGCGTAGCGATGTGTACATCACTCCGTACCGTCACAGACTGAGATGACTGTCCATAAAAAATCGACGGTTATATTTTAAGGACATTCTAGTTTATAAGATTCTTCATGCGAGTTTCCCAGAATATATTCGTGGGCTATTTTGTGGAGTTTATGAGGTGATGCGTAGGTCAACCAGACTCCTTTTGCATACGTTTCACATTCGAGCACACCGTACTACTACATATCGTAATTCCTTTAGCAATTCTGCGTGTTACCTATGGCACTCTCTTCCGGCTGCAGTCGTTTCCGCGCCATCGCTTATTGCGTTTAAAGGCCGGCTTTTTGATCATTTATTCCGATCGGAGAGCTCAGTCTGGCGGTGACTTAGTGCAATAGAGCACAAATTAAATTAAATTAAATTAAATTTAACTATATAAATTAACAATGGATCCGTTAATTTTTGATTAGTTAGGTTCCAGAGTTATGATTTAAATTTAAGTCAAGTTAAAATAATCTCAGTTCAGTTGTAGTTAGTTTATCTTATGTACTCAATTCAGTATACTTTTTATTGTTTGAGCATTGTATTTCCTTGCATTATAAAAAATTTTCCCCAAAGTGTATACTAGGGCATAATAAAAATTATCTATGTATTTATCTGTTTCTTTCACTCACACGCGCACGCGCACGCGCACACACACGCGCACACACGCGCACGCACACGCACGCACGCACGCACGCACGCACGCACACACACACACGCACGCACACACACACACACACACACACACACACACACACACACACACACACACACACACACACACACACACACACACACACACACACACACACTTTTACTCTCTCACTCTCATTCCCACTGCATCACGTCAATGTAACTCTAATGTAAGGGAAGAGATGGTTAAAGGGAATGAAATGAATGTCCACTCGTATTTGAAACGAATATCGAGTGAAAATTCATTTTTATTAAAAGGAATCATGAATTTAAAATTCCATCGTATTCAAAAAAAAATCGAGTGGAAATTTAGTCAGACCTGAAAATAAAATAAATAACGAGTGGATTTCCACTCGAACCGGAGACAGCGTTCAAATGGTTTCCCCACTCCACATTCAGTACCGAAGTAAACAAGGAGTGGGAATCCATTCGTCACTCGAACGCGAAATAAATACAGAATGAAAAATCTCTTGTCACTCGTGCGCGAAATAAATGGCGAGTGGAAATTCACTTGCCACTTATACCCGAAATAAATAACGAGTGGAAATTCACTTGTCACTTATACCTGACATAAATGACGAGTGAAAATTCACTCGTTACTTAAACACGAAATAAGTAAGAAATAAAAATCCACTCTCCACTTAATCGTGAAATAAGTAGCGAGTGAAAAAGTATTTTGTATTTTAATGATGTATTTAAATACTTTTCTATTCGAGGCTGCCTATCACTGGATGCAAGGTTTGAGCGGGAGAGTGGTTGATAGTGAGAGCGAAGTTGATAAAGCTGGCGTGAGAATGGTATGCTTGGGAAAGAGGTTTTGGGTTATAGGACGGGATCGTTACACTCTTAAAAAAATTTCGATAATTTTTTTTCAATTACCATTTATATTTTACAGTCGGGAGTTTTTTTTAAAATTATTTATTATTTTCCTTTGTATTGTATTTATTTTATTTTCCTTTGTATATGTAATTACCGTGATTTTATTAGTGTCGAGAAATACTTCGGGAGAATATAATATGCTGTCGAAATAGTTAAACCGCATTGAGATGATTAAATGAACGCAAGGTTCACCGATGTCGTGATAATTTTAGGAGAATTACCAGAGACTTCAACTTTGAGCACGTGTTATACGGTACATTATTGCGTCAAGACTCAGGAATAACCATTCCTTTTCCTCAAGTTTGACCGAAAACTCCGAGAGAGAGCACGCGAGAAGAGCTGTCTGAGAGGTGCTGCCGCCGCCGAGTAGCGCGAAAAAATTTAAACAATATTTTCCCAACATACGCAACAATATATGGTTATATTTTTATGTATTTTTTGCATCAGAATTATTACAAAGTATTTGTTCCGTAAAAGTGTTTCATCTTCCCCAATATGCACCTGATCACACACACTGATGACCACAAACAATGGCCAATAGTTGCAGAATCGCTGTGTCAAATATCGTCCCGCGATTTCGAGGCATTCGAAGAATATTGACGCGTCATCGGAAACTTTATCGATTAGCTGATCACAGGGATACTCGCAACTCCCGTCTTTTTATCCTACGGGGAGTTGAGGTTTGAAAATGAATGAATTGGAAATTATAAAAAAAGTCCATCGCAATATTATTGCTGGCAATATCGTTTAAAACAAAAAATAGCTCAGATGCTCTGCCTTATGCCCGGAGAATTGTTCGGCAGTGCTCAGAGCTTCACTGTGAATTCGTGCGTCGGGTTCCTACGGGCTCCTGCACACCAGGGTGGCAAGCGACGGGCGATATCTAATGAGAGCATTGCTTATTTTGAAAGGATACCTTCGGTCCGTCGATGGTAGGTATCAATTCATGAAAAAAAGTCCACTGATCAATTTTATTGCAAAATATCTTCTTTGCAAATCATGAAAAATTATTTTAGAAAATTACAGACGGGTCAAAAACTTGAAAGAACTGAAAAAAAATAATTAATTTTCTTTTAGTCTGGGTATTTTTTGCTTGAATTTTTGGGTAACCGAAGCATTTTGCCCCCGCTCATTCGTTTGCGGGCGGGAAAAGGCCACTTTGCGCCAACTTTACATGCATGAATAGACATACTTTTGGTGCAGGTTGGACAAAAAGTAAATTTTCATGTATTTTCATTTAACGATAAGTGCAATAATACTACATAAGGTATTTAAAAACCAAAAAGTTTCCTGGGAAGTACTCCATTTAATCAGTAATTTCTGAAGGCTATAGAATTTTAAGTGATTATTTCACTTAAAATTCTAGTGGGAGAAAAAAATCCATCCTTAATTTTTGATAAAAACCCATGTCATCCTTATGTGAAAAAGTAAGGCTTGGGGGGGGGGGGGGGGGGGGGGGGTTAAAATTGGGAATATAAATAAAGTTTTTTTTATTTCAAAATCTGATAGTTCAGGAAAAAATATTTAGTATGTATTTTTTATTTTTTTATTTGAATCAAAATTGCCCTTAATATAACAAATTGAAAAATATAACATTATGACGTCACACATGTTACGCTATATCTATCAAAATCCGTGAAATTAAATTGCCTATAACAGGTGCATCTGTCATTTTTAACGAAAAATAAAAAATACGTCCTCATTATTTTTACTTACTCTACATTATGCGCCCCAGTGATTGAAAAAAAAAATTCATTCATACCCTAATTGACATAGAGAGCTGAGATTTTTAGAGTATTTTTTTATATTTATTTTGGATGCATTCGAGAGGTGGAAGGTGAAAAACTCGTAAACAGGTGGCCTAACGAACACCCTAATATATATTGTCACGTATTTTGGGTACACAATCAAAGCGGGGAAAGGTGATAAGGGGCATTAAACGCCGATGAATCAATAAAAAATATCCAAATGTAAAAAACGTCCAAATGTAAAATATCGTAACGAAATGAGTGACGAAGGGAACGCAATGGAATAATGGAGTCAATATAGAACCATGTGAGAACCGTTCGACTAATGGTCACTTGACTTGCTGTGTTACGAGGGACTCGGGGAAGAATAAGCGAGGGGAGGAACACGAACTTAACTCTAATACGACATTACATTTTAATCATCAACATTTTTTTCCATTCTCTCTAATCGCGAGAGATATTAAAATATATAAATGAAAAAAAGAAAAACAAAACCGAAGGCTAGCCCGGAGACGGCGATAATAAAATCAGACTTATACTTTCTCTCTTTTCTCGACCACGCGGTCGGGCTTCCTCTCTCCTTGCTAGTTTTCTTTCTTCCTCGATCTCTTGACTCTCTTTTCAGGGCCTTTCTTACACAAAACTTAGGACTCTTACTTGCGACTCTATATAATAGGTTTTCAAAAATCCCGTTCACACGTTTTTATAAATTCTCTATCGTGTCTCTACTCATGAATGCTCTTCGTACATTGATCGGTACGATATTTCGTGATTTTTTAGCTTGAAATTTCAATATTTGATGGTAGTAGGACAACACGTGCTGGGCAAGTATATTGATGAATTATCGATCGGGATAATAGGGTATGGCGCCGTGGGCGGGAGAGGGGTGGAGATAATGAGGTATTAGGGACAGTGGGTTGGGAGATGGTATTGCTATGCTGTATGCGGGTCGAGTGTCGAGTTGAACGAGTAGACCAGGCAACAGAAAATAAAAATCGGCTTCGCGACAAAAATACGACCTGAAAACTAATTGTGCCACAATTTAAAATATAGTTCATAGATGAAAATGTACATGTTTCAAACTCTCAATTTGTTGTAGGTTTTTATTAACGATGTTTAAAAGCGAAAACCCCGGTTTTTTTTTTTTAAGTTTTTCGCTTCTAGGAAGAAAACTAATAAAGCAATCATCGTACTCCAATAAGAAAAGTTGTAGAGAATTTAAAAACTTTTAAAATGAGCTCTTAAACGACTCGATCGTGGTATTTTTGACCGAGAAAAACTAAAAAAAAACCCATAAAAATAGGGGTTTTTCAAAATTCATAACTCCGCCAATTTACAAGTTGTAGCATAGGCCTTTCGCGAAATAGTAGTGAAATAACATGTAGATAACGTGGGCGAAAGATAGGCGCTGTTAGATAAGTAGTTCTTGCACAATTGCATATTGCATTTCTTTGTGCATCATCTTGCATAGGCCATCCTTGCTCGACAAGTGGTCCGATCTTAATCTTTTAAACGGATTTTTAAAGTAGACTATGCGTACTAAAAATCTTTTATTCATAATATGTCCTTACTTGGCGTTGAAATAGGTGAAAAATGGATCCAAACATAGGACTTAACGTCCGAGCGCGTGAAAGTAGCCGAGTGGAGGGGGTAGTCTACCAGCGACGGAGAAGCGTTGTATAATAAATACTGAAGTTGATATTGCAAAGTTTTCTTAGAGTATTCGATTGTAAGTGTATTTTTGGATTCTTCTTCAGGTACACAGGCCAGATAGTTCCCTACATTTTCACTCTGAGAAAACTTTGCAATATCAACTTCAGTATTGATTATTCATGAAATCCGATGACAGATTTAGTTTCCGCATATTGAGGTACTCCAAATTGAGCAAAAAAAATCATTAAAATTGCTCCACTAGTTGTCAAATAATGAAATTCAATGGTCATTAATATTCATCGCGCGCCTCTACTACTATACACAATGCTCCCCCCCCCCCCGCTGGTGGACTACCCCCTCCACTCGGTTACTTTCATGCGCTCCGACGTGTAGCCCTATGTTTGGACGCATTTTTCACCAATTTCATCGCTAAATAACGCCATATTATGAATAAACGATTTGTAGTACATACAGCCTACTTAAAAAATCTGTTTGAAAGATTAAGATCGGACCACTTGTCGAGCTAGGATGGTTTATGCAAGATGATGCACAAAGAAATGCAATATACAATTGTGCAAGAACTGCTTATCCAACGGTACCTATCTTTCGCCCGCGTTATCTACATGTGATTTCACTACTATTTCGCGAAAGGCCTACGCTGCAACTTGTAAATTGGCGGAGTTATGAAGTAAAAAAAAAAAAACCTATTTTTATGGTTTTTTTTCTTAGTCAAAAATACCACGATCGAGTCGATTAAGAGCTCATTTGGAAGGTTTTTTTAATTCTCTGCAACTTTTCTTGCTGGAGTACGATGATCGCTTTATTAGTTTTCATCCTAGAAGCGAAAAACTAAAAAAAAACCTACCAAAAATTGAGAGTTCGAAACACGTACGTTTTCATCTATGAACTATATTTAAAATTGTAGTACAGTTAGTTTTCGGATCGGATTTTTGTCACGAAACAATCTGTTCCTGGTCTAGAGATCATCGGGCGTTGGTGTAAATAAGCGTGGGGTGGTACGGGAAGATTGATGAGCGAGGGGAGCTAACGAGAGATGGCCCCAGCGTACGGTTTTCAGTGTCACATCTGGTTTTGCAACGAGTCTCGTCAAAGCGGTGTATGTATGGGTTTTCCTTTGTGTTGTTGGCACGTATGAGTGCTTCTAAATACACGGACTCTGCCTGCAGTACTATAATTCTTATGGTGTCTAATTTGATTTCCTCTCCTTACATGCTGTGACTTGGGGACATCTTAGTTCGAGGTCTTCGATGCCTTCGGGAGTGGTGACAGTCATTCGACTACTTTTTAGAGCCCCCTAAAAATGAATGTGATCTCCATGTTAACTGATGGCTCACTGGCTAATATTTCAGAATTTTTGTAGACTTCCAAGAGCTCTTTCTAAGGGATGTTTTCATGGCAAGGGTGAAAGGGGTCTTGATGGTGTCTTTGGCTTGAGGGTGGTAGCAATGGGTGAAAACGAGGTATAGGGCGAATTCTTCTGACTGCTTTGGTGACTGTTGCTTGATGACGATCTCGATGAAGAAGTGATATTATAGTGGCGTGGTATGCGTGCTGTTTCGGTCATTCGGACAATTCTTAATACTCTTAAACAAACTGTATTGTCGATTATTTAACGAAAAGGCAGATGCCCACTGATGGATCTGTGGTGGACAACGAGGAAGTGCCGACGCAATGTCACAATGTGTGTGTATGCATGTATGTATGTGTATACATATGGGGCATTCCACGTCAGATCGACCTGATCGAAAACCTGACCCTCAGAATTAGTTTAAAATTTCTGAAAACATTCTGTTACTTGTCGAGGATATTTGTGATTTTTTTAGATATTTATTCGACGATGTTTAGACGTTAGCATTCGATATAATATATGCGGGAATCGAGAATTTCCGAAGTTCAATTAAGTATAACTCAAAAACTGTTGATTATATAAAAAAAAGTTTAATATAAAAGAAGTTTCAGTTCTGAGTGAACTTTGACGCCAATACATGCAAAAATTTATCGAGTTCACTGAAAGTTCTTGAAAATTCAAAAAATATTAGTTTTTGAGATTTTTCAAAAACGGTTTAATTTTTTTCGCTAAAAATTTTAGAGGATATTCCTCTCTTAGTGATCAAAAACTTATGTAAATTTCATCATGGGCCGGGATTCGGTTTCGAGGTTACGAGCTTTTTCTTTCACAGTTTTCGTAAAAGCTGTCATGTCGTGTCGTCCTATCGTCGAAATCATATGAAATAATACCAAAACTTCGAAATTACATCTCGGTCCATGATGAAATTTGTACAAGTTTTTGAACACTAAAAGAGAAATATCCTCTAAACTTTTTAGCGAAAAAAATTAAACCGTTTTTTGAAAAATCTCAAAAACTAATATTTTTTGAGTTTTGAAGAACCTTCAGCGACCTCGATGAATTATTGCATATTTTGCCGCTAAAGTTCACTCAAAACTGAATCTTTTTTATATGTAACTTTTTTTACATAATCAGTAGTTTTCGAGTTATACTTAATTGAACTTCGAACTTTCTCGATTTCCGCATATATCATATCAAATGCTAACGTTAAACGTCGTCGAATAGAAATCTAAAAAAATTTTAAATATTCTCGACAAGTAACAGAAAGTTTCCACAAAGTTTAAACTAATTCTGAGAGAGTCAGGCTTTTGATCGGGTTGATCTGACGTGGAATGCCCCATATATATTGCGATGTTATGGTAAATGTCTATCTCAAAAAACACATTGCAATGGGGAACGATGGGGGCGCATTCAAATCTGACGTAATCGATACCAACATTTTTAAATACGGAGTGACGTTTATTTTCAAAATTTAATGCATTCTCGTGGTCAGGAGTTTTCATTACTTCCTTCCGCATTCCTAACACATTTATAAATCGAATGAATTCGCCGTACGTAAAAGAACTTATATAACTTGTAAAACGCATATCAGTTATCAACGTGATTTAAAATTTTCAGCGAGATGAAACGTCGAACACATCGACGCCGACAAAGCTGTTGCCAATCGATCAGATAATAACGAATATCGCATCTACGCCATTAGACTCGTATCAACAGAACGTTCAAACACCAGACGATGAAACTGTTCCACCAATAGCAAACACGGGAGACAGCAGCATATCTGCCGAAGCTTCACGTCGATCATCGACATCGACCCAAAACACTGATACCATGACGCCAGTTAATTTATCGAACGATTTCTTGGAAAGTCACGAAATTTCTCCTAGGTTCCTGCCAAACAGTGACAGTACAACACTGTTACACGATGAGACCGAAATCTCGATGCCTGGTGAAGATGAATCGTCGGAAAATCCCTATAATCTCGAAAATTCTCAGCCAAAAGTTTTAAATCAAAATGCTCTGCCTAACTCGCCGATGTCGCAGAAAAACGAGGACTTGATTTCCATCGAAGCATCGGAAATGGTATCTCAGGAGACAATAGTTCTACAGGATATGAGTCCCGAAAACGGGCCTTCATACGAAAATACATCCCCGATGACGAGCAACGACATCGCAACACCAAGCGCAGCTCTGCCCATGAGGAAAATCTCGCGTTTCCTCGTTAGTCCCGTTGCTGAGAAACAATTGTTATCCGCCGAGACGGAATGTCACGAGGCACTCCAGGTAGTGGAAACATCGGGCAATCGTTCTGAAATCGATACGAGAGTTTTAGATTTGCAGTCAACGTCGATTTCATCGGAAATCATTCAACAAACATCGCAAATGTCACAAGGAGTGCAGACGTCGAGCCAGCTGCAGTTGTGCGCAACACAGTCGCAACAATTTCTGGAGCAGATTCCACGTACAAGTAGTACCACAAACATTATGCAGGAAAACGTTTCAATTCAAAGTAACCAACAGCAGCAAGTGCAGGTAATTCAAGGGATTGTTCACGCGCAGACAAGTACGACAACAGGCCACCAGCAGAAAATTCAACAGACTCAGGAATTGCAGGATGTTTCCGTTTCACTGGCTCCGTTTGAGGTGCAAGTTGGGCTCCCGCAGCACACCACTGTACAACAACAACAACAGCAACAGAATCAGCAACAACCCGCCAAACAGCAGCTCAATGTTCAGCAACAACCGCCACAAAGCCAGGAATATATTCAGCAACAAGTGCAACAACAGGTGCAACATATGCCACAGCAACAACCACATCAACATACCCAACAATACGCGAATCTTTCTGGGCACATGCAATATATGCAGGATGATCATAATCGTCGTGTATCAAACATTTCAACAATCTCAACTATGTCGATAGATTCTCAGTTCTCGGAAAGCGCTCCTGGCCCTTCATCCTTGATAAACATACAACACTGCATTATGCAAGATTCTTTAGCACAGAATGCTGGGCAGACTTTGCTGCCCAATGCCGTTGATCAGAATCAGCATCAAAATGCGGCTGCACTGACGTTGCATCACTGTGGCGGGATTTCAACAACTGTACAACAAGTACTTCCAGTTCAAACAACAGCAATAGTGAATCAGAGCTCCATGCATCAGTTGCAAGAAACAACGCCAAAAGTAAAGAGCAAAGAGGTTTCGTCAACGCTTCCCGATCTTGCCCAAAATCTTGCCAACATACTGTCAAACCCGAAGACAAAATCTTCGACACCTCACACTATTGCAGGCCAGCAACATGAACAAAGCATCGTACAACAGCAACAACAGCAGCAAAATTTACAACATCCCACATTGCATTCTGAGCAATATTTCCAACCGATACAGCCTGAAATTTCCGTACCACCGACTTTCACAAATATTCATCAGCAACCGCAGAGTTTTCAGTGCTCACAACAAGCGCAGCAAGTTCAGCAGCCGAGTGTCCTCGTCCAAACACAACATGCTGGTGCACAGCTACCATCGAATTACTTGAATCAACAACAGCACTCTCAACAACCGTTATTAAATCTGCAACCAATTCAGCAGTCTTTGCCGGTGCAACAGGGAGTTCATTCAACTGGGGGAAATCAGCAACAGATAGAAATTGCCCAACAACAACAAAATCACCAACAGCAATTTTTGGGAAAGAATTTACAGCAGAATCACGGCCAGGGTACTTTAACTGGTCAGAGCCAATGGGTCATGTCTCAGTATCCTGCCACCGGGCTATCGGGAACTGCACATCCAGCAGTTCCAACATCAACTGGTTCTACGATTAATAGTATAGATTTGGGAAAATATCCTTCCGGTCAACAATCTTTGCTGGTGCATTACGTTCAACCGGTACAGACAACACAGATGCTGCAATACGTCGGGGAGATACAGCAGACCCAGCAACATATGCCTTCGCAGATTCAACAAACAATAGTTGAACAAATTGAGAGTTTACCGGTCAGTGAACAGCAACAGCAACAACAACCGCAGCAGAATCTAAAACTGAAGTTGCCAGAACATCATGTGACAAACATCATGCAGGACTACGTGGAATGTCACGTCGATGGAAGTCACGCAAGCAGGTATGATATATTTCAATATTTTATTCTGGGACTCGTGAGTTCTCGATAAACTTGTATATCCGAATTTTGGGTCAAATTGCTCAGTTTTTTTAAAACGTTCTTGTAACCCGGAAATTTCGAAAACCCCAAAAATTTCAGGGACGCAACAAATCCATGAAAACTTCAATATTTCCAGAAGACCCAACAACTCCGCTGAAACGCAACAATTTTGGGGCAACCCCAATATTTTGAGAGAATCCGAAAATTTTGAGAAAATTTGACAATCTCTAAAAAACCGAAAGACAGGAAATATCTTCCGAAAACTCGCAATTTTCGGAACGTCTCTTGCTATGAGCTATTAGTCCCAGAATACCACATAGTTTTCGCCCTAAAGGCAATATGGAACAGACTCCAATGGTGACAAAGTCACGTTTCCAAAAAACTGAACCTAGGCTTTCATGCCGAATAAAAACACAATTCACTGTTTCTATTATTGGATCAATATTAATTGTTATCTTAACTAGGATCGCAGATGGAGAAAATCTTATTGGTATTGGAAATCCTATTTTTGTCATGCATAAAACTATCAATCCCGTTTCTGGCACTGTCCGTAGCGATAACTCCGATTCCTCTAATCTAGGTAGCGAGAATCTCAATATTGTCACTCTGATACCGACAACCCTGTTCTTCATACCCGGACCGCGTATTTGTCACTCTCAATTCTAAGCAATCGGAGTTGGCTATTTTTAATAATAATCCCGTTTTCATCATTGTAGATCGCAACAACTCCGTGTTAGTCACTCTAGATAGGGAAACCCAGTTTTAGGGTCTTCTAATGATGAACAATTGCCCTGTTTTCATCACTCTAGTTCGTGAGAGCCCAATTTTTTCGTTCCTAATATCGAAAATAGTTTAAGGTTTCATTACTTTTTCGAGAAAGCCTGACATTTTTTGGGGGGACCCAGTTTTTTTTTTTTTTTTTTTTCGGAAAAACGGGTTTTTTCTTTGCCAAAACTCGTGTCAGGTGGTGTGTCCAGCCATAAATACTGTACCAGTCATAGGCAGAGTATAAAAAATCATGGAGCTGTCTCTCACATACATGATGCATCCATTAGAGTGCCCAAGACTAGTACAGTACCTACGACTGGACTCACTATCTTACTTCAGGTTTTACAAACAAAAATAAATATTTTTTTCTGGAAAAATCAGCTTACCACGAAAGAATAAGGTTTTCATAAAAAATTATTTTTTTCCGAGAAATTCGAGTATTCGCAAACAATTGAAGTATTCCCTAAAAATTCAAGTTTTCCCAAAAAAAATCCAGGTACATACCCGACTTACAACCGTTAGTTGAACCGAAGCCCAACCAAACTTGACAATGTTAGGAACCCCCACACCTCGATTAATTTGATTCTTATTATTTTCGTTCTCCAGTAATTCTATCTCATATTAGTAATAAATTATTTCTTAAACATGATTAACTGCAATCAAATTATTACAGACGCACGAGCTCCGACTGTCAGTTAATTTTCTCGGAGATCGAGAGCTCGAGTCACGACGCGACACCTGAGCACAACATCGTTGAGTCCACTGATTCGATTCTTTACACTCACCATCAATCAGCCCAACAACAGCCACAGCAATTGCAGCATCGAAAGCTCAGTCAACAAAATTCGATTGAGAAAACTCTAGAAGTTGCCTGCAACGTTGTGGCCACCGGAGGTCCTCAAACCATCGCAGATTTGCAACAAAAGCTCGTCCAGTTGACTAGTCAACCGTCGGAATCACTGAACGTCGGTACCCCGCCGATCAGTCATCCTTCTACCCCACATGGCTATCCGATCGGGTTAGCTCCGTATGACACCTATATGCATTCCCTACAGCCGAAGTTCGTCAACATCGGCGTGCCGGTTACGTCCACTCAATGCTTGGTAAGATTTTATTCTTTTTCAAACGGAATTAATCTCTAGGTTATGTTTTAACCTGACTTGGCACCATTTTTAAACCCGTGTGTTTCTCTGGGAAATTTTGTTGAACGGCTAAACCGATTTTCATAAAACTTAACTTTATTCATAAAACTTTTGATACTTAACTTGGGGACGGAGAGCATGGAAAATCTCTTGGACAACCAATGAAAATAATAGACGCTAAAAAGCGTACCCAAAGATTAGGGGATAATCCGATTTTATTCGAATTTGATGCCTGGGCACTTCTGCGGTCGGTTAATTCGAATTCCATGTCGAAAATACGTAATTCAAAGTAGCTTGTTAATGTTATGAATACCGTTTTAATAACTATATTAAAACGTAGTTCAGAAAAAAATTGAAGATAACTATACTAATAAGAAAGAAGGTATCAGACGATTTTAAGAGCCCTGACTACAATGTAAAAGTATCCTTTTTGTGGCCCACCTGAAGCAAAGCATTCTGTGACTCTTACAGTCGCAAGATGGCTTAACCATTAACCGAATGATACGCGTCGTCCAGCAACCTCGTGCTTCGGGCACATTATGCTGTGGGGAGCTGCATTGCTACGCCCACTATCCCCTATATCGCGGTCTCCCCTACTGCGATAGTATATATTATAATTCCAACATAAAAAAAATAAGTGAATGTCATAGACACCTGTAAACAATATATTAATAATTAAACCGAGTGATATCGAGTCAATCCGGATGAAGTTTCGAAAAGCCCATAGCGCCGATTAATTTGAAATTGTGTATACTCATGTATTTGGACTCGCTGATCACGAATATGATAGTGAAAATACCCACAAATTTGATTTTAAAGGTCAAAACTTAACAAAAATTGACTTTCAAAAAGTTTTTCTATTTTATTTTGATAAGTGTTGATTTTAAAGAAAAATGTTTTGTACAAAAGTTGTAGTCTATAAAAAGATCTATCTTTTATGTTTCATGCAGTTTTTGTCTAAAACCTTTTTTTTTTTAAGGAAAATGGGATAAGGCTCCAATAAGTACATATTGTCAAAACTCCATGAGATTCGATATTGTCTATTTACGCACTTCGCCGCAGGATGTTTGAAGCTTGGTCTTTGAAAATCATGTTCTTTTTTTCCTTGTTTTGTATTTTATTTTTTTTTTGGGTTTTATTTGATTTGTGTGTGTAATCGTTTGAATAAATAGTTTAAAACATAAAAATTTACGTTTGTGGCAGTCGGGGGGGAGGGGGGCGGAACCCCCCGCCGGGGCTTCGCCCCTGGACCCCGGTGGGCCGCCCACACTCACAAACACACACACGCACACACGCATGCATAAATACACGTGCATAAAACAACGTCCAACAAACATATAGCGCGATGAATGGAGCATATTTCCATTTTCCTTGAAAAAAAATGGTTTCAGACGAAAACAGTATAGAACATAAAAGATAGATCTTATTATAGGGTACAAATTTAGTACGAAACATTTTTCTCTAAAATCAACACTTATCAAAATAAAATGAAAAGAACTTTTTAAAAGTTAGTTCTTGTGAGTTTTGACCTTGAAAATCAAATTTGCGGGTATTTTTACTATCATATTCGTGATCGGCGAGTCCAAATAGATGAGTATACAAAACTTCAAATTAATTGGAGGTATGGGCTTTTCGGAACTACACCCTACAATCCTTATATTATGACATTCATTCTATTTCTATAAGTGTTGTCTGGCACAATCACTAAAGTGTCGATAA
This sequence comes from Rhorus exstirpatorius, assembly GCA_963564615.1. Taxonomy (NCBI): domain Eukaryota; kingdom Metazoa; phylum Arthropoda; class Insecta; order Hymenoptera; family Ichneumonidae; genus Rhorus; species Rhorus exstirpatorius. The sequence goes on along the minus strand of OY751317.1, from coordinate 7,518,789 downwards.
AGTAATGCGAACTTCGCAGGTTCGAACCCAAATTCATGACAAAAGTGCATTCAACGGAAATTGAATATTACGTGTATTAATTTTTTGAAAATTTATGTTTTTGGTGTTATAAATTATAATTCCCGATGATTAGAAATACGCGCAATTTCGTTGCGTTAAGTGTCGGAAAATTTTGAATTACACTAAAAATCGTAAGAAATAATTCACGTTATTTATCTGGGCAGAATACTTTCATCCTAAAATTTTTTACCACGTTTTATGTTCTTTATAAAACCATTTGTAGGAAGAATTAATGACACGAATAAATCATACTTATATTCTTCGTTCGAAAGGTATATTTATAAAATTAGTCCGTGAATGATTTTGAAATTTTTCACGTGGTACATGTAAAGACTTCCTTAGTTTTATTATAGATACCATTTATCCTCATATAGGTTGCACACTTCAGCATGCAAAAAGTCGGGATATTTTCATGTTTTCTCTTTTAAGTATAAGTGCTATTTTTTTTAAACAATTGCTCACAGTTTATGCAAGTCTTGCAGAACGTACAGTTTTCATTGTTAATACCACAAAATGGTGTAGAGATACGTGCAAAATCGTGGTGCCTACAAAAAAAATCCAGTCATTTTTTTCACGACATAGCTTGGTTTCGATTCAATAAATTGACCTCAAAATTTTACATCATTTACCAGTAGTACATTTATCACACCACGCACGATTTTTATCAAAATTTTTAAATATGGAATTTGCAGTAATGTAATCTACTTTAGTCACCTGCTATATAGCATATCAGTGCGAGAGAGGTTCCACTGTCGAGCACCGAATAAGCGCGAGAGATGAACCGCTGACGCTAACTCGTGATCAAGAGTTCGTGCGAACACTCAAGTTATAATAAATTTTTTAAGGAATCTGATGGGAGTTTAAGGCATAATACGGAGCAATGTAACCCTGTGCTTTACCAATTATATCAAATACACTAATAAGGTTAAAGTCACTTTTGTAAGATAGAAAGTGTAACCCCTATTATATTTCAGTCAGATTGTATTTGCTTGTACCGGTTAGATACTTTATTAAATTAGCATGGTGACCTGCAAATAAGAGGCTAAGAAAATGAGTTACCCCGTTTCGGGCACATGTGACGTTAGCTACAAAAGTAATAAAATGCACCTGGGTTAAAACCCCATGGTGCATGTGATACCAAAGGGGAAATCGGAAGCGATGGCAAGGGTAGGAGTCCCGGCGTAAGAAACGTGGAAAGCCTATTGCCCGATGCATGATGCGCTTCGCAATAGCCACCCTGAGCCAAAGTGTGAGCTACCGTGCTGAGGGCTCATTGCACCAGAGTATGGTGTGTGTTGTAGAACCGTGCCTTCGAGACACCAGACGATCTCTCACAGAAGCCTTACCTCTAAAGGTGAACCAACATTGTTGCGAAGGGCCTTCAGGGGGAAAGGATGACTCCAATAGATACTCCGAGGACCCAAAATCTCTATTGAAGTGACGTAGCAAAGTCCCGGAAAATCCGCGAAGTTAAGTGTGAACACAAGTGCCTGTCGTATTCTGAAGTTGGACAGTCACCCAGGATATGTTATGTATAGGCGAGCAGAGCGCATAATAAGCCTAAGGCCTAAGTGCCAGTATGAGCTGAGAATGAGCAGATTGCACCTCTTTAAAGAAGTGTGGAAATCAAATACTTGCAGATTGCTTCCTCATTCATCTGAATTGTTTTTTATTCAATCAAGCCAACTTCACATTAAAGAGAGAAGGAAAGAGTGCAGAGCATGCTGCTTTGTTATAATTTTTTGCAAACTTACAACCTCTATGAGAAAGTTGCCTTTCCTAATTTTGGCTTCCTAAAAGCAAAAAAGTTTAAAAGGTACGAACATGTATCCCAATTTATTGTTTAGGATGTATGGAAAAAAATAGCTTGTGACTGAGATTTTTTTCTATCTCAGTCGGGTCGGAGTACTTCTTTTCTCGAGCATGTAGCTGTTAAATATATGTCGCAGGTTGCCCATATTTTTTGTGTACGCGCGTGTTTTGATTTTTTGTTTTATTCGTGAAAATTTGACGTTACTGCGTTAAAGAGTGAACGACGTGTATTTTAAACGTTCAACGAGGATCACTGAATTGAAATTGGCATTTTTTCGACGATGGGTAATGGAAATTGTGTGTTGAAGCTAGTGATTTATTTTTATTTCTTCTTTTATGCACAAATATTGCTGAAACTTGAAAATATTGCTGAAAACTTGCTGAATTAAGAAGAGACGAATGTGTATCAAATTTGATCGTCGTCTACGAGTGGATGATTTCTAATTTTTTGCCAGTGAACTGCAAAAAACTAATTGAAAAAAAATTCTAATTGTATTATTTGACGATCGCGTGAAAGCCAGCTATTGTTCGTGGAATATATTTTTCAATGCGATTTAATTGACGCGGTCTAAATGTTATAGCGATGCAGATATGTTCACAGATAAGGATAAATCATCTACGTAGTGGAATAAGTGATTTTTCGTGCGATGGAAATTTTTATTACTCAATCGTATGAAGAGTACATTTTTTCAGATTTTTAGACTTCAATTAGACCATTTTTCGCATACACGCAAGATAAACAGCGTTCAGGGGTAGTTACCCCGGCCAATATTTTTTTTCGGGAAGATCCAAAAACAAGGCAATATTCTTTTGTGTTCATATGCAATATACATTTTTTTCAGATTTTTGGACTTGAATTTGACCATTTTTCACGTACAGGCAAGATAAACAGCGTTTAGGGGTAGTTACCCCGGCCAATATTTTTTTTCGGGAAGATCCAAAAACAAGGCAATATTATTTCGTGTTTATACGCAATATACATTTTTTCAGATTTTTAAACTTGAATTTGACGATTTTTCGCATACACGCAAGATAAACAGCATTCAGGGGTAGTTACCCCGGCCAATTTTTTTTTTTTCGGGAAAATCCAAAAACACGTCAATTTTATTTTGTGTTCATACGTAATATATATTTTTTTCAGATTTTTTTACTTGAATTTGCCCATTTTTGGCATTAATGTAATAATATTTAGGGGTGGTTCACCCCCTTGTTTTTTTTTTTTATCGAGAAAATTACATTTTTTGTTTCTCATTATGAGAAAACTTTTTCAGTTGGATTGGTTAAAAAATATTATGTCCTTGTGGGTGAAACTGCCAAATGGCCCCTTGACATGCCTTACTTTGGAGGGTGGTTTCACCCCCTTGAAGTGTTTAATGGCAGATAAAAAAAATACGTGTCGCTTAGTTTTCAATGTACTACAACATATATGCGTTAGATCAAAATCGGAGAGATCGACCTGGGATACCTTCCTTGTAAGACGTGCAATTTTTGTGTTAGAAAAAAAAACTTGCTACATGAAGTACGTAACAGAAAAAGATATTCGGTATTTATTTTGGAAAAAATCTGTAAAGGCGTTCTAGTTTTGCGCAGTATTAAATTTTTCGAAAACTCGTTCTTTAAGTTGTAAAGTTGTTTTTAAACGCTGGGGTTTATAAAATTTTTGGATTATCCCGGAATGAGTGAACTAATGGTCGGTTAATAGTGGAATTAGATCCATCACCCAATCATATTGGGTTAGTTTTCCCCGTACGCAATCGAATTCCAATGAAGTATGGTTATTGAGGGCGTCTTAACTAACCGATTTCAATTAGTGCAGCTCTGAGAGGGTGTATAATTTCCTTAGAATGGACAGAGGGGTTTGTCTTAACTGCGTGTGGGATATTTTAGAATAAGTTAATATTAACAAGAAGCTGCAAGTTAAAGCTTGCAAATTTCTTTCTCGAAATTTTAGACATTGCTCAACGCTTCCTCTTAAAAAATGCCAGAGTTGAGAAACGTATTCCCTCACAGGGGAGGGGGGGGGGGGGGTCTGACATTGTCTACAATTCCGAGGAACAATTGCAACGTTACAACTCGAAGTTTCTTATAAATTTAACAAAACTTTGTTTTCGGGAACGAAGTAAAAACCAAGATTTTCATGACAATCTGCTCAAAATGTCCTGAAAAGTCAAGAAAATGCGTTTAGAAAGTGCGCGCGCGCGCGCATGCATGTGTGTGTGATTTTTTTTTGAGAGGAGAAATGGTTTATGCACGGTAGGCTGTTCGCCAACTCGTGTGTTGGACTCGCGTGAATACTCTACCGAGTAAAATCCCAACCTATTATCATTAAACTTTTTTTGCACCCCCGCAAAACCGCCGTTAAGCATTACTTTGCGAAGGTGATTACTGCTGTAGCTCTTCCTCTGTCCTGGCAGTCTTCTCTGCTGATTGCTCAAACGGGAAAAGCTGTTGTGGCTATTTCTCTTTTTTTTTTTGTTCTTCTTGGTGAAGCTCTTTGAGTACTGTCGTAGTGTACCTGCTGGTTGTCGCCCAATTCTCCTCTGATGCCATCATGTGCTTTGTCAGCGTCTCTGGAGTGGGTATTATCTCTAACACCTCCTTCAGTTCTGTTCTTTCCTGCTGAAATCAAGGATACGTGAAGAACGCGTATTCAGCATCCGCCGCTACCCCACACCCATCCGGGCACTCTGTTATCCCTTCGTGGCCAAACCTGTGTAGGCAGGCCCTGAAGCAGCCATGACTTGAGAGTATCTGTGCCAGGTAGTAGTTGACTTCCTCATGTTTACGGTTCACCCAGAAATTTACCTGATGGATTGGACGATGGATCCATCTCCCCTTCTCAGATGCGTCCCATTTCTCCTGTCGTCTCTTGATTTTCTTCAGTTCCTCTGATTCTTCTGGGAGTGTCCTTTTTTTCTTCCCACAATTGATTCCTCTTTTCTGCCAGCACTTCTATGGGCATCATTCCCGAAATTTCGCACACAGCATCGTTTGATACCGTGCGGTAGGGACAGGACATCCTTAGAGCACTGAGCTGGTGGACTGCTGATACTTTTCTTATGTACTCCTCTTTCTTTGGGACATCTCCCCAAATGGTTATTTCGTACGTGAGCACGGACGTCACCACTGAGGCCAGGAGTTTCCTTCTTTCTTGCCGTGGACCACCCACGTTCGGCATAAGCCGCGCTAGTGTCATTTTTACATTCGCAGCTTTTTCTGCAGAATGTTCTATGTGCTGCTTGAAGTTGATTTTTACGTCTAACCTTACTCTCAGGTATACCTGATATAGGACTGACAGGTAATGGTGCAAATTTCCACATCGAGGGTTATGGTCTCCACCTCTCTCCTGCTTGTGAAGAGCTCAACCTCGGTTTTGTGATCAGCCAGTTTTAGGCTGACTGAGCTCATGAACCGCTTCACGATGTCATAGGAATCCTTGAAGATGCGGCTGATTTTCTACGGGAACTTAGCCTCGATGAGTTTCCCTGTATCATCTGCGAAGACTCCTCGGCATCTTGGCCTCCGACGGCAACTCTGTCCACAGCAGAGCGTCGGACATGATATTCCAAAGAACCTGAGGTACTCTTACAGTGACTCGGTAATGCTGTGGTCCTTCCTCAGTCTTGTACCTACGTTCTTTACTGTCGAAGTAACTCTTAATCATTTTTCTTAGGTAAGCCGGCGCCTTCAACCTGTCTAATGCCAAACCGATAGTGTCCCATCTGCCCGAGCTTAAGGCGATTTTGACGTCGAGGGCTGCAAGTAGGTAGTACTTCTTGCCTCCGTGTTTCTAGCTCACTCTACTAGTAGCCTTTTCGCCGTGTTGACCACGTACTTAATGGCATCCATTGTTCATCTTCCCTTTCTGAAGTCGTTCTGGTCGTTCGCAAGGGAGTGTCCAATAGCGGCCTTGATCCGGTTGTTAATTATTCTCTCCAAGATTTTTTCGGCTGTATCCAGCATGTACAGAGGCCGATACGACGAAGATTCGTCTCGCGGTTTGTTGTCTTTGGCCAGGAGAACAAGTCTCTGCTACTTACATCGATCGGGAAAAGTCCCCTCTGCAAGGTATGCATTGTACATGTCAAGAAACAGCTCGGGAGCTGCCTTGATTTCTGTCTTGTGCTGCGATTTTTTTAGTCATCCCGTCACGGGTCGTTCCGACTATTTCTTTTGGGTGACATTTAAATCAATTCGGCTTATTTTAGTACGTAGCGTTTAAGTCCGTTCTCGAATTTGGTATTTATTGCCGCTTATTTATACCGAAATAACGAGCCACCAGGTATACTCAGTCTCTTACAAGAGTAATTTAGGTTAGTACAAAGGATCGAGTGGGAGTCTAAAACGCGTCTAAAACAAAGCCGTATGCGGGAAAAAGCGATTTGCGTTTCAGTTCTGTTTATTAAGTTTACATTGACGTATGGAAGGCCGTTGGCGGATGGGATTGCGATCACCTAGCTGTCGTGGATTGCCCGATCGCTCCGTTATCGGTAGGTTTAGTTTTAGACTGCCCCGATTCCGCATACCCGGAGAATACAACTTGGAGGACGATCATCACGGATAACAGGACCCACACGCCGTAATATCTCGGCGTACTTAAGTTATCGATTAAGACAATATTAATTTATCATTCAATTTCAATGTTACTTTTTGAATTTTCCCGGCATTTCGCGGGTTGAGTAAGGCGTTCACGTTCTGTGTGATGTCAGAAGTAGAGAGGATTTCAAGCTCTCGTTGCGTGTGCGCTTACGGGTCTCTCGCTCCGAGTTACCGTCTCGAGCAGGTTACCTGCTCGAGTCGCTCTCTTGTTTTTCTCACCTCGCCCCGAGTGGTTGACCCTTCGGAGAGCTCTCGTAATGTTACCGATTTGAGTGAGGCTCCTCACACTTGCAGTGCTCTGACTTATGCGCTAGCTATCGTTTTGCGTTTCCCATACTTTATGTTTTTTCTTGACCTAACGTTTTCATTTTGCGGTGACACCGATGTTCTCGAGCCTTCAATTTGACTGCTCACGATTATATGCTTTTCCGTTGTCGGGTCTATTGTCACTATCGAATTTATCGTCGTTCTAGTAATCAACCCCTTCACTGGCAAGGACGCATATATGCGTCCTAAACTGAAGTGGACATTTCTGGCAAGAACGCATATGCGTCCAGTGCCAAAAATGAAGATTCAGGATGGTTCTAGTGCGTGAACGACCGTCTATAGGGGTTTCTTGGGTCGCTGAACACGAATTTGGTGTGAAATTTTCAAAACTTCAAATGACTGATCCAATCGCCGGCCGAAAATTTTGGAAAATCTGAAAATTCGACCAATTTAGATAAAATTTATGTTCAGGGGTTTTTTTTGACTCGCTAAACACGAATTTCGTGTCAAAATTTGAAAATTCGAAATGACTGATCAAATATGGTGACTATAATTTCGAAAAATCTTAAAATCTGGTGAATCATTATGAAATTGGTGTTCAGGGGGTTTTTCGACTCGCGCGATACAAGTTCGATGTTGTTGGATGAAAACCAGATCTAATGCTAGTTTACATATCCAAATCTTTCTGAAAAAACCTTCGGCATTAGCTGTTGAGTTACTTACAAGACCCGAAGTTAGCCACGTAAAGGCTGCACGGTTGGATTTTACGCTTCATCTTTTTTTTTGTCTTTTTAAATCATTTTATACTTTTTTTTTTCATTTTCTACTGTTCATATTTTTTTTGTCACTTTTTTCATTTTATATACACCACCGTCCAAAGTATGGGGACACTCGCCCCAGATCCGAGCCACACAAGAAGTTGTATCGCTCTTTGAAAAATAAAGATATCTCAATTTCCCAAGCGGCGTTCTAAAAAGGACATATTTAGCTTCATTTACCTTTTATGGAAAAATTTTTGCGATTTTTTTTAGCCCGGTACGCACTTTGAAAGATGGTCATTTTTTGGCTATTTTTGGAGGGTGGAAATTTTCCCGCATATCTCGTAAAAAAAAATTTTCAACTTTTTTTCCGTGAAAAACTTGAAGCGGGGAGTACAACCTTCAATCTCATTTTTTGGAAAATTTTTTACGATTTTTTTTCGCAAAGATATTCAACTTTTTGCAAAAAACGACCATATTTATAAGGGGTAGTCTCACTCTGAAACTACTGGGTTTTCGTACAATTACTAATAGGGTAAAAAGTTGCGTACAATCATTTTGGATGTATCACATTTTTTTCAGAATTAAAAAAACAAATTCGAAAAAAAGTTTTTTTCAAAAATTAAAAAAAAAATTTTTCAAAATTTTTTCTTAAATCAACGAAATATTTTTTTTATCGTGAAAAATCGGGTCTCTTACCTCATCTACACGGCTTTTTCATCGTCGTTTTGTTTACATTTGTTTCGAACGTCGCGTCGAGCGGATGCCACGTCTCGTCAAAGCTGTAATCACAGCGAAAGGTGGCTTTTTCGATGAAAAAGCCGTGTTGATGAGGTAAGAGACCCGATTTTTCATGATAAAAAAAAAATTTCGTTGATTTAAGAAAAAATCTAAAAAAAAAATTGTTTTAATTTTTGAAATTTTTTTTTTTTCGAATTTGTTTTTTTAATTCTGAAAAAATGTGATACATCCAAAATGATTGTATGCAACTTTTGACCCTCCTAGTAATTTTACGAAAACCCAGTAGTTTTAGAGTGAGACTACCCCTTATAAATATGGTCGTTTTCTGCAAAAAGTTGAATATCTTTGCGAAAAAAAATCGTAAAAAATTTTCCAAAAAATGAGATTGAAGGTTGTACTCCCCACTTCGAGTTTTTCACGGAAAAAAAGTTGAAAATTTTTTTTTACGAGATATGCGGGAAAATTTCCACCCTCCAAAAATAGCCAAAAAATGACCATCTTTCAAAGTGCGTACCGGGCTAAAAAAAATCGCAAAAATTTTTCCAAAAAAGGTAAATGAAGCTAAATATGTCCTTTTTAGAACGCCGCTTGGGAAATTGTGATATCTTTATTTTTCGAAGAGCGATACAACTTCTTGTGTGGCTCGGATCTGGGGCGAGTGTCCCCATACTTATGGACGGTAGTGTATATGTCGGAGATCGATATAGATAACTTCAAGTATAAGATAACTTGAAGTACGAAAAGGATTATAATGATATCTGGTGTCAAGCATTGTTTCTAGAAATGAGGATGTGAAGTCTGGTTGCTAAGCAACAGGATGTTGAATAGAAAATAATGCTTGGATAAAATCGACAGTCGAGATTGGGAGATTGACAGCTCGACATGTTCGCGATCATCGCACAGATATTTTTTTGAATGTTCGAAGAATAAATAAATTTCAAAATGGATAATAATAATTCTTGTGGTTCGTCTCCCTCCTTCCACGGTTTCTCCTCGACATCAGAAGTGGGATCGGAATCCAATGCTGTGAAAGAAAAAAATACAGCCATTGATGAAGAACAGTGGCCAAAATTTTTGGAAATACAACAGAAGAATTTCATGGAAATTCTAAACAAAGTTAATCCAAATAACACGAAAATTTATTTACCTGAGTTTGATCCTGGAAAAGAAAATAATGTTCGAGCATGGATCGTCACTTCAGAAATGTGTATGTCCAGTCGACCATTAAAAGGCGCGTCCCTCATTAACGCCTTGACTCGTGCCATGAAAAGTGACGCATCATCCTGGTTCACTCAAATCGTGCATCCTGAATTGGATTGGGACGAATTTAAAACGATATTTTCCCTTCGTTACGAGAATCGAGAAACTATCGCTTCCTTTCTTATCAATTTAAACAAAGGAAAACCGAGACAAGGGGAATGTATTGCTGCTTACGCTAATACTGTCGTGAACACAATAATTAATCGGTGGAAAAAGTGTTCCATTGAAGAAATCGCTGTGTCTGTCGCCCTGTCGCATGTTTCTCAATTTGAGTCACGTATTCAGCGTCTCGCCTTCACTGAAAAAATAACAACGAGAAATAAATTACAAACGGAATTAAAAGCGATTTCATTCTTAAAAAGGAAAAATGCTGAAGGACAACCTGAGAGAAATCTTACTGATACGAGACGATTTAAAGAAGCCACTTCGTCTCATAACATCAAATGTTTCTATTGTGGAAAATTGGGGCATAAGTCGATCGAATGCCGTGTACAAAAGCAAGACAACAATAACACAGGCCCACAAAAAAAAAAAAAAATCGAATGTCCATCGACAAAACCATAATATTCTTATGTATTTTTTTCCGCTGAATCTGAATCCGGGGTCCGTTTGACCCCATCAGACCAGGATCAAGGTCATTTGAAGGTCAAATCGACGGAAAGACACTTGGGCCGAGAATATCATCAGACCTATATATTTTTGGGGTCGCCGAATCTGAATCCGCGGTCCTTTAGGCCACATCAGGTCAGAATCAAGGTCATTTAAAGATCACATTACGAGAAAAAAATGGTTGAGTAGAAGAGTTTTGGTTTCGTGATTGGAAAATAGCTTAGTAGGAGGTTAGGGTGAGGTATGCCCTTGAACCCAATGTAGTAAAGCCCTGATGGTAATAATGTTGGTCATCACAAAGCTCACGATCTTCTGCTTTTCCTCACTCGTTGTTTTCAAATGATCTGTGTAGTGGATTCCGTATTCTCTTATTTCAATCCACAGTACTTTCTCTTTTTAACATCCAACGAAAGTCCGCAATCATATCTGTATCCCATCGACCCTGGTATCGTCATTCCATTTCCTTGATATCTTGGTGAAACCGTTCCCGTTGTTCTTCACTATAATCTTGAAGATTCTGTGGAAAGTATTCTGAGTGTGAATGAAGAAAGTGTAGCTTGTAATTCATTAAGCAACCCATTCTACCATGGTCGATGGGATCTAAATATGATGGTGGACTTTTGTTGGATGTTGAAAAGAGAAAGTATTGTGGATGGAAATAAGAGAATACGGAATCCACTACACAGATCATTTGAAGACAAAAGAGTAAGGAAATCAGAAGATCAAGAGCTTTGTGATGACTGAGATTATTACTTTTATTACTATTTATTATTATTATTATTATTAGGGCTTTACTACATTGGGTCCAAGGGAATACCTCGCCCTAACCTCCTACCAAGCTATTTTCCAATCACGAAACCAAAACTCTCCTACCCACCCATTTTTTCTCGTAATTTGACCTTTAAATGACCTTGTTTCTGACCTGATGTGGCCTAACCGACCCCGGATTCAGATTCGGCGACCCCAAAAATATATAGGTATGATGATATTCTCCGCCCAAGTGTCTTTCCGTCGATTTGACCTTGAAATAACCTTGATCATGACCTGAGGGGGCCAAGCAGACTCTGGATTCGGATTCAGCAACTCCAAAAACGTATGGATATGATGATATTCTTTGCCCAAGTATCTTTCCGTCGATTTGACCTTGAAATAACCTTGATCCTGACCTGATGGGGCCGAACAGACTCTGGATTCGGATTTAGCGACCCCAAAAACATATAGGTATGGTGATATTCTTTGCCCAAGTGTCTTTCCGTTGATTTGACCTTGAAATGACCTTGAACCTGACGTAATTGGGTCAAACGGACCCCGGATTCAAATTAAGCGATTCCAAAAACATATAGGAATGGTGATATTTTCCGCCCAAGTGTTTTCCCGTCGATTTGACCTTGAAATGCCCTTGAACCTGACGTGATGGGGTCAAACGGACCCCGGACTCGGATTCAGCGGGAAAAAATACATAAGAATACTGTGGTTTTGTCGATGGACATTCCATTTTACTTTTTTTTGTGGGCCTGTGATAATTCTTCAAAACCGAATACGTCACAGGGAGAAGAATCTTCAAGGGCCACTGTTGTCAAGAAACTGGTCACCTGTTATAAATGTCAAGAGACAGGCCATTACGCTACACAATGCCACGAAACGAGGAGGAATTCATTTCCTGAGAATTATCATAAATCGAATACCGAAAAGCAAGTTGACGTGTGTGAAGTAAAATCACCTTCCGGCATTCTCTGACACCCAAGTGAGTGATTTCGTTTCTATTTTGATTCAAGTACTTAATGTTCCTTGATTAAAGAATAGATGTCATCAGTGTTTTCTGAAAAAAAAAAAAAAAAATTTAATAACGTTGTGACAATGACAGTAATTGGTCGAACGAGTATAAACAGTACTTTACAGATACTAACGAACATAAGTATTAATAACATTAAATGAGAAATTCTTTTCCATGTGCTGCCATATCATTTTCTGAAAAATGATATTATGATTGGTCGAGAAATTCTGAGTCACAATCTAACGATTCTTATTTTCTTATATCTTCGAATGAATTGAAACTTCAAAGACACAATCGAGTGAAAATTCTATTTATTAACGAATCTAACAAAGTAAACTTTGACGATATTAACACTGACGTTTCCTCAAATTCAAAAGAAAAATTGCTCTTAATTTAAAAAAAAAAAGCATAGAGTCATTAAAATCCGGAATGTCTTTATTTGGTACACCTATCGGAATTATTGCAGATCAAGGTCGTTGCTTTGCCAACAACGAATTTCGTGAATTTTGTTCATCGCAAAATATTCAGTTACATTTAATTGCAACTGGTAGCTTTCGTGCCAATGGTCAGGTGGAACGTGTTATGGGAATATTAAAAAATATGTTGACCGTTGCAGAAAATTCCAGTGAACGCTCTTGGCAGGATGCTTTACCTGATATACAGTTGGCAATTAACTGCACGCAAAATCGAGTTACAAAATCAAGTCCACTCGAATTGATGATTGGAAAGGTAGCAAGACCTCTTGAACTTATGTTTACACATGATAAGGATTCTGAAATAGATTTATTAGAAAAAAGATCAATCGCAATCACTAATATCGAAAAAAAAGCGCAGTATATGAAAAAGAAAGATTCGATAAAACAAAACCACCGATGGTAAAATTTTCTAAAAACGAATTTGTTCTTCTAAAAAATGAAGAAAGGAATCAAAATAAACTTGACCCAAAATATAAGGGACCGTATCGAATCCCAGAAATTTTGGAAGGAGATAGATATGCTCTGAAAGCTTTAAATTCTAATAGAGTATTCAAATATGCGCATGAACGTTTGAGAAGGATGCCGGATAGATATAATGTGGAGTAATTGTCATAATCAATTTGTTTTTTTTTTGAGTTATTTGTTTTGATTATGATATGATCAAACTTGTTAAAACAAAATTCGTTTTGTGTTGTGATTCCACATGTTTCTGCTATGTATAGAGTTGTAAATACATTTCAGAAAAGTTGACTGTGCATAAATATTTTTGCAACAGTGAATTGAATGGTGCATTCTTTCTATAACTATTTCATTTAACACAATGATTGTCCAATTAGAGAATATTAAAAATGAAAGAAATATAAAATGAGCTCAATACATAATTACTTGTACATAGTTGGTTACATGGAAGTTTGTAGCTGTAGCCCAGAGGAAATCGGAATTTCTTAAATAAAACCGTGGGAGCGCAGTGCGCAGCTTCCTGTAAATGTTGTTGATAATTGGAGTAGCTGGAAACATTCGTTACTCAGGTGAGAGTAACAGGAAATGTTGTCCAGTGGAGTAGTTGGAAACATTCGTTACTCAGGTAGGAGTTACAGGCAATGTTGTCCAGAAAAAGTTTCTTGTAACATTCGTCACTTGAAAAAAGTGACAAGTAATGTTATTCACTTGAGAAAAGTGACAGATAATGTTGTTCACTTGACAAAAGTGACAGGTAATGTTGTTCACTTGAGAAAAGTGACAGATAATGTTATTCACTTGAGAAAAGTAACCGATAATGTTATTCACTTGAGAAAAGTGACAGATAATGTTACTCACTTGAGAAAAGTGACAGATAATGTTATATATTCACTTGAGAAAAGTGACAGGTGATGTTATTAACTTGGAAAAGTGAAAATGAGTATTGTAACAATGATTATGTATTCAGTCTCGAAATATTAAAAAAAAAAAACTTACCTCAATAGACCAGAAAACTTACCTTGTTATATTCTTGAACATGTAAAATTTGAATATTGGCCAATTATTCAAAATTTAAAATCACTTCGAACGAACTACTTTCTGTTGAAGAATTCGGTTTATCCACAGCTAACTACACATGAGGACATGTGACTTGTCAGGATGGCCGTGTCAGAGATCGATATAGAAAACTTCAAGTATAAGATAACTTGAAGTACGAAAAGGATTATAATGATATCTGGTGTCAAGCATTGTTTCTAGAAATGAGGATGTGAACTCTGGTTGCTAAGCAACAGGATGTTGAATAGAAAATAATGCTTGGATGAAATCGACAGCCGAGATTGGGAGATTGACAGCTCGACATGTTCGCGATCATCGCACAAATATTTATTTGAATGTTCGAAGAATAAATAAATTTTAAAATGGATAATAATAATTCTTGTGGTTCGTCTCCCTCCTTCCACGGTTTCTCCTCGACATATATATATATATTTTTTTTTTATTTGTGTGTTCCAACGTATACCCTTGCGGGTTCTTACGTATTAACCCTTCCCATTCATCCCTCCTATCACTCCCTGCCCGCACTTGGCTAAGCGAACCTTACTTCCGTAGCATCTGCAGCTGCTTTTTAGCTACACTGTATCGCATTCGCCGTGGACATGGGGAAACTGCGGAAAACCCATGTCGATACAGACGGCCTTATTTTTATTGAGTTTCCGATATTTTACTACCCGAATCTCAGTAAAAGTGCCTCACGCTCGGTAGTCGGCGCGCCAGCCAGTGCACGGCTAAGCGGTCACCCATCCAAGTAGTGGCCTCGTCCAATACTGCTTAACTTGGGAGATTGCCAGAGCCGCGCACCGACCGCGCATCCACTACCGTCGGTTTTCATTTTATATATTTTTTTTTATTTGATACTTTATATATTTTTTTTCATTTTTTTAAATTTTATGCTTTTTTCATTTTTTTTTTATTCAGAATATTTGTGAGCTCTTTTTCCGACTTTTTTTTTCACTGCCAGAAATATCCACCTCGGTATCAGAATCGTCTGCCAGTGAAGGGGTTAAGTCGCGGTTGGGAGAACCCATGAGAGTAAGTTGGCTATTGAGCTCTCGTCATGATTGAAACTTGCTACGATATAGTCTCGATACTCGCCACGGTTCCCGTATGGCGTTTTCGTACGTTAAATGCGCTAAAGTAATATTTAGGGAGGTATGTGTAAGCCATTCGGCCCCGGTCACCCAAGATTCCTTGCTCAGAAGCTCTCAGCTGACCAAGCCGCGCATTACATCTTGGGTAACCGGGGCACTTGCATATACCTCCCTAAATATTACCTTAAAATGCGCTACTACTCCCGCTACCGGAAGTTAACATTTCATCCTCTTTACGTGGGTTCTCGCAGATTTGATTATGTTATCCTTCGCGTATCGAGTTTTGTGAATCTTTTGATTACCTGTGCGTTATGGTGAAAATGTGAATAAATTAACCTGAACGAAGGGCCCGCTAAAATTTTCTTGTCATGTTTGTTATTTCTGGGCAGAGTTTCGGAGGCACTCATGAGTCAGACCGCCGTCCACGCTCTCTCTCCATAACCAGCATCCTGAGCGAATCGGGTATACCATTGCCATTCTCACTATCCAACATACCGGCGTTCATTTACGTTCACGTCAAATTGGGATTGAGGTACGTTTAGCGAGTTTGGTAATTCCCGCCGTTAGTTAAAAAAATTATCTGGCGCTCGACGACTCTTCCGGCGTCGAGGATAGTGGGATACGGGCGAAGATAACCGGGTTGCGAGATCCGCGTTACAATCTTTAGCACAATATTGAGAATATTATCCATACCCGGGGCCTTGGGTTCCCTACTTTGTTGCGGGCTCGTAGAAGTTCCTCTGGAGTCATCGGGAGAGTATTTTTATCCTCCTCTCGCTCCATGTGGTATTAAAAAGGCTCTCGTACTGGAAATAGTGTCGTCACTATCTTCTTCAGCTGCTCTAGACATGTGGGTTCTTGTCTTAACTGGCCCTTGAGCTTGGTCATGACGATCTTGTAAGGCCGTCCCTACGAGTCGTTGTCCACCTCACCAATTAACTCAGTCCAACACTGTCTTTTGCTAAGCTTGATAGCTTTCGTCAGCTTGTACCGGACGAATTTATATGCCCCCTCCAGTTTGGGAAATGTTGTTTTTTTTTCCTTGCTCTTAGCCGTTTTTCACGATTGCTTTTTGCACGGAGCTGGGGATAACATTGTTCGCGCATTGGCTCGCGCGGGTTCCCGTTCCTTCGTCAGGGCAGGGTGGCATTGCAAGCTCCTGCTACCTTTCCCTTGACGTCTTGCACCTTCTTGACTGCTGTTGTTCCATTAGAGGAGTCCCTCTCTACACAAATGAGTAGTACGTCTGCATCGCAGGTACTCGTTTTCCAGTCCATGAACTTTTTCTCCTGCGATTTTTTATTTTCACATCTCTGCTAACTCGCCACCGTCCATGTGATAGCACAGTGGTCGCTGTACGTGTAGATGGTGTTCCTCACTTCTCAGAGCCGTTTGCAAGGCTGTTGCTGGAAAATGCGAGGTCTGTCTTCGATTTGGCTTCTCCTTTGACGAATGTCAGGAACTTACCGTCGTTGAGCAATGTGATGTTGAGGATGGGAAACGCTTCCAAGAGTGCATGCCCTCTTTCCCTCGTCTCCCTGCTGCTCCACTCCACTGCCTAGGCGTTGAAGTCCCCAGCGATGGAGGTGATGAAGTCCCCAGTCTCTACGATCCTTCACATCCCTGACGAGTCGGTCCAACACTCCTTCAAAGTTCTGTTAGGACATACTCGCCGGCATATAGTAGCTATCAGGTGCACCTCGTTGGTTTTTTTTCTCACGAAGGCATCTTCGAGACTTTTCATGACCTCCTGGAAAAGGTACTCCACAGGCCTAGATAGCAGCTGAGCCCATCGCTTCAGCAATCCAGGAAAGTCCGTAGAGGTTTCTGTATTAGTCCGAGATGACGGCCACATCCATTTTCTCCTCATGCATGATCTGCGTTAACAGGTCTTGTGCTGTCTCACAGTGGTTAAGGATTAGTTGTAGGACCCTGGTTATCGCTTTTGGATAAGCGCCTGGTAGACGTTCTTATACGCTCGGCATTACTACTTCTGGCAGAGTGCTTAACAGCATCACCATCTTGTTCTCCACAGCTCAGTATACAAGGAGGCTCCGCCGTACACTTTTTGGCCTTGTGGCCATCCGTTCCGCACTTCATGCAGAGTTTCGAACTGTTCAGCGGGCTCTTATAGTTCCTAGCCAGGTTCAGCAGCCTGTTGTAAGTGCTACTCATTGCATTGTCCTTTTTCTTGATGTCCACATGGACATTATGCTCAGCAGATCCTGGATCTGCTCCCCTAGTTTCACCAGTTTCGGTTTCTTCTTCGTAGTGTCTTCGCTTGACACATTTGACGCCATGGAGGCTAAGTGGTCTACCTGCATGGTGCTGCGGTCGCTGTATAACGACTACTGGGAGCTCGTATGTTCACTCCCTACTGGCGCCGATATGGGGGTTCCGTGTCCCTTCATCTTAATTTTTTCGTTTGTCCAACGTACCTCTATATTTGGTTTAGGATCGGGGTTGCTTCCACTGCTAGGTTTGGTATAGGGGTGTCCTTCCCCTTATATAATAACCCCCACCCCTGCACCACGTTTGGTCCGCGGGGGCTATTTTATTTTGCTCCAGTCTCCCGGTCGCTCTGAGAGTTAAAGCTTCTGGTAAGGGTACGGTGTGTGTGTGTGTGTGTGTGTGCGCGTGTGCGTGTGCGTGTGCGTGTGTGGGGGGGGGGGACACTCTGCGCAGTGTCAAGAAGATTGATTTTTTTTACAATACACGGCTTCACTTGTGCCAATTGGATGTATAATTTGTTTTATTGGTGGTCAACGTTGTTGAAAACGTCGTTTTTAGAGCAACACTGTCAAAGTTTCAATTACGGATTCTAAATAAATAAAAACAAAATTTATTAACTCCCCCCTAGTCTTTTATTCCTAGACCGATTTTAATTCTATCAGGCCCCTTTCAATTATTCTATAAGGACGATACTTTCTGACTTATGGGAACCCTCCTGAACCACTTGTTTTCGATTTAAGGAGTTAGTCCTAGTGAGGAGGACAAAAAAGCGAATTTTTAAGATTTTTTTTTGAAAAACATATATAGTATATATTTTTACAAAAGTTTTGCATCTGAAAAAGTATCTGAAGAACAGTGTGTCGTAATAATAAAGATGTTTGACAATGTTTATTTCGTATAAATGTCGTAAGATGTGTAACTGATATACAAGCTCGATACAATAACGTTTGAATAACGCCTCAATAAGCTGGTTTGTAAGAACGTTCAAAGGAGAACGCTAGACAAAGACTATCCGTCGCCTTCGAGATCCGGAGTCCTAATGCCCGCTCCCACACGCTGCCACCAACGATCCCTTGTTCTTGGGTCCGTTAATGACTGGGACGCCAAAGGGCCTCTCAAATCCACCCAGAGTCCTTTCGTGTACAACGACAAAGAATTTTCGTCGTCAACTGAGTAATTATCTGATGTAAAAATATCGATTTACAAAGAAATTACAGTTGAAGTCTGGAAAGCATGTTTTCAAAGTCGGTGAGCAATATATCTCAAAAACTAATGCATCAATCTCTCTGAAATTTTGGGTGCTTTTCTACATATAAAAATCTGGTGTTTGATCGAAGGATTTTTTTTTCCAACATGTACTTTTGATTTGCCGAACAAGAAATGTCCTTTTTTTCTCGTAAAAATGATTTCGCTAAGACTCTAACTTCAGATACCCGTCAATTCGTTTTAACTTGGTATTTTGGGAATTTTATCATTAATCACAGAATAAACTTACTATACCAACGAAATCTTTTTGGTTTCTTTACTCCGGGTAACCTGGTTCCAAACGGCAGTGCACATCGCAAAAGTATTTCTAAAAAAAAGTGCTTCCCGGCCATTGGCTCTATCTATCGTGCAAATCTATATTTTCGCACAAAATTTTTTAAAAATATTTTTCAAATGTTATCTTAACAAATACAAAACAAGTACGTGCTTATAATTATTTTCAAAAGGTTCCCGAAAATTCAATTTCTTTGGCCTCCTGTCTATATATAGCCGTAACCAATTAAGTAGTAGACCCAGTCGTGAATCAGAAAAACGTTTGGTGTTCTCTCACGATTTATCTATCGATCGTGGAGAAAAAAAATGTCATGTTTTTACGTAGTTTTTTATACTCTGCATCTTTTGTTTAGTAGTTTTTCCTGATTTATTTTTCATTTTCCAGATTAACGCACAAAAAAAAACTTGTTTTTAGACCCTTCATTATTATTTGAACCATTTCTGACGGGGTGATCAATAAATTCTTGCGGAGCGATTTCAGGAGCCCAAAACACATACGGATATGACCTTGGTTTTTATTCTTCCGAGTTTGACCTTACTGTGGCTCTTTTTACTAGGCATACTGCGTGTCTCAATAGGTAGGTAAGCGCTTACTAGAAGTTGTTCCATGATGTGTGTCTCGTAAAAATCAAGAACACCACTCTGCCGGGTGGATTGGACTTGCTAAATTCGCGATTGACGTCGGGCCGTTGGCCCTACCTCGTAATACGTAGGTGCCTCGGGCGTCGAGGGATCTTCTAATATACTATCTGTTGAGGTGCTCTGAAAGCGTCCTCTCACAGTATACGAGGAGAGTGCCAATTTTCAAACTACTTGGCATTCATTTTTTACTCAACAAAGTTTTTATAAAAACTACACAATAAAAATGTGTGGATAAAATTTCCGCCTCTATAATATTCCATGAGTCCTGAAATATAGTTTCCCTTGTTGTGATGATGAGGGAACTATTTGTTCAGTTTTCCAATTGTTCGATAAAATAACACTTTTGTTCACAATGAATCCGATTCGATGATTTTTTGTTACAGGGGCCACTGTCACCTCTCGGAAGTGGATCACTACCTTTAGAGTTTGGTGCGATGGATTCAACCGTAGGAAATGTTTTCGATACGTCATTCGTCGATGAATCTTCTTCGCAGTTTTTACTTTCGCAGACGGTGAGTAATTCTTTTTATCAAATATTTTAATGTACAACTTCGGAAAGTTTGTTGATGTCATTGTTATCTTTCTGATTAGACATGAAGTGGGTTATAAAGGAGTATGCCAAAATCATATGTGCAAACCATTGTATTAAAAAGTCGTATTACCGTATTTTGCGGAGTAATAAACGATAGAAGTGACCCTTGTGTTTAAGGGGGGGGGGGGGGTAGGGTTTTGAAGGCAGAAAAAAACAGGTTTTTACAGATTTTTTTTTGGGCGTACGGTGAAAGTAAATTTATTTCTGATTATTGTACATTAAAGAGTAGTAATTGAACTATATTCTGTGAAATATTGGTTGAAAAATATTGAAAATTGACCGAATGGCAGCAATTCTTCGCAGGCGCCTCAGAAAAAATACATTTTGCGGTTCACGTCATACCTCAGCACTGGATCATCTGAAATGAAATAACCAAAGTTTTTCCTTTAATTTTTATGTCCCTCTAGGTATCTCTGTCGAGTTTTTCCATTTTTTTTTAATTTTTGAATTTTTTACAAGACTTGAAAGTGAAAATACCGATTTTTGGCCTAAATTCATGACTATTGTTGTTAATAATAAGAAAAATAAAATCAAAAACGAAAAAATCTCAACAGGGTTACCTCATAAATTATGTAAGGAAATACTGTAAAAAATTTGAGAACGATCGGTTGAATAGATTTTGAGATACAGAGTGCACCGACTCAAAAAACATCGATTTGAGAAAAACGCGTTTAAAGTTTTTCGTAGCGAAAAGACCCTGATAAAACTTAGTAAGCTATTTATTTTTTATTTTACTCACATTTTGCTCCGATTGACTTCCTATTAACAGACAACATTCTTGAGTTACTATACTTTCATAATATGCAATAAAAAAAATCACTTTTTTTGAACCCTCAAAACCCTACCCCCCCCCCCCCCCCTTAAGGCCGTGGTCGCTTACTGGTACCCACCCACAAACAGTGCGCGACGAAGCAGTTAAGCACTGCTAAAGTCCCTTTGTGATCGGAATATCTTAATTAACAGCTTCTGTGATTCCATTGTGATTTGGCGGAATAAAAAGCTAGAAATAATTTAAAACATAACGAAACCCTAACTATATTTAAATCGTCCTGCCTGAACTTTCGATCGAAATCTGATAGTTCAGGCTGGCTTCAACCTTTTAATTCCGGAAGTTTTTCTAACAATTTCGTAAAAGAACTTATTGTGGCACGTGGCAAACTTCATATTGAGGATAGACGATACAAAATGAATTTATTATTTTTCCTGCCTCAAATACTATCCCTAGCGAGTAAATAAAACTAGGCCGTTATTAAAAATAACATTTCTTGATGAAAACCTTTGCGGCTTACATAGAAATTGAAAAAAAAAAAAATGAACGCAGAATGACTTTCTGAACTACCATTGCAAGGACTACAGCAGCATCGAAAAACTACGGCCTAGGGTTATGCGATCGGTCTGCAATGTAACCAAATTAATTGATTGTACTATGCATAACAACAGCTCAGGAAAACAGCTCAGGAAAAGAAATCATTTTCTTTATCGTTGTTGAATTTGACTCATCAAATAATAAACTTCTCTTATATATCGTAAAGTAAATTTATACTGTAGTGACATAGCTTGACATAGTTTGGAGTTATTTTACACACTAATAATCAGGAGCTTAAGAAAGCAATTTAAGACCAAAATTGCATATTCAAGTTGACTGCTTTAGTGGTAAGAGGGGGTGAGTTGCTGTCATTGGAAGTAATTTCCCGTTGGGCTCGCTGGTCAAGAAGTGTTTTGGATTGTTATGTTTACGTTTGGGGTCGCTAAATAGTGACTCAGTATTTCAAATAGTGCCTATATCATGCGGGCTTTCTTTGTGTCCAGAACAAATAGTTTTTTTTTTTGCGTAGCTTCCACTTAAAACTGACGGTACGATATTTATTTCTGAAGATCCCATTGACTTTTTGAGGTTGCCACGTGGATTCTTACTGTAGCAAGACGGGCCCCCTCGACGTGTTGCCACCTTGTCGTGGGGGGGCAAGGGTCGAGCCGTTCGTCTCAGGAAACCGCGGTCCTGAGACGTCGGCAAAGCCTAACAAAGAGCAACACAGGTATGTCGGAAGGACGGTGTGTCGCGCCAAGGCTCACGGTGTCCCGGGGAAAAGGGCCTCCAACCCCCCTTAGTACTCAGGACCAGAAGAGAAGGCCGCGCAGCGAGGTTCTCGGCAGGTGTGGGAGGTAGTGCGAGAGGTGTGAGAAGGTGCAAGAGGTGTGAGAGGTGTCAGAAGATCGATGCGTTGAATGAGTTGGCCGACGCATCGAGGTGGTAAGCAAGAGGTGTCAGAAGGAGGATGCAAGAGGTGTCAGAAGGTGGAGACCCAGTGGCGTCGACAGGCAGTCGTCCCACCCTAGACGCTCTGGGTTCTCGGTATGTGTTGGGTAGTGGTATAAATGAGTACGCAGGGGAGGGTGCAGGAGGCCGAAGAGCCCCGGCCCTCTCGGGTTTGGTGCACCCGCGTACCCGAGCTGGTCGACCGGTACCAAGGCTGGCCTGAAGCCTAGACCGGAGTGGGCGAAGTTGACCCATGAACGTCTCACCATTGGCGAATACTGGTACCACGGGTGTCGGGGAGCCCGATGGCGGCTTGCCCGTCATCCCCCGGCCTTGGGTCGGATTCGTGGTGGTAGTGGTCATATGGCGTGTGAGTTGCGTCGTGACCATCAACTCGGGCACGGTCCTCTCTAAGACCGTAGAGAGGTTGGAAAGTACTCCCCCCCCCCCTACCAAGGGGCCGACTGGTTTGGCCGCTGGAAGGGAATTGGTAGTCAACCCGGCTAACATGATTCGCGCAGCCGGGGCGGTGCGATGGCAGGGCGTGATCCCGGCCCCCCGCACATGGGTGCCGTGTCGTATGCCGAGAGGCGGAGACGGCACGTAAAATACGAAAAGGTGATTAATGTAACAAGACGGGGGTTTGTTGACTTTGAGGGTAGCTTGAACTTGTGTTGATAACTGAAAGAACTGTTTCCCAGCATCTCATTGACATTAAGCGGTCACTATGTGGTAAATGTGCATTTTAAACAACGTAGGCTGGGTCAGGGGTGAAAAAGGATGAATGTTTGTTGTTAGGTGGTTTTCCTTCTCGCTGATGACTTATAAATTGTTTCTAAATGCCTCGTCCACATTTTGGTGATACTGTATTGCTAGCAAATATTTTAAACTATGTTCATGTGATGTGGATTACCATCATAACTAGGAGGGGCAACTTTTACGGCGAGTGGTAGTTATTGTGTCACCAAATTTTCAACAAATTTTTGTACGCGAAAATTGGGTGAAAAAATAGCTTCTTTTTAAGCAAGTAAAATTTATGATGATTTTTTATTTCTACCCAATTTCGGGATATTTTGTTATGTTGTCATGAATTGGGGGTGTGGCATCAGATTATGCTAATTCTTTATGGATCATTCCATATCAAGCGGTACATACGGTCGTCCCAAGCTTAGATTTTCAATTTGGCCGCTGGTTTTTTCGAAGTTTCACTCACGATATGAAAGACTTCTACCAAATATTAGATTTAAAAAAAAATTGGCAATATGAATTTTTAACCGTTATACTAACAATTACGGCGAATAGGGCATAAAAATGTTTGTTTCTCTGCACCGAAGACACGAATTATTAAAAACGTTTTCGAATACACTTTTCCTATACAAAGATGTCTAGGAATTTCGAATCTGAAGTCAAAATTTGATTATCTGCCCGGTTTTACTAGAAAATAGCCTTAAACGGGAATATTTCGCCGGTGTTTCCACCAAAAAAGAGATTTAAAAAAATGTTTTAAAATAAATTTTGGATCGAAAATTTTCCGTACTTTAACGTGGTCTGTATGGCATTACTGGATTCAGCCTCCAAAATTAAGTTTTATCTGAAGATCCGTACAAACTATGAATTTTGTTTAGAACACCCGTATGAACATTCTATTCAGAATTAGTTTTGTTGCTGTGTAGGTCCGTAGATTTTTTTCTGTGGTTTTTCTGACCTGAAATAAGTCATTTTTCTTTCTCCAAGTGCAGATTACTTTGAACTATTTGTGTTTGGACGTGATATGAATGAGGGATTGAATATTTTTTATTTTTACCGTGGATCATACGGATGCGGCTTTAAATTTGATAAATGGTTACTAAAAGATTTCATATGGAAAATTTTTTAAATTTATTTGGGTATTTCGACCCAGGACGTTACACAAGCAATTATTGAAACTTTTGATCCATTGAAAAATGATCACTTACGATTAGAAAATGAATGACAAGGGCAGGTATTACTTCTTCTAAGTCTTCTAACTAAAAAGTTTACTTTCATGGAGGGGTCAAAAAAACGATTAAATTATTGCAGCTGTTGCGGATCCAATTGAGTTTTGGTAGCGGTTATGCCATCTGTCTTTCGGTCGGACAGTTCGCCCGGACAGAGCATAGCCGGGCCTCTCCTCGCTCACGGTTACCCCCTCTATTTCTCTATCATAGTCTTTTCTCTAAAGGTTTGGCTATATTACGTTCAGTTCAACTCCGGCGGTTATAACGAAAAGTACGGTTACATCAACGCTCGGTTTCTCTCGTATCACGGCTACATCAACGCTCGGCTTATCTCTTATCTCGGCTACCTCAACGGTACAATTAATATCTCGGCTTTTCTATCAAATCGGGTATTCTCTGCATGTGTGTCTCTCGTCGGTTATTTATGTAAAATTGACACGGCAAATAAATATACAAGGCTTTTCTCAAACAATCGGTATACGTGCAAAAGTGTCTCTCTCTTTCCTTCGGGCTCGGAATGGAATCCAGATGATTTGATATGTCAACAACATTTCAAGGATACACACACAAGGGACTCCACCGGTTGCTATATCGTTCGGCTGCCATTCAAGGATTCACCATCGTTACTCGGAGAAAGTAAACTGACGGCTCTACGTTGCCTTCGACGAATAACTAAACGGTTGTCTACGGAATCGGCATATCGGCAACTGTATACGAAATTTATCAAGGAGTATGAATCACTCGGCCAAATGGAGGCGGTCATTGACCACTCGGAAACAACGGCGGTGGTATATCTCCCCCATCATGGCGTACTCAAGGAAGATTGCGTGATAACAAAACTCTGAGTAGTATTCAACGGATCGAGCCGCAGTTCGACGGGTGTATCTCTCAACGAGACACTTCATGCGGGCGGCAAACTGAAGGTTGACGCTTCAGATGTCCTAATCTGGCTGCGTCGATCGCGTTGGATTTTCGGGACGGACATTGAAAAAATGTTCCGTTAAATCAAGGTACATCAGGACGACTGGGATTACCAGCGCATTCTCTGATTCGACGAGGACGACAAACTCGTCACCTATCGGCTTACCACAGTCACATACGGGTTGACCTGTGCTCCATGGCTTTCTCTACGGACAATACAACAACTAACGGATGATGAAGGACATCGATTTTCTCTGGCTATACCATCTCTCACTCAAGGCCGCTATGTGGACGATATATTTGGTGGATTGGACACGAGAGATGGTCTCAAGTCAATCATCTCGGATCTCATCGGCATATGCAACGCGGGCGGGTTTCCATTGCAAGAATGGAGCTCAAATTGTTCAAATTTACTCAAGGAAATGGATCTACATGCCAGCTCAGAGACCGGGGTCTCCCTCGATGACGCGGCGGTGAGTGTTCTCGGCATGGGTTGGCATCCGCTCTCGGATACACTACGGTACAAGGCAAAAAATTACAACTCAGCAACTTTTACTAAAAGAACGTTGCTATCGGAGATCTCACAAGTGTATGATCTTCTCGGACTTGTATCACCGGTTGTAATCAGAGCCAAGCTTCTCATTCAAGAATGATGGCTTCTCAAGGTCGGCTGGGATGAACCACTCACCTCGGCTATTGTCCATCAATGACAAGAATTTCGTAAGGATTTCACTCAACTCGATCAATTGGTTATCCCTCGGTGGCTGCAAATCTCATACACGAACACGGTAATGCAGCTCCACGGATTCTCGGACGCCTCGAAACTCGCAATGAGCGCTGTCGTATATCTCAGGATAGAACATCAAGGTCATCCAACTACGGTTTCTCTCGTCTGTGCGAAAACCAAGGTTGCACCGATAAAACGGCTTACTATTCCAAGGTTGGAGCTCACAGCAGCAGTGATGCTGTCTCAACTGATGGTCTACGCAAAGAGAATGTTGGCAGTAGAGAGTCTACAACTCTACTGCTGGACTGACTCTACGGTGGCACTCGCGTGGGTCACCAGCCATCCGTCAAGATGGAAGGAATTCGTGTGGAATCGGATTGCAAAGCTCCAAACGACGTTACCTCAAGGACAGTGGCGTCACAACAATGGCAAGGAAAACCCGGTGGATTGTGCCTCACGAAGCATCACTACGTCGGATTTAATCTCTCATCGTCTCTGGTGGACTGGCCCGGCGTGGCTAATCAACCAACCAGAGCATTGGCCTATATCTTTGGTTGATCCTCCGGTGGATGTCATGGTTGAGGCAAAACCAACTACGACAGTATCAACGGCTACGATCAAGGCAACGACATGGCATTTCATCGAAAATTACTCAAGGTTATCGAAACTTATCCAGGTAACAGCATCAGTCTTTCGAGCGATACGGCGTTGGAAAAGACAAAGAACGTACGAGTCTTCAGTTCTTGATACACAAGAACTCGAGGAAGCTCGAATCTTCTGGCTAAGGGTTACGCAAGAACAATTCTTCGGTTCTCTCATCAAGATGCTCAAGGACGCTGTCAATATCCCCACATCGGACCCAATTTCAAGGTTAAAACCTTTTGTGGATGCTCAAGGACTTCTTCGCATCGGAGGTCGGTTAAAATTCTCGGATCTCAGTCCCAAGGAGAAACAACCGGCAATCTTACCTCGAGTCTCTCGCCTCACGACTCTCATCATCGATGATGCACACAGACGGACATTTGACGGCAGAACACAACTCACCCGCGCATATCTTCAGCAATCTTCGGCATTTACAAATGCGTCACGTGTGCTCGACAGCGCGGAGAGCGGGCAAAACAGCTGATGGCTCAGCTTCCCGCATCCCGGATCACACCGTCTTGTCCCTTCCTCCATGCTGGCGTGGATTACGCCGGTCCATTCACAATGAAGACGTGGAGAGGGCGAGCGGCAAAATCATACAAGGGCTACATCTCGGATTTCGTGTGCTTCTCTACTTCGGCGGTTCACCTAGAGCTCGTGACGGATTATACATCGGACGCATTTGTCGCTGCGTACAAACGGTTCACGGGTCGACGTGGAATCTGCTCGACACTCAGCAGCGACAGAGGCACAACTCTAGTGGGAACGGACAAGCAACTACGGCAACTCTTCAATCAAGCCTCGAAAGAGCATCACCATCTCTCGGCTTCTCTCGCCTCTCAAGGCACCAAATGGATCTTCAATCCGGCAGCAGCTCCTCACTTCGGCGGAAAATGGGAAGCAGCGGTCAAATCGGTCAAGTTGCATCTCAAAAGAGTCATCGGGGACTCGGTCTTGACTTGCGAGGAATTTACAACCCTCTTGGTTCAGATCGAGGCCATATTGAACTCTCGACCGCTGTGCCCACTTTCGGATGACCCGTATGATCTATCGGCTCTCACACCCGGTCATTTTCTCATCGGAGAGTCTCTCATCACGGTTCCAGAGCCAAACTGTACCACGGATAATCTCAGTTGGCTGTCTCGGCGACAACTCATACAGTCAAGGGTACAACTGTTCTGGGAGAGATGGTCTCGGGAATGTATACAACGTTACCAAGCTATCTCAAAATGGCGGTATCCTTCAACTCAACTCAAGGTCGGCTCCATGGTTCTTCTCGCGGACGAACGGTTTCCGCCCTCACGGTGGCCATTGGCACGAGTTACTCGGCTTCTCCCGGGATCTGACGGTCTCGTTCGAGTTGTTGAACTCCGGTTAACCTCAACTACACTCATCAGGCCAGTAACCAAACTCTGTGTCTTACCAATTGATACCCCGGATACTTCATCAACGGATTGATGAAGTGCGGGCGGAATGTTGCGGATGGAATCGAGTTTTGGTATCGGTTATGCCATTTGTCTTTCGGTCGGACAGTTCACTCGGACAGAGCATAGCCGGGCCTCTCCTCGCTCACGGTTACCCCCTCTATTCCTCTATCATAGTCTTTTCTCTAAAGGTTTGGCTATATTAAGTTCAGTTCAACTCCGGTGGTTGTAACGAAAAGTACGGCTACATCAACGCTCGGTTTCTCTCGTATTACGGCTACATCAACGCTCGGCTTATCTCTTATCTCGGCTACCTCAACGGTACAATTAATATCTCGGCTTTTCTATCAAATCGGGTATTCTCTGCATGTGTGTCTCTCGTCGGTTATTTATGTAAAATTGACACGGCAAATAAATATACAAGGCTTTTCTCAAACAATCGGTATAGTGCAAAAGCGTCTCTCTCTTTCCTTCACGAAGGAACACCCGCGTCGTATCCAATTCTTATTCGACACCTTAATTAAAAAACAAGATCTCTCACACCAACTCAAGCCTATCTCAAACAGCAGCAAAGAATCAATGACAAAGCAACTGTGATAAAAACCAAAAACATTGTTGACGTTACATTAAAACAGTTGCGTCATAATATAAATACTAATAATGTATAAAGTTAAAAAAGTGAAAAAAAATTCATGTTAAATAGTATTTTGTAATTTTTATTGCCTTGTGTTCCAGTAAATAAATAAGCATTCACAATTTTTTTGTCAAATATTGCTCATTTTTATTAGGTACACATAACCTCATCCACCTACTCCAATTATGCTATTTGAAATTTCACGCCATTCCTTGCACGATGCAACGTTGCCGTTACTTTCTTCGATGGCTGCCAGTCGGTGGAAAATAACTAGTTTAGGAATTTGTATTTACTAAAATATGACAACCTATGTGGAGAAACGTCTTAAACTTTGGTACAATAATCAGAATAGTGCATAGTGTTAGCCTATGTTTTTCTTATTAATCTGTAAGCATTTTTAAAATTATGACAATAAAATATGTTCTGTGCCATCTAATCCTGTGTTAAAACACGTAATTAAAAAATGTATTTATCAGAAAATATGTTGTGAATCAATCTCAAGTTTTACAGGTGAGCATTAAAATTATCGATGAACATATAGAAAAATTTTGAAAATAATCGAAGCATTTTCGTTTACTGTACCGAAACTCCTTAAAACCAACAGGACATTGATCTGCGTTTGGTATGGGTGATGCACGTAAGAAGTTGCTGATTTCAATAGCAATTATCTCAAATTTGGAATGGTCAATCGCTTAGAAATTTTACGCACGCTTAGATAAGTTCATATCTAATGTGTGTAAAAAGTTTTAAAAAGAATTGAAGAATGAGTTGAATCGCTAGAATTACCTTAATCAAGGAAAATATTCACTTGGACATATTTTACGAATTTTTGGATGATTAAGAAATCATCAACTCGCCAATCATCACTCCCTTACCCGATTAAGGAGACATATACACCTCAAACTATGAAATTCGAGTTTATTTTCAAAGAACTACAGTTGATAGACGATTAAATTTTATTTATTGTAGTTGCACCCTGAAGTAGGGTGCCTTTGGGGATTATTTCCCTGGGTGAACAAATAACTACATTTTGAAGGGTGGTGCAGCCCTGCAAAAGTGTTGTCATGTTTTTGTAACTATACATCACGTTGTGCACGATTGCGTTGTCATTTTTCATCTGAAATAATCGGGGTTTTGCATAAATAAAGTTGACAAATATGCGCATGGATTCCACCAATAATATTTGAAATTTGACTAGTTTTTATAAATTTTTTCATCCCATATTTGGCAGAGTACTTATGATCAATATGTTTGTCGATTGTGGAACAGAATTATAAATGAAATGTCTAGGTATTATTGGTGGAATCCATGCCAGGCAATAATATTGAGTAGCCCACGAAGTTTGGACCATGATAGTTTACTGGTTCGCGCGTAATCATGCACAAACGGAAGAATATTGTAGTTTCGAGAAAAACGCCGTTGAAAATCGCCGTGCGCGCTCGTGCGCTTATGCGTTATTTTACTATTTCACCCATATCTTTTCAACGGATGAGGATATCAGTATGGGGTTTGCGGCAAAATGTTCTTCAAACATGAGAATACAAAATGCAAGAATAAACGAAAAATTTTGAAGTGAAACTTATATAGGCGTGGTAGGGCTAGTTGACCTGAATGTCATAAAAAATGAAACGCTTCCCCTTCTCTGACTCCAGAAGAGAGGAAAAAGAGAGAGAATCATTTCTACTCTCTCCGTCGCATACCCTATAGGCACTTTACGCGCATGCGCAGCGTGACACTTCTCTTTTTTCCTCTGTGTGCGATGCTTCGTGTCTTCCCCACTCTTTTCCTTAAGCATGCGGCAGTAATGCTTGCTTAAGGTAGTACCTCCGCGGCCGGTGGCAAGCGAGTGTCGATCCGCTCACGGGGCTTGTCGACGGATATATGTCAATAACTAAACGGTAATTCCTCTTCAGCTTTTACGAGAATATTCCTATGATACTTATCTACGTTACTTTAGTTTTTTGGTCAATTCTCGACACCGGTCTAGGCTGTACAGCGAAAACCTTGTCGTTAGGGTATGGCTGGCGCATGGGTTATGTGTTAATCAGGCTCATTTTGACTTCAATTATCTCGAGTTTGAAACGGTCAATCTCTTTGTAACTGCACGTACGTTTCGATAATATCCTAATTAACACACGTGCAAAGATAGAAAGATTTCTCAACTCATTGATTCCACGGAACCTTAAGTTCAAATGCTATTGACTATAGATGCGTTTGTACTCATGCATGGATGTATGCGTGTGTGTGTGCGTGTGTGTGTGTAACCAAACGTTGGGAAAAGGCGTCGTAGTAACAATGCACTACGCTTACAGAGTACAGGAATTGGTAATAATTGTGCAGCCAAATGCTAACTGGAAAATGGGCAAATGATTATGATGGTTGCTATCTACATATCAAACAATACAAGAGTTTATGATATCATTAATTCATTCGTGAAGTCTTGTTGGCCTACACTATTAAATGTGCAGCATTGTTGAAAAACTATCTGGACAAAATGCCAATGATTATGGGTGGTGATTCCAACATCAACTCAGACGAAGCTCAACCATTAATAAGATTTCTGGATGAAAAATTTGAATTAAAACTGAACACTGACAAAGGTCACTCTACAACCGGATCAGGCACTACCATCGACGCAATATTCTCGCGTCATTTACAAAATTTACTATCTAAATTATTTGTATCATGCTTCAGTTATCATAAACCCATATTTTTTTTCTTGGAGCATAAATCTATGGAAATTGATGAATGAAAATAATATTTTATTTAATTAAGAGAGATTTTCTTGAATTAAATTCCACATAACCGTTTGATAATTCTAAAAAAAAAAATACTAAAAATTGTTAACAAATGCAAAAAAAGCAATGAATAAATCTACTTTTTTAAGAACTAAGAAGTTTCACTTCTACTGCGTGAGAATCTCAGAAACATAATTTTTTTTTTTCAAGTGTATGTACCCTTTTAACGTGGTGCGATTTAAAATTTCCGGAATAAATTCAATAAGTTTTTGCCAAAGTTATTATTTTATGTTTTTACGGTAATACTTTTTCGGTTGTACATTTTTATTTTCCTATTTGAGATGATTTCAGGAGTTCATATTTAATGTGCTGACAATAAACACACGATAAGTCGCCTATATATTCGAATTTTCACAATTCGTTGTCTAAACGATGGAGTCAACTGTTTTATGCTGCACAAGAATCGATAAACGTTAGAATTTACGAAAATTTTGATTTTTCGACATACTGCTGTAGTCGCTCTAATCTCCGTCAATTACTAGCTATCGAATATTTTATAAAAAAAAGTAGGCTAGAGGGATAAGACATTTGGTACTTAGTTTATCAAGAATCGCTAATCGATTTTGGATTGGAAAGAATTGTGCAGTATTCGCAAAAAGTGTGTTTTAGTTTTACCGTTCATAATAAGTTAACGAAGAATTGGATTTGGCCAGAATCGATAAACGTGTTCAGACTTTACCACATTTGGAGTTTTAAAAAAGGTCCAAATAAAAATTTACTCATTGTTTCTGCGTAGGTTTCGCAGATTCGCAAAGCGGAATTCTATCTGCGGAAGCAAAAATTGAGAAAAACATTTGCTCGTAGTTTCGTGATACTGCGAAAACCTCTAAGAAGCTGTTTGTAAGATTTTATTTGTGCTGTTTGAATTTTTTTCATTATTTAGGAAGTTCGATAATAAGATTTAATTAGTCAATGTCTGAAATGATGTAACAGTGGATTATGTTTTATTCATTGCTACCCGTATATCTGTATTAGCTGTGAATGGTTTTATATTGTTATTTTTCCATTTTAATCTCGACCCAAATAAATATTTCTGTTTTTCCAATTTTAAGTACTTTTTTTCCTCAGAGCGTCGATTATCCGCTGGACAGTCCGATACCTGGTGCTGGTTCCGCCGGTCCGGACACCATGAGCCCGAGCAAAGAGAGCGGAAAATCACAGAGGACACAGCGGCCGGGCTCTCGGCTGCAGGAGCTCGAACAAGAGCTCGCAAAGATTCATCATCGAGGTCCAATCCATTCGACTCCATCGCCTCAACCATTGACACCGCCAATGCCGATGAGTCATCCATTACAGACGCCAGGCCAGACTCTTCAACAGCTTTCACAGGGTAGTTTACTCACTCCACTTGTGACATCGATTTCCACACTTCCAGTTGCCACTGTGACGCCAACCGTTTGTGCATCAAATTCTGGCGCCAATACTCCCGTTTATCCGGAACTTCAGGACAGTATCAACGAGGTAAATCTCTTGCTTTTCATGAATGATAACAAATTTCGAAATCTTTGCTTTCAAGCTTTCGCGGCGATTGTCAATGTTGAAGTCTAGAGGAGACGCGGCTACGGTTTCTATAGCGATATGGACTGTACGAATTGACATGGTCTCGTTGGTCTGATATTATTAATTGTAGTTTTGAGAGTGGGACTGTGCTTGACATATTTCGTATTTAAATGGTAAAATTACGAGTTTTGGGAAAATGTACATTTATCATACCCCACATGGGAACATTGTACGGAAAAGGTGTAAAATGTTTAGAATGTATTCGAAAATTCAAAATTTATCTAGAAAATTTGGAGTTTATAGGGTCAATGATTCATTTGAAAAAATAATTAAAACTATCTGGATAATCAAAATTCATTGAAAAATTAAGTTTTTTAAAACGAAAACTGCTTTTAAAAAATGTATTTCTTTTGAAGAATTTACGATTTATTTGAAAATTTTTCAATTTATACGAAGAAGTAAAATATATTTAAGAAATGAACAATTTGATTTGATATTTCTAAATTTAATCGAAAAGTTAAAACATATTTGGATAATTAAAATTCCATTAATTTTCGAGATTATCTTTAATTATTTAAAAACGGAAAAGGTACATATTCAATTTTTATAATCTTTCCTGGAAAATATAGGGAATAAAATTTGTCCAGAAGATGCTAAATGAGTTACGATGGAAAATATTCACGCTGGATGCAAAAGAGAAAGATAATTATAGCGAATAAAGATCTACTTACGTCAGATTGACGAGAGTGAATGTCAGTACGAGAATCATTTTGGCTTTTTCGGATTATGATACACCCTTACATTTTTTTATATAAAATATTTATATCCATATCAGTGTCATATCTAAATCCATATCTACCATATCTATATTTATATGAATGTATGTATATGAAGTATTTCATAGATTTATAGCAAGGTGAAAACCCTCGTTATTTTTCAGAGTTCTATAACTCTTTTATCATCAAAAAGTACGCAATAGGAGTATCGGTGATTTTTTCAGATTTGATTTTATAAGCCCTACTCCAGACTTTTCAATTTTTGAAAAATGATACTCAATTTTTAACTCAAAGTATCTTGAAAACTATGGACTGAACAAAAAAATGTTCTCCACACAAAACCTGTGAAAAATGATGAAAAAAAAACCTGTTTTTAAAAAGGTAAGTCATGTTTGATTTGACTCAAAATTTTACTAAATTTTCTGTTGTAAAATTTCTCCTGTCGATACACAGGAGAAATTGGCATCATGGGCCCCGAACCTATAGGCGAGTTTCACATTTTTTTTAGCAAGGTGGAATACCGTCATCATTATTTAGAGTCCTGTAACTTTTCAAATGTCAAAGAGTACACACTAGGAGTTTCCATGCTTTTTTCAGATTTTTCCCGAGAGCCCTGCCAAAGATTTTTCATTTTTTGAAAATTTAACGATCATGTTTTAACTCAAAGTATCTTAATAACTATAGTTCGGATAAAAAAAAATGTTCTGCACATAAGATCCGGGATTTTATCTTCAGAAATTTTTTTTCCGTCTAATAGTTATTAAGATACTTCGAGTTAAAAAATGATCGTCCGATCTCAAAAACTGAAAAATCTTAGGCAGGGCTCTCAGGAAAAATCTGAAAAAAATCACGGACGCTCCTAGTGTGTACTCTGATACCTGAAAAGTTACAGGACTCTAAATAATGGTGAGGGTATTTCACCTTGCTGAAAAAATGTGAAACTCGCCTATAAGTTCGCGGTCTATGATACGAATTTTTATTTTGTGTTATCACTAACAACATAAAATTCAGTAAAATTCTGATCCATATCAAACGTGACGAACTTTTTTAAGACAGTTTTTTTAGTTTATCATATGATTTTTTCAAGTTTAAAATGTTTTCAATGGGCTTTGTCAAAAGTTTATTCAAATTTATAGGTTTTATGCCTAGAATTTTTTTTTGTCCGATCCACATTTTTTAAGATACTTCAAGTTGAAAATTGGAGCAGGGCTCATGAAAAACATCTGATAAAATCACACACTCCTAGTGCATACTCTTTGATAAAAAAAAAGTTATAGGTCTCGGAAAAAGTAGTGAGGGTTTTCACCTTGCTGAAAATCTATGGAATGCCTCATGTATATATATTCTCTGTGAGATTTCTTTTTCCTTTCTCTCGAATTTCTTTGTTGTAATTTCGAATTTGATTTCCACTTTCACGATTTGGAGATCCTTTCCAATGCTATAACTTTCCTAAAAAGCACCTGCAAAATGCAATTTTAATGCAAAAAGTGGCAGTCAAATGTCACTTTTTCACTTTGCCTGAAAACACATTGCGCGTAAACACAACGCTCAATGTGTCTGTCACAAAAATTATGTTACGTCTCAGAAGTTTTGCCACAACTTTGACATATGTATGGCGGCTTAAAGGTAAAAAAGAGGCGAATAACATGGACGTGATGCCTTAAAAGTCATGGGGGTTATCGAACGTGTATGAACGATAACAGGAATTTAATCGAAGCTCTTCCCCGACTAACGATTAAAATCGAAATATCGAGTATAATTAATGACAACATTTATTCGGGATAAAGATAAATGTAAATTAATCTCAACAGCTTATATTCGAAGTGATAACAGTAATAATCAAGACAAATACGGATGGCCAAATTAAGCGAAATACTACAGGAATTGATCGAATTAATACAGAAAATTACTGGTACTAAAGGAGAGTAAATGATTTTTAGTACGAGCGTACAATAAAGACTAAATAATATATGAGTCGAATACCCACACAGCAACCTGATGGCATAATATTATTTCAAATGGGTCTTAAAAAATAATAGATATCTTAAATGGTTACCTGACACCTTTCAGTAGGACATCTAAAAGTTCTCTGAAAGAATTTGAATGCGTCGAATTTTGACCTGTTTTAGAACTTCTTAAATTCTATGCTTATGTCGTTTTTTTTACCTGTTCAAGCCTCAAAAATTATGGCAAGACAATTCCATATTATTTGACACATGCTATTGGACCACTTACGGGAAGTGCGGGGCAGTGGTACATACGCTGTTCCACCTGCACCCGTCAAATGCCAAAATGTGCCCCTCAAAGGGTTAAGCTATTTAGCATCAGTGCTGAAACTAATCCATGCGCCACTGAGTCTGTGTACACACCAAATCGCTGAAATTAGTTTATTCCAAAAAACGTAAATTTCATTTTTCTATTTGATTATTTACGTATTATAAATTTTTTTCCTAAGCTGATCAACACTATTAAGGTAATTCGGTTGAGTTTGGCTGAAGTCAAATTTCATCCGTACTTCAGATTTATTTACGTACAATTTAACCATATATGAAAGCTATGATAAATTGAATTGTTGCATAAAAAAATATTACAATCCTCTTTTAGGCGTGTAAATAATAAGTTAATAATAATTAATACCTGGAATAATGACAGACTCAACTTGACTCATTCTCTACGTTAGGGAGCGAGCTAACCTAACCTTACGCATAAATTTACTAGATTGCATTCGCGAGTTTTGTTGTAAAGAAATGAAGCAGGTGCGTGCTTCAACAAGCCGCCTTGTTAAAAAATCTCGCGTTATTCAACGTTTGAAGAGTGATACTGCTTTAAAACAGTATAATGAAGAACAGGGGGAAAAAAGGCTCGTCTCGAGGCGAGTACAGTTAAATCAACGCCAGTATGCAATGTGCGCGGAACTCATCGTCTAGTTGACATTGCATATCTTGCCGAATAACTCAAATGTGACAGTTGTTCAGAACCACTTTTGCTGGCGTTCGTCGAATCTGAACTGGGACGCGGATTAGCTTCTGTTTTCACACGTTTTTTCCTCTAGTAAACTTCTGCTAGCGAGCAGATCCGGTGTATGGCAAGGACAGAGGCCGCGGACTCGCATTAATTATTAAATTTAAAAAAACCGTACGGTAAATCGACTTAAATCTTTGGTAAATATCTCTTAGAGATATCAACCATTATTGTGGTAAGTTTTTTTTTGCCCTTAAACGATTAATTTTTCGTGTACTGAAATTTCGATAGTTGGCGTGCCATCTGAGCCTTATGCCCTATAAGAGCAATGTTAACTTATTTATTAATTACGCCCAAACTACATGGTAAATTAATTTGAAATTTTGCAGACATGTAGAGCAAGGTCAACTCTTTTGATTAAATGCAAATAAACAGGGTGTTAAACGTGAACCTCAATTCGACCGAACTACCTTAATGTCTTAATATTTTCATTTTAATCAGTTTAAAATTTAAGAAATTTCAGATCGTCCACAAATGATCAGAAACCGACGCATTCGAGGTCATTAAGAGTACTTTAAGACGTATTTATAATGAGATTTCAGAACGAATTTTTGATAAAATTCTTAACCCGTTGAGTGGTATTGACGCCATATGGCGCAAATCGATTATTTTGTGATTGGCTCGAACGATTTTCACAAAATTTGGTACTCGGGGGTATTCGTGGTCGCTGATTACTAATCTGCACTAAAAATTGAGAAATTCAAAACGGTGGATCCAATATGGAGGACCAAAATGCAACAATTTACTTGATTCACATGAAAATTGCTGTTATGGAGTTTCCGAGGTCGCTGATTACGAATCTGCCTTCAAAATTTGGAAATTAAAAATGGCGGATCTAATATGGCGGAAATTTTGAGTGGAGATTCGTAACTAGCGACCTCGAAAGCCCTCTAATGCCAATTTTCGTACGAATCAAGTACATTTTTACATTTCCGTCCGCCATTTTGAATTTCTGAATATTGAGGGCAGATTCGTAATCAGCGACCAAAAAACTCTTAGGTGCCATATTTCCTTAAAATCGAAATACTTTTTTTCCGCGCTTAGAACTCAAACAGTGAAATCTTTCTTGCCGCTCAAGGGGTTAAAGACCTCTCATCAATGATATCTTTAAGAAATCATTCAGAGACTTGTGCTGTCTGGGTAGATATTCTAGTACGACTCGCGACTCTTTTGGATGTTGACTAGAGACTGGAATAAGGCATGTGAGTGTTTTGGGTGGTGAATATGGATTAGAGAATCAGAATATTGTGTGAAAATTAGTTGCTGAGGAGCGGCCACATTGAGACAGGAAACTTTTCCTTCACCCGCCGCGGCCGTGGTCCGTCGGCTGGCGGGGCTCATGGGTCAAATACGACAAAATATTGCTTATAATATAATATATTTGCTTATAATATTATTTGCTTTAATGAAAGCTTGGTTGGGCGCCAGTCAGTTTTCGGCAAACTGACAAACCGAATTCGATTCAAAATTTAATTAAACAGAAAGAACGACTGAGCTGAGACCGCTCGGGCGGGTAACGTTGAGGACCAAGGAAAATTGCAAAGAATGCAGAAGCAGTGTACAGAGATACAAATTTTATTTACTTACGATTATAACGTTGTCGATTATATGGCCTATCTGACGACTGATACGAATCACAATAGGTTTGACGATTTTACGTACAATTTCAATAGATGATCCAAGACGGATTTTATTCTGCGGTTTCGTTACGTCAAGCTTGACAAAAATATAGACTGACCACCCGAGGTCCTGCGTTAGACAATGCAACGAACTTCGGGGTACGATAGTATAGAAAATTATTTGACTACTCTCTACAGACGGAGAGAGTTCTTAAAACGGTCTACAAAGTATGTAATACTCGTGACTGCTCTTCTCACACAGACGGAGAGAGAGAGACAGCCTACGAGGCTCTGTGACTCAAATTATTCGACCAGCGAAACACGGGAGAGACAAGTCTAACCCTCTCTCGTGCGGGGCTATCCCTTTTATATGTTCGCCACGCAGTGTTGTGAAATTAATCTTACAGTACACCGTTGTCAACTATTCTTACCAGCGCTCGCCCGGATCTTACGTGTATTTTAGCGATATGGATTGATGACGTCGAGGAAATTATTATCGACAGGGTTTTCCTGTCACAACATATACTGACGGGTGGGCGGTCAGCGAGGACTTTTACGGAGTCCGCTGCACAGCTTGATTCAGAGCATTTTATGAATCTTGCAAAAACACATCTGGTGGTGTGATTCTATCTGAAGATTTTACTTTCTCATTGCAATGTTTTAAGAAATAAAATAATATTAAATGTGAATGAAAATTGTATGTGGAGATAATGTCACAATGTATCAGTTCATATTTGAATTTTTGACTTCTCAATGTAAGTCACGTTCAGTTTTAGTAATATACTGACGCTTCCCAAACGTTACAACTTTCATAATCAGTTCTAGTGGCTCCGATGCTGGAGTTCTTTGTGTTAATAGTATTCCTTATAATATATCTATGATTATTGATATGGATCATCGCACCTGAGAATTGTGTTTTCTTTTGGTCAGCTGGTCAATTAAAAAACCAGAATGACGGTGTGTCAAATCGAGTTTACTTCATACCCGCTATTTCTGTCAAGACTGTGTGGATATTTCAAGATCTCTAGTGTATCGAGATGTTTTCTAGCCAAGTACCCTTATGAAGGAGCACTGATCTTGGTTTTATCGTATTGGGATGTGTATCTTGTTTGTAGCCAGTGTTCATCCAAGGCCGATTGCGAACAGTGTCCGAGTCTAGTACACCGTTCGTGTTCTTTAATGTGTGTACTTCTTTTTCGCCTCGTTTCTCCCACGTCCATTTTCCCGGAAAAGAACATAATCAAGAATCGCGGTAGCGAATCGAGAAAAGTACATTTCCTAACATACCGACTGTAAAATAACCGGTGAGCCATCTGGTAAGGACGGGGGACATAAAAAATCACGATACTTGAGAGAAGCCGAATACGTTTAGCCCACAAGAGATTTGAATAACCTCTTTATTGAGTAATCTGAAGTAGAGATTGTCCAGTGTTTGAAAATCGCGTGTTTGAGAGCAAGCCCGAGAGAAAGCCGCTAAGCCAAAATGGCCGACCACGCGGTGCTCGATGCCGGCAAACGCGGAAACGACCCTCGTGATACTCGACAAGAATTGCGAGAACGTTCCGAGATAATGATCGAGCTATGTCCGTATGTTTCGAGAAGCATAACAGCCGCGTGAAAGAACTATCGCGAGATCACTGAGATAGCAGAGAAAGAAAAAACAAGTGACAACTGGTTAGAACGTCCGTTCGGTGGGCCTCCGTGGAGAATAATGATTAATGGCCGCTTTTGCGTCGCACTAGCCTGCCTCCTTCCCCGAGAGCTTCTCGAAAAACGCCCGACAACGAGTCACACACGGTGCAAGGAGAGCTGTCCGAGAGGTGCTGTCGCACAGTGATTCAGGATGCTCAAATTCGTGGACCTTGACAAAAATTTGAAAATCGTTATTTTCAACTGTAACTGTTATAAATATGTTGTTAGTTGTCCCTATTTCAGTGTATTAATCATTATTGTGTAATTAAGTTAAGGGGGAAATTATTACGACCTTATACTGTGACTATATGAAAACTTATTGATATTAACTAAAATTTTTGAAGTTTTTCAGCTCAAATTTTTTTTAACAATACATTTTCTTTGCAAGTGTATTTGATATCATTTAACTAGTCTCACTTAGAACTACAAATTTCGTACTTTAGAGATTTAACTTATTTCACTGAAACTTTAAAAAATGATGATTTTCTGTAAAGAAAAAAAAAACTGTAATTGAAAATTGAACTGCGATTTAGTAAAAATTTTAAAAAATGTTCAGAAAAAGAAAAATTTGTCGATGAAGAGCAACAACTAGACTACACAAACCCACCTGTACCGTTTGCGTCTAGGTGCGGCTTAGCGAGAAAAAAATTCTTGAAGTTCTAATGCTAACGTACATTCCAAACAAAACGGTTGAATACTGGTTAACCTTTTAAAAGACGAATTTTTATAGCAGAACAAATTTAATTATTTCAGGATATGTAGGCGTTTTAGAAGTCACTGATTTTGGTTTAGTGATTGGTATAGCAAAATCCAAAATAGCGGATCCAATATGGCGGACACATTTTTGAAAAGTTGTTCGATTTTTATGAAATTTAGTATCCAAGGGGTTTTTG
Organism: Rhorus exstirpatorius; assembly: GCA_963564615.1. Lineage (NCBI taxonomy): Eukaryota > Metazoa > Arthropoda > Insecta > Hymenoptera > Ichneumonidae > Rhorus > Rhorus exstirpatorius. The sequence continues at coordinate 7,477,942 of OY751317.1, read as the reverse complement.
AGTATTGAATGCGATTCCGTCGTTGGAATTCCAAAATTCAAAAGTGAGAGGCAAGGGGACTCGCGTTCAAAAAGCACCCCGGTTCGTGAGAAGCAAGGGGACTCACGTTCAGAGAGCACCCCGATTCGTGAGAGGCAATGGGACTCACGTTCAGAAAGCACCCCGATTCGTGAGAGGCAAGGGTACTCACGTTCAGAAAGCACCCTGATTCATGAGAGGAGTAGTGTAACAAGGAGAGTTCTAACCCAAGATCCCTACCCCGACATTTACCGACATGTTTTAGCTCAGACATGAACCATTTAGCCGAGACATGAACCCGGGAGGGGCGGGGGAGGGGGGCTATCTTTAAGAGTCCGAATGCACGGAGTCGATTGGGGGGGGGGGTCTCTAACAACTGGAGGGCACCTAATCTCTTATGGGTCGAGACATTGGGAGGGGGTGGGGGGGGTAGCTTTGAGGGTGGTATTGGAATGCTGCTATCTCTGGCAGCGGTGGTGCGCCTAATTTTTCATGGCGGCATTTGATTGCTGATTATCAGTTAGACTGGCGTCTCTGCAGGGGGGGGGGGGGGCTAGTTTTGAGGGTGGTATTAGAATGCCGCTATTTCTGACAGCTGCAGTGCAGCTTGTCTTTCATGCTGGCATTGGAATATTGTTATCTCTAACAAGTAAATAGCGGGCCGGAGCGTTAGACCTTTCAACCACACACAACGCTACCCTCCCGAGCCAGTGCGTCTGTTTGTCGCAACCCTATCGTTATTTCTGTTTGTGTGCTAAGGACCAGACCGCAGTCTGGAAAAGGCCAAACATAAAATCTTAGAGGCGCCTATGATCCGGCCGGTCCTCGGCACCTGAAGGAAAAACATCGAAATGCCCCTAGCAGGTGCTAGCAATATAAATTCTGACCGAATTTATATAAGCGTTTCCCTATCACTGACTGGTGCGTGAGCAGATGTGGTGCAGGGTGCTGCGGCAGATCTTTTTTCAAACTGCGATGAAATTGGGATGAAGAGGATATTGAAAATATGGAAAAGCACGTTCGATTCGATACTCGAGCTCAAATTCATGTGATGTATGCATGGGATTATGCGTACAGAGCCGCTCGCCGAGGCCGGTGGGAAGAAGTTGCACGTGATCGTGAGCGATTTAGATTAAGAATTGAAAAATGCGGCAAACTGATTGACGGAGAAAAAAATTTAACGGAAAATGGTATACTGATATGCGCCTTCGATGTGTCTCGACCTGTTTCGAGCCCTCCCATTACCTTCGAGAGCGGATGATGCCATCTTGCCTGTCTGAACACGCTTGAGCCTGCACAGTGTTTACATATTTTGACAAACCGCCGGAAAATGAGGCTTTGATTTTCATGGAATGTCGCTATGACACGCTTAGTCACGTTCTTGCTATCAACATGGACGGATATTCTGATGGCGTTCTCGGAGCCAAATATCCGTGGGAATTATCAAGGGGTGATCTTAAGAATATAACGAAGTCTATGATTTTAAAATATTTTAGTCGATCAATTCATATGTTTTATGATCGTTTACCCGAAAATCTTCGTGCAGACGCCGAAATTATGTCATATCTGCCTTGTATGGAACATTGGAATACGCCCCACATCATGACTCATATCGATGGCCCTGCACCCTCTGTACGGAATTGTCAAATGTGTCGCCGCAAAGTGTGGGCGGAGGAAAGTGTGGAAAATCCTATTGGGTCCTAGAATTGAGAGTTAGTGGGGGTCGGGAATTTGGAGGGCCTATATAATATCAAGATGCGCGTCTGAACTGCACCAGTTGACATGCAAGGCAGGCGACGTGAGCTAAAAGAACGATTGCTCTTGATTTTTAAAAATATCGAAGAAGTAAAAAATCTTATACGTACGAGGTATGATCTGAGCTTCATTATAAATACATTGAAGAATACATCAATAAGTCGAAATGGATTTCACAAGTATCAACAAGGTGGGAAAAATGGTGGAATTTTTGCCAATAAAAAAATTGGCTGAACTCTCCGTTCAGGCAGATCATCCGATCTCCGACCTGAGAATAGTTGAAACGAAATTCGGGAGGAGGATCGTGGCGGATATCACCAACGATTCCTCTGTATTCCTACCTGCAAGATTCGTGAAAGCGTTCGACGAGAAAAAAGAAATATTCAAAGAGATGATTGACGCTGCGCATACAAATCAACTCTATATGAACTACTTCGGTGGGAAATATAACAGCGTAGAATTCAAACGCATCTGACGCCATCAAACCATCAAGCCATCGCGCCTACTATGGGGTCGTGACTCTACGCGAACGATGGTGGCACTGAAAAAAGTGTTTGAATCCATAAGTGCGCATGGTTGAAAAAGTAAAAAAAAACATTATAGATGACGTGTGGTGCGAAATGTATAAGTTGGAGTGAAACCAAATATGTAAAACAATTTCCTATGGTTTATTTCAATAAAAAACACACATATATTTTTCGATAAAATGTTTTTATTTATTTCGAAAATCCTGCGTTTACACAATGCCTGATGTACCAATTCCTTAAAGATTTCACGTTTGCGTTGGCACAATTATATTTTGAGTCATGGGGATGATGAGAACATCCTCTGTTGTTTGATATTTTCGATAATTTCTGCAATGATGGACAATCGAGAGTTTCCATATCGACAATATGTGCCGACGAATCCGTGAATTGCGCTAACCACGTCCTCTTCTCTAATCCCTTCACGTAGATGGTTCGGGCTTGTTTCAAGATAGCTCAAATTGTTGTTCCAGCAGCTTCGTACGGCGTGTCGCCTGAATTCCATCGTATTCCATGAAAATTTCGTTCCAGCCATGAATTCATCGTTTTGTACTTCGCTGGTAGAGAGTTCCATGGCGTTGGAGGTTTGAAGAAAAACGTCAGGGGCTCGGTGTTGTCAGAGATTTCCACAATTGCTATTTCTTTGAGCACAAATTCGTTTATGGGTCTCCTGAAGCCTTGAATATCGACGATAAAGTCCATGGTGCTGATTGAAGAGAGTCGGTTCATCGTTGAAGGTTTTATACTAATTTTTTTACCCCGCCACTTATTGGATTGTACTCAACAATACGATCGTGTAGAATCAAGCAATACGCGGATGTATTGGCAGGAATATTATTTCTTGCTTCAAATTCAAGACGAATGTCAACGGGGCCTGACTTGAGAGAATCGTTCTGCTTCGAACAGTCGATGACGACCAGAGGGGCATACTTTAGAAACTCGGATTTTTTTAGCCACGGCTCCGCTTCCCTGTTGTAATAAGTATTCTGAAAGTTTGCATACATCTCGTATAGTAGGGCGTACTGGTTTTGCTGTATGTTTAGGTTCAAATTTCCATATGGATAGCATTGCGAATTCAAATATAGTTTAACATCGGCGAGATTGCAATGATCGAAGTTACTCGCGTTCTTCTTTTTCTTATTTTTCCGATCAGTCTGGAAAGCGAGAATGACATATCGCGGTTTTTCCAGCTGAGTAGAAGTCTTGACGGTCCAAACATGCTTCGAGGTTGCGGGGAGCAGCGGATATTCATACAGTTCCCACGTACGATAGCTCATAGAGATTGGCGCATCTCTGCCGATAAACTTTAAAAGTTGTATTTTACGCTGATCGGAGACTGTCACGTATGGTACAAGCCATTCTACTTTTTGCAATACAAGTTTGAACTCCTCGTCAGCCGTCTGCACAATAGCATTATCATCAGTCTTCGATCTCGATAGAATCAGCTCATGCTTGGCATTTACGACAATTTTTCGATAATCTTCGGCAAAACCGAGCAGCATACTTAGCGGTATGCATACGTCAAAGTTGCCCGCTGCATCTATGATTTGCATCGTTTCTTCAACATTAAGCCAGCCCGTGTTCTCGAGCATAGATCTCTTACCGGGACTCAGAGATGAATATCCCTTTATTAGACTCGTAAGACCTACATTTTTGTTTCGATCAATTTCAATAGCGTTCAGCTCATATCGTACTTCTTCGAACAAAAAGCAAATAGCATTATTGACGAGGCTTGTGGAGGCAAGCGCTGCACCATCGGCTTTAGTCAGTTTTCCGCATATATGTATAAAACTTTTGCTTGGTAGAAGACATAGATCCTGATGTTGGATGGAAATATGTATCTCATCGCTGTTATTGAAAGTTGACGATGCATACGGCTTATGAGCATGAATCTCGCAGTGTATTATAGATTCATCGAATACAATAGGACTTTGTATATTTACTATTTCCTCCTCTATTTTACACAGCAGATGCAGAGGGCACAGAATAAATAATACCTTATGCGCTTTTTCTGCGCACTGTCAGACCCAAATTCTTTAGAAGTAGTACGTTCTGAGGTGTTAGCACTTTGAGTGTCGATCGGCGACTGGTCACGCTCATCCATGATGACTTGGTATTATGGATTTTATTGAAGACTATACCCATGATTTTATATGCAATCGTATGGTTTTGACTTCGCCGCGAAAATTTACTAAATCTCCGTCTTGGTCTACTATCCGAAGCTGGATGTTATCTATTGTCTTGCTCGTGATTGGCAGATAAATGACGTGCGATGGAACTTCAATGATTTTATATCCGGATGGTACGAACGGGAAAAACTCGTTAATCGTATGAGCTTTTCGCTCATTAATATAGGCACCAGCGGTAATGCTAAACTCTATACGCAAGGCGTTCACTTTGAGAATGGCTACTAGGAGATCAGATGTATGCCTTTTATTGGCTACAAGAATACGCGGTGTGAAACCCAAGAGAGAGCCGATAGAATCATTAGGCTTAAAATTTATATCGCGATTACACTCGATTTCACTACGTAGAGTATTGTTATTGGGTTTAATCTTGATAGAAATATTGGGCAACTCTGCCTGCACGTATTTCTCAATATCATCTATTTCATAGCTACCCGTCGGTATAGTCAATACCTTGTCTCCCACATAAATTTTATTATTACCATCAGCTATATTAGGAATAGAATTGAAGGTTAGTAATTCAATGAGCCCTAAAGTGTAATTTTTGTGGGGTGAAAGTTCAATGGGGGGAAAATATTGAGCTTCAAGTGTAGATGACGTCCCGGAAATAGTTAGTGTAAAACTATCATCCATGACGGCGGCAAATAGTCAACTGATTCTATATTCATCATTATGCACGTTTATATAGAGAATATTTTTCTTTGCCACTCAATTGCTGGCAGAGAAACTTTAGGCATAAGTGCCAACATTCGACTGTACCATACTTCTGATATCCCTTATAATCATAATTCACGCTACCAACACCAAAATATTTCATCAACTCGACTGGAGGCTGAAGATTGCCGAAACTATCAAAGTACATGACATTCTTCCCCCTCTTTTTGTATGCAACCCAGTGTGTACCAGGTCCCATATCCTCATCTAAATTGATAATTGCTTATTCGTATTTTGCCGGTCCACTTTTCGGCAATTTATTTCTCATAAAAACTCCGCGAAAGTGTGGAATTTCCATGATTTTCGCATATTTGAGCAGATCAGCATCAGTTAAGGCTTGGGGAGGCAGCGTGACTTTCCGTTTTTTGAACCAAGACCCGTCCCCCTCTTGTACGGTTTTAGATGCAGACCTTTACCCAAAGCAGCAGCTTCCATCATCTTATTATGTCTCTTACTCTCATCCAATTCCCGCTTAGCAGCTTCAGCCGCATTTACAGCCTTAGCGATAGAAGCAGCGCCACCTGACAGTGCTCCTGCAGCACTCAGACCGGCAAATATCGGCAGGAGGAGCGGCAAAAACCCCCCAATTTTACGAGGCGCTGGTAGAATGCGCAATTTACTTTTAGCCTTCTTGCTACCTTTCCGAGCACCCTTTCGACCACGGCTTTTCTCATGAACGATTTTATTCTGTCCCATGCCTAATTTTGTTTTTTTCACGCAATGCCCCAAGCCTAGTTTAGTTTTGGCCTTCATGATGTTTGCCACACCCCAAGCACTTGCTCTCTCCGCAATACCCGCGTCTTTGGCGTATACTCGTTTCCAAGCCTGCTCGGCCAGTAATTTATCGGCCAAAGTTCTCGCTTCGAGGCTAGTTTCTTTTGAATATGCAATATCGTGCTGCTTGCAGGCTGCATCCAATGGATTAATACCTCGATCGCCTCGTGCAAGACGTTTAGATAACTTTGTACCAGGTCCGCAATACTGATACCCAGGTAGATAGAGCTCAACAGGGAGCTTGTCGATCAGACTATTGACCAAAGCACGACCGATCATATCGGGGATGACTGCTCGACTGGTGAATAATCCCTATTTATATAATATATATAGGGTTAAAAACCCTATTTATATTTTTTTCCCTCATTAGTCGTGCTCAGGATGGGGGCGGATGAACTGCCTGTAATGAATTTCGATGAATTTATGCGGGGAGGTGAACCGCGCGAAAAACGTCATGGCGATTTGTTGCCTAATAGCATTCGGGCAGTATTCTGTGGCCCCTCGAACTGCGGTAAAACGAACGCCTTACTCTCCCTCATAACGCATCCTAATGGTCTGAGATTCGAGAACGTTTACCTTTATTCTAAATCCCTCAATCAACCAAAATATACATTGCTTGCACGATTACTCGAGCCTGTGAGCGGTGTTGAATATTTTCCATTCAATGAGCACGAACAAGTGGTGACACCCAGCGATGCACACCCCAACTCAATATTCATCTTCCATGACGTGGCATGTGAAAAACAGGATAACATTAGAGCTTTTTTCGCCATGGGACGACACAAAAATGTTGACTGTTTCTATCTTTGCCAGACCTATGCTCGTATTCCTAAACATCTCGTGCGTGACAATACGAATTTTATGGTTCTATTTAAGCAAGATGAAATGAACCTCAAACATGTGTATAATGATCATGTGAATACTGATATGTCATATACACAGTTTAAAAATATGTGCTCAGAATGCTGGAATTGCGACAAGTATGGATTCATCACGATCGACAAGGATAGTCAAATGAATGAGGGTAGATATAGACGAGGGTTCGATTCTTTTCTCAGTCATAAGTAAACGTGCATTGGAGACAGTATCATCTCTGACTCGAGGGTGGCAACATGAATAAACTTTTGGAGGAGAAGAAAGACGTATTGCGTCAAATTGTCAAAGCGAGCGATGCAATCCGACGAAAACATCGGATGATAAAAATCGGCAAAGACAATGCTGAACAGGCAATGCAAAATGTCTTCAAGCCAATAGTCACGCCATTGGAAAAATTGGTGATGCGGAAAAACGAGACGCCAGAGATGAAACAGGAACTTAAGGAGGAAGTCAAAGATCGTGTTGAAGAAGAAAGAGAAGAAGAACATATTGAGGATGGCAACCATGAAGTTAAAGATGATCCAATGTTGGAAGATTTGTCTTTCCAGTCTGCGTACGGTGATGAAGAGGGAGAGCAGGAGGAGGATACAGCTGTGAATGTTGATGAATTAATAAATGAGTATGTAGTATTGCTGCAGACAAATAGAAAATCAGCCTTGGATGTCTCATACGGTATACGAAACCTCGCTAACAATAAATTAATGATTGGAGATTCTCCAATCTTTTTTGATTCTCAGCATATTCGTGTACGAGATAAAAATTATCCAAAAACTGTTGGATTAGCGGAACTGTTGTTCAAAAAAGTGCCCCGCGTTGAGGATCTGACATCCAACGATTTGGAAAATTATGAGAACATTGTAATTGCCACGAATGCCCATAAGAAATATTATAAAGCAGATGAAGCAATACGGACGGATAAAAATTTGAAATTCGAGACTTATATCGCGAAAATAGTTGATACGCACACGGGTAAAGGTATGCCAAAGTATAAAGTGGCTAGAAAAGACGCGAGATTCGATTATATTTATTGGGACGATCCCAATGAACTAGTGGACCGTCTACGTTTACTCCTCGCATCTCAAGCAGCCGGAAACTTATCTCACTCGAATGAAATCATATCGATTATCGAAGAATTGCGTGAGGCTCAAATCATTTATTAATACATTCATCATCGCAATTTCGCGCATTCACAAAATGAGTGTCGACGTGTTTGGACGGCAGCTGGATAATAAAAGTGCGCTCAATCGCGGTCCTCCAGGCATTGGATTCAATATTACAAAAGACGGACATTACGATTTGGAGAACAAGCGACTCTGCAACGTTGGAATTCCCGAAGCGGACCACGATGCTATCAGCTTAAAGGTGCTGAATGCTAAAGCCCGACACGTAACTAAGAACTTACGTGTGGAAATAACTGAAAGTAGAACGCTATTGGTTGAAGGTTTTGGAACTACTATAAAAGATAAACTCGACACGTTAAATACCGACTTACGAAATAAAATAGAGAGAATTAGTGCGCAAATAATTGAAAATCTTACAACCGAGATAAAAGAAATTCTCAAAACTCCGAATGCTGGTACGAAAAACCTGCGAGTGTCCATGCTTAGCATGTTTTCCCAGCTTGACGCTCGATTAAACATCCTTGAGAAAAAATGAGCGAGAAGAAGCGAGCGCTGGTGCAGGAACTACATAAGCCCGCACGCAGAAACTATCCTCGTCGGCATGTGGATATACGAGGCTTGGATGAGACTTGGCAAGCGGACCTTGTTGACATGTCGGCTTACGCGCGGCAAAACGGCAATCATAAATTTCTCCTAACCGTCATCGATGTCTTCTCCTAGTTTGCCTGGGCCGTGCCAATGAGGAGCAAGAACGCTAAAGATACAACGAGCGCCATGAGATCTATACTTGTAAAGGGACGCATACCAGAGAACCTACATGTTGATCAAGGCAAAGAGTATTATAATGCCGATTTTCAAACTCTCATGAAAAAGTATAATATTCATATGTACTCGACATACAGTAATTTGAAAGCATAAATTTGCGAGCGTTTTAATCGTACCTTGAAAAATAAAATGTGGATGCAATTTAGTCTTCGTGGAAGCTACAAGTGGACCGATATTCTCAAAAATTTGATTTCCGAATATAACAATAGTGTACATCGCACAATTAAAATGAAGCCGAAAGACGTGAACTCAGAGAATGAGAAGCAGCTGTTACAGCGCGTTTTCACGACTCGAGAACCTTTGAAAAAAAAGCCGACGAAATTTCGACGCGGTGACAAAGTGAGAATAAGCAAATTTAAAAATATATTTGCCAAGGGTTATACTCCAAACTGGACAACGGAAATATTTACAATACATCAAGTGAAAAATACGAACCCTGTGACGTTCAGTCTGAAGGACTATCAAGATGAACCCATCGCCGGTGGTTTTTATGAGCAAGAGCTACTCAGAGTTGAAAATCCCGATATTTATCTGATTGAACGAGTATTGAAAACGCGTGGGAATGAAATGTTTGTAAAATGGTTGGGTTTCGACAATGCCCACAATAGTTGGATAAGGAATTCTGATGTATAATAAAATATTTTAACAAATGAACATTATTGATCTTTTCAATCGCCACCTTCTATCCCATCTCTCACAGGATTATTTTGTTGGACAGGATATTAATTAAGAAAAAGTCGGTTTCAATATATCTTTTTTTTCAATATATTTTATATAACGCAACCATGTTTTCCTCGCTTTTTGACGTGCGTTTACGGGCGACAAAGTAGGCGTTTTGGGAACTGTCGTGGGTAGGAGTACGAAAAAGCGCACTTTTTAGTCCTAGGACAAAAAAGTATCCCGAATTGTACTCCGCGCATGCGCATTTGTTACACACCGTGAACGTTATCGTACGCCATAATATAAGATCATAAAATCGTACGTAGTAAAGCAAAGCTGCTGCCATCAGTCGTCACGTCGAGGAACTATGTATTTATACCCATTGACCCTCATATTCTATATATATATGCGCGGAAAGAAACATAACCTGAATTACATACATGATGTTCGCATTGCGTCGTGTGTCGTGTAGTGGTCGTGTAACAAGCAGCGAACTTGTATTGTAGATTGTGTGCAATTATAATTAAAAAAAAAAAAAAAACAACGAAATGAGTGATACTGGGCAACACAGCAGTGACGAGTGGGAGAAAAAAAAAGATAGAAGATGAAGGAAGAAAATAAATGTATATTCTTTTTCAAGCGGTGTAAATTGATTTTGTTTTTTACTTTTAAAAATTCGCTTGTGCGTACGGGGGGCTTCGCCCCCCTACCCCCACTGGGGCTCCGCCCCTAGCCCCGGCCGGGGGGCTGCCGCCCCCCGGACCCCCCGCCGGCCACGTGGGTCTCACGTTTCCATTTAATACATTTTGCGGTCAAACGATGTTTGCGTGTGACACAAGTTGTCAGTGAGAAGCTCGGAAAACATGGTTTTGTTATATAAAGTATCGTGTGCACCGTGGAGGGTTGGCTTTTTCCCGCCTCGCGCGATGTTCTCAGTACTCGTCTTCGCCTCGCGCGCTCGGCTACGACTCGTACTGAAAACATCGCGCTCGGCGTTAAAAGTCCAACTTACCCTCCTTGGTACACAATGTACTATTTTCCTCTAGCGTATCAATTTTATTAATTCATACACAATGTATTCACAGTTTTCATGCCAATCATAGTTTACCACGCCAGCTTATCGCATTTTTAATTTTATTTATTTATTTTTTAAACTACAAACATTCTTTCGTGTGGCGCTCATAACCCCAAGGTAGAGTATCAGTCGTATGAGCGGAGAGAACTCTTTTATCATCATTCCAGCTTAAAGCGACTTTTCTTTGCCTAACAGTTTGCACTACATGCTTCTTCGATTGAATTAAATTTTGCGTTTTAACAAGATTCTCATGCTGGAAAAGACAATTTTTATAATCATTGACCCCAATTCTTTTTAACGTAGACCCCCGAACACCTTTAGCGCGCTTTTTTTCCACGTCATCATCTCGAACCTTGTAAGCGTATAGTTTGGCGCGCAGGCCCACGAATTCTTCCATGATCTGACCATTATGCTCATCCTTCATTAACCCTAACACCTTTTTATTCGCTAAAGCCATCCCATAAGGATTGTCAGGAGGATAATTGGAGGTATCAAATTTGTTTATGTCGAGCTTCATAACATCATATATATTAGGCACTGTAATATTATATATAAGACTATCAGTGTCGGTGTACATTAATTGAGCTTTTTGCCCAAACTGTTTTTTCATATACTCATAATGGAAATCATAAATATAAATTTTTGATAGGTCAAGGATTGAAAACCCCGCATACAATGGCTTATTAAATTTCACCTTTGCTCTGTTGAGCTCTATGATGACCATATCATCGTCGAATACGGTGCAGCTGTGGAACGTAGCCTTAGCGATTAGAGCTCGAGCTCCGTACCGACCACCCCACTCAGTAACAAGCTTTACTTCTCGATGCTTTCTCACATTCTCCATTGTTTTCCCGAAAACTGCATTATTGAGTAGTTTATACAAGTTTTTATGAAACGCATTGGTAGCTTTTTGTCTCAACCCAGTATTTAAATCAAAATATGGCTTCATCCATGGCTTCTGTTGGAATTTTAAAACTCTATGAATTTTCTTTAATTTCAAGCCCAAGTTGAGACACTGCTGCAAGTTTCGATAATGAATTATATATTTTTCTTTTGTCAATAGCGTTGTCATTAGTTTCATATTTTTGGAGGTGGGTGGCCTGTAATGCTGAGGACAAAGTGGCAAGTCTTTATGAGATTCGTGCAGCTCCTTGGGATATTCTAAATCAGCCTCGAATATGTATCCTGTTTGAGAATCGGCAGGGATATTGTCAATATCCAATTTATCAAAGTTTTCCACCCACTCGAATCCAGCGTATGGCAATGCCTGAACCATAGCTGCACCATAAAGATTGTTTACGTCGAAATACATTAAGTACGATTCGAGCTTCGATGGGTCAAAGTCCTCCCCCATGTATCGATTATTTGCTTTTGCATAGCGATTTGAGCATTGAGCAAGACCTCCTCTGATACCCTTCTCAATAAACAATAGTATATCAACGTTGGTGATGAGTTCGAGTTCAATGCCTGTTAACTTGAGCATTGCATCGAAAGCGAGTCCAGGAGCAGTATAATAGTGCAACGGATCTAAATTATATGTTGATAGGCAGCTGCGTCGGAAATTTTCGAAAATGTCAGCTAAAAGGAGAACATCGATTTTGAGATATAAATCTGAATATTCTCCTAACGTTGATATTTTGAAAGTTTTCTAGACATTCATGGCGTGAGCGTATGAATCTTCGGAAATTTCCTCATTATTAAGCCTAGAATAAAACTGCTCTTTGGATGGTAGCTCAGTCTCGTCAAGTTTCATCCAACAATCGGTATAATCATATGGGTAAACCCCCTTTCTAGTCAGAAGCTTGAATTCCGTTGCATTATTACAATGCTTACGAGTTATTTGTTTTTCATCGCTTTCCAAGTACGATGCTAATTTTTCAATGCTACACGCCATAAATCTGTATGAATCTAAAAACCTGAACTCTACAAACGTGCCCTGGACTTTTTTTGTGAATGAAATATATTTCTCCTTATTAATTGGCAGAAGATAAACCGCACCCTCGAATGCTGCGGCTAATGCTTTAATCAGAAAATGAGCGTCATATCCCGATAAATTATGAAAAATAACCGGCACCGCGTGAGAGTTTTTATAATTTAAATTACATCCAGTATGTGCGGGCCCGCGATACTTGCCTGTAAAATGACAATGATCTCGAACTCTCAACTCGTTATTTTCGAAAGGCTTCTCACAAATATGACAAATGGTTACAGATTTAAATGCGCTTTGCTGATCATCGCTGAGATGCTCCATTGGTATGATGTTCGTCAACCGAGTATTCACCAAGCTCGCGATATTCTTCAATTCCTCCATGAACCACCCAATACAATCCAAACCTCGATGAGATTTAAATTCCGAAATGGTATCATCGTACGAGCAGTGGAAGTAGTAGGCGATGGAGTGAGGCACATGCTTTTGGTAGCCTATAGTATTTGTCTCCTCCGCAGGCGCAATCGGCTCCAAGAGACATTTGAGATCAGCATATATCACGAACGGAACATTCTCTTTATGCTTATAGTTTCTAAACCTCATGAATTTCGCATCACCCTCGGGAAAATACACTCTGCACTGGTTCGTGCAGTCGAGGATATGCTTCTGCAGCACGATTTCGCTTTGAAAGTGACAGAGACATCTGTCACACAACCATTTTTTGCCATCATGTCTAGAAATCTGCGAGCTCACTAAGCGTGAAATGTTTTTTATCCATGTAAAGTGATGGATAGGACTCGCAAGATCATCCTCATAAGAATCATTTCTGTCACTCTCGAGCATAAGAAGGTGAATTGTCGATTTAGGAGATGTTTGTTTACTGATATATATCGGCACTATTACACTGTTCTTCCTCTGATTATCAACACCGTAAATGTTAATTTTAAGGTTATTCATTTTTTCAAAGGTTGGCACTTTTTTTACAGTCATTGGAAAATCCAAACCTTTGTACTGTAAAACTTCACTGAAATGTCTGTAAGAGCTTGCTCGATTGCATTTTAGAACTGGCGGAGAAAGTGCAGCAGTGACTGCCCATAAAAAGCAAAATTCGTCGTTGCTCTCTATGTTGACTACAGCACGCTTTCGTTGAATATCTTTCGGAACACTAACGTATGTACCTCCCCGGAGTGGTACGTATTTATTAAAATTCACAGTTAGGTTGGATACTTCGTGCAGTGACCAACCAGACTCTTTCCCATGGAACTCCTCAATTTTTTTCAACAACTGATCTTTTACATGCTCCTGGAACCACATGTCGATGTTCGTAGAGGGAAGAATTGCCTCATTCCGCGTGTTAAAAAATTTATCCTCGAACGCAGTTTCACCTATTTTTTTAAGTTAAAACTTGCACGCTAATATTACGTTAACCTTTAAATTGCCATAACGCTGGGATGCAGCTTCCAATTTAGCGAGGATCAAGGGTTTAGAATCATCGAGAAAAGCATCGAGATCTTTATGTTGAAGGTTGATGACTATGCCCGTTTGGATTCTTTTTTTAAACGCCGTCTCCATATCCTTCCATCGCACTTTATCAGCTGCTTCAGAACCAGCTCCTCTTTTCTTCAATTTTTCTATCACCGATAATACCGACGCAATTGTCGCTTGAATGCGCATTTTCTCATGCACTGAGGGATATTCGCGCCGAGAAATTTTCGTCAATAGTTTCACGTTTTTTTCCCCCTCCCTAATCCACCTTAGTGCTATAGCTGGTGATGTTCTTTTTTGTGAAATTAAATAAGCGTTTTCCATAATGGAAATGAGCTTCTTACACTTATGAGTATCCATATTAGGAGAAAAAATAACCCGAGAAGAAGGAAAGACTGCCCAAATGTTAATGGAGGGCTAAATGATTGGAGCCAGCAATATATACTCCCACTCCTCCCCACCATTCTACGGGCCATCAGCATCAGCAAGTATATCAGTTGCACGAGTACATCTTCGTTCGGGTCGTCGTAGAATAAACATAGGGTTCCAGGGGTAGCGTTGCGTGGCCACAAGATTTGACGCAACAGTCTAACTGCTAGACGACATTCCAATGCCATTGTAAAGATTACGCAAGATATCCGTCCATGTTGATAGCAAGAACGCGACTAAGCGTGTCATAGCGGCATTCCATGAAAATCGAAGCCTCATTTTCCGGCGGTTTGTCAAAATATGTAAACACTGTGCAGGCTCAAGCGTGTTCAGACATGCAAGATGGCATCATCCGCTCTCGAAGGTAATGGGAGGGCTCGAAACAGGTCGAGACACGTCGAAGGCGCATATCAGTATACCATTTTCCGTTAAATTTTTTTCTCCGTCAATACAGATTCAATCAGTTTGCCGCATTTTTCAATTCTTAATCTAAATCGCTCACGATCACGTGCAACTTCTTCCCACCGGCCTCGGCGAGCGGCTCTGTACGCATAATCCCATGCATACATCACATGAATTTGAGCTCGAGTATCGAATCGAACGTGCTTTTCCATATTTTCAATATCCTCTTCATCCCAGTTTCATCGCAGTTTGAAAAAAGATCTGCCGCAGCACCCTGCGCCACATCTGCTCACGCACCAGTCAGTGATAGGGAAACGCTTATATAAATTCGGTCAGAATTTATATTGCTAGCACCTGCTAGGGGCATTTCGATGTTTTTCCTTCAGGTGCCGAGGACCGGCCGGATCATAGGCGCCTCTAAGATTTTATGTTTGGCCTTTTCCAGACTGCGGTCTGGTCCTTAGCACACAAACAGAAATAACGATAGGGTTGCGACAAACAGACGCACTGGCTCGGGAGGGTAGCGTTGTGTGTGGTTGAAAGGTCTAACGCTCCGGCCCGCTATTTACTTGTTAGAGATAACAATATTCCAATGCCAGCATGAAAGACAAGCTGCACTGCAGCTGTCAGAAATAGCGGCATTCTAATACCACCCTCAAAACTAGCCCCCCCCCCCTGCAGAGACGCCAGTCTAACTGATAATCAGCAATCAAATGCCGCCATGAAAAATTAGGCGCACCACCGCTGCCAGAGATAGCAGCATTCCAATACCACCCTCAAAGCTACCCCCCCCCCACCCCCTCCCAATGTCTCGACCCATAAGAGATTAGGTGCCCTCCAGTTGTTAGAGACCCCCCCCCCCAATCGACTCCGTGCATTCGGACTCTTAAAGATAGCCCCCCTCCCCCGCCCCTCCCGGGTTCATGTCTCGGCTAAATGGTTCATGTCTGAGCTAAAAAATGTCGGTAAATGTCGGGGTAGGGATCTTGGGTTAGAACTCTCCTTGTTACACTACTGAGAGGCAAGGGGACTCACGTGTAAAAAGCACCCCAATGGGATGAAAACCCTATCACGTCCACGTCGTTCATCCTGGGTAGCGCTAATAAGAGATTAATTTTTAGGTTGCCATTTTATAGCCACCATTTTGAATTTTATTATTTTGACCCCAGATTCGTAATCAGCGACCCCAAAAACTTTAGAATAAAATTCAACAGTTTACTCCGTTTGTGTTAAGGTTGCTTAAGGGGGGACAGTACTGAAATTGGAATTTTTTTTGTTTGTATATGGATATTTTTCAACTCTTGACAACTTTTATGAAACTTTTGAACGAGAAACTGACCAAAACTCAGGGTGTGTAGGTCAAATATTTTGTGAGTTATGGCTATTTTTCTAATTCTAAAGTATACTTCTTAAAAATGTTCCTTGCGCATACAGTGTTATCGCAGAGGGTTGAAATTTGTTCCTCGCACATATACTACCATAATCTAAAAATTTGTGGAAGGAATTCTCAAATAGACTTTATTTGGCTATTCAAGCTATTACCAATGCAGAGGTATTTTTTAAAATTATAATTTGTCGTACATTATGTACCAGAAAATAAGTTCTATTGACACTACGCCAAATTCCTTCCAGCAATTTTAAGATAATGTGCCCTAGAACATGTGTTTTAAAGGGGAAAGTGATCGGACTAAAACTAATGCGCAAGGGATTTTTTGAATACCCAAAAATACAATTCCGAGATAAACGCGATTGAATGAATTTTTCTTGGAACAATTCCTAAGAAGCAACAAGTGAATGGGAAAGGCTGAATTTTGTTCTGTGAAGATTCCTGACGAATAGTAGTTGATATTGGAGTTTATTTATGGCCATTACAAGTTATCACTACGGGAAAAATTGTACAACTCACAAGAAGAGAGGCATAGATCCAGATGATGGATTCAGTTCAAACTCCTAGAATTTACTTCTTGGGGCAAAAAATGAAACCTATGCTGTTTAATTCAATCTCATAGGCCTTTCTTCTCTGTACGAGCCCAAATTTGTGATATTATTGAGCGATTCATCGATTACCTACGATGATCCAATATATGTCATTCTAATTGAACCTAATCACTCATGTTGATAAAAAGCGGCTGATTTACAATAAAAACATGTTTCTGTTTTACACAATAAAATTATCACAAGTCTCATCTTTAAAATTCACAATTTCTAGCGAAAGACGACGCTGTCATATCTTTGTCGCTGCATTGGATTATCAGGCTCCGTGACCGGCTTGTCATTATGCATTCATTCTGTAATATATTTATACAATATGAAGTAAGCTCATTTGATATGAATCAAATCTTTTTTTGTAAGCTATGAAGCTTTTACAAAATTTGTAAGCTTACAAATTTCAAATACGTGTAACGTGTCGCAAGACCCATCCGACACTTGCGAACCAGCGATATCCAACATCAGTTTTACCATCACTTTATTGAAAGTATTGCAGATTCCGCACATTACTACATATAAAACATGAAGCTTTGGGAAATTATCATACAAATTTGAGAAAAAATTACACTTTTCTGTTTCAAAAGTTTTCTCAGGTTGTTGGCTGTTCATAGTAAATGATTCATATCGCATATGTATATATGTGAGAAAATCAATATTCTATAAATTCAGGAGTGAACATTGCTGTTCATTTCATGTTTCAGAAATCACATTTAATCATTGGTACTTGGTTCACGATTCTCGAATTGCTTTAGATACACAAATATAACCCGATTTTGTGAAAAGAAAGGTTATAACAGCAGACAGCTGGACGAAACACGACAGATCTTACTTTGTAATCCGCACACCAACTTGGCTGGTGGCAGCACTCTCGTTGCGGTGTGACAAATCCCAACTCGGTACGCGAATTTGCCGCATGAGGCAGCATCTCCTGATCCCCGGGAGATACAATGCATAACGAGAATTTCAAATAATAGAGATCGTACTCTGAGAGATTCGGAAGAGCATGTCGACTTTGTATATATGTATATATGTATGTGTGCGTGGATAAATAAGTATAAAGATATTATGGGTATTCGGAATTTCACTATAGATCCTGTCCCCCTTCGGGTTTTTTCCTGGTTTCCCCGAAGGCTAGGGTGAATGCCGGGACAGTGTATATAAGCTGAGAGAGGTCCAGGAAAATAACCGATATTTCCTCATCAGCAAAATTCGAGAAGAGAATTGTCAGTGAGAATGATGGCTCGATAAATCTATGTTTACATTAATGCAAATATTATTTCGTTTTGTATAGAATTAATATTTTATCATATTACTTATAATATTTGAAAAAGGGAGAAAATAGCTGTAGAATAATGCGTCTCAATCAATGTGAAATCTTCCGTTTTTGTCTTGTCCACCTTTATAGCGAACGTTCATTCCTTTTTCAATGGAGCGTCGCCTGAGACGGTTGCAATAATCACACATTTTATGCTTTATAACCATATACTAGTATAGGTTTGTCTGGACTCGGTCTTTCATGGCTTGTTCTTATTTCTGATTTCTTTTCTTTATACACTAGGACCTCGATTTAATGGCCCTCGATTTAATAGACAGTCCCCACCATGTCGCATTTATCGATCGGTTTTTCGCATGGTGGGAGATGGTGGGGGACGCTTAAAGTTTCCCCGATCAGGCCCGTAGCACGGAGTGCCGATGCGCAGATACAACATGGGCGGGGCATGCACATCCTCGATTTAACAAGGTGCGATGCGGAGCCGGTCCCGCCACTGGCCGTTAAATCGAGGTCCTAGTGTAATCTTTTCTTGAACCGTCCCTTTTGAGCACATGCTCTCGTAAAAGATTGGAATGAGAAATTTCATCTATTTATTACGGAAAGGTCCGTATTTAAAATTCGAGTAACGACAATATTTTAATGCTTTCAAGACCCAAATCCGAGACTCCCTCAATGGTGAGTCTTTAGTATTGTCTCGAGTTTGGAAAACCCGTACGCGTCATCATTCCCCCACCAGTATCGTTGAATATTTTACCCCAAGAAGGGTCCCACACGGCACGAAATATGTCAGAAATATTTCAGAAATGTTTCAACGTTTCAGATTCATAACATAACTTCGAAATATTTCTGAAATGTACCTGAAATATGTCAATTGCAATATAAAATTTTTGATATTTCTGAAATGTTTCAGAAATATGTCAATTGCAATATAACATTTTCGATATTTCCGAAATATTTCTGAAATATGTCAATTGCAATATAACATTTTCGATATTTCTGAAATATTTCCGAAATATGTCAATTGCAATATTACATTTTGGATATTTCCGAAATATTTCTGAAATATGTCAACTGCAATATAAAATTTTCGATATTTCTGAAATATTTCCGAAATATGTCAATTGCAAAATAACATTTGGGATATTTCCGAAATATGTCAATTGCAATATTACATTTTGTATATTTCCGAAATATTTCTGAAATATGTCAATTGCAATATAACATTTTCGATTTTTCTGAAATATTTCCGAAATATGTCAATTGAAATAACATTTGGGATATTTCCGAAATATTTCTGATATATGTCAATTGCAATATAACATTTTGGATATTTCCGAAATATTTCTGAAATATGTCAATTGCAATATAACATTTTGGATATTTCCGAAATATTTCTGAAATATGTCAATTGCAATATAACATTTTGGATATTTCCGAAATATTTATGAAATATCTCAATTGCCATATAACATTTTGGATATTTCCGAAATATTTCCGAAATATGTCAATTGCAATATAAAATTTTCGATATTTCTGAAATATTTCCGAAATATGTCAATTGCAATATAACATTTTCGATATTTCCGAAATATTTCGGAAAAAGTTATTACTGCCGCAAGGGCGTAAGCAAGAAACTTTTTGCAGTGGAGATACGCCTCTCTGGTAGTAAGATTTGACCGATTTCACAATTTATTCGAGTTAATACTGCCACATGGGCGTAAGCGACAAACTTTGTTAGGGTGTAGATACGCCCCTCTGCCAGTAAGATTCGACCGATTTAACAATTTCTTCGACATCTTACTGTCATACGGGCGTGAGCACCTTGTCCCTTACGCCCGTTTGGCTGTAGAAATCCTTTACCTTATACCCGCTAAATATAGCACTTACGCCCTTCTGGCAGTAAAAACGCGGAAATTTCCAAAAAGGCGCTTACGCCCCTTTGGCATTAGTCCACCGATATGTACATATTATATTATGGAATTTTTAGAATTTTTGATCCACCATATTGGATTCGCCACATTCAAATTTGTAATTTCGTCCAAAACCGACATGGTCATACTAAATAAAGTATGAAAGACCGGACCACCATCCCTTGAGTAGCTCCCAACATACAACTATGATCAAGTGTTCTCTGGCGAGTCAAATACATTATATTAATATCGAAAGATCGTAAACAGTCGATAGCGTAGTGGGTAGCGTGTTAGGTAGATAGGTAGGATAGGTAGGTAGGTCGCCGGTTCGATTCCCCGTCAAGGAGAAAAAAAAACATATCGAGATACCTATGCATAAACTTTTTTTTTTCCCGGTGTAACCCTTCCATGACCTATAACAACGACAAAATAATGTGAAGAAATAAAAAATCCGAAGATTTAACTAATAAAATATTTATTATAAAATATATATTACCAAAATATTTCTGATATATTTCTGAAATGTTGCAGTGAAATATTACATGTTTCAAATGAAACATTTCTGAAACATTTCTGAAATATATCGTTGAAATATTTCTGACATATTACCGAAATGTTTCTGACATATTTCTGACATATGTCAGCAATGTAACGTTCGTTATCTCCGCGGACATGGACATATTTCTGATATATTTCTGAAATGTTGCAATGAAATATTACATGTTTCAAGTGAAACATTTCTGAAATATTTCTGAAATATATTGTGCCGTGTGGGGTCTTATGTACTCATTTCAATAGTCTATTCAATTCAGCCAATCAGAATTTTCAGATAAAACTAAAGTTCCCCCTCTTGAAAATGAGAAGGGTGATGCGACGGCCGAGAACAAGCAGACCTTTGCTACAAAAAGAAAGTTTTGAAGTTTTTTGGAGAGAGTTGCGAAGAGAACGCCAACTTATGAATACAAAAGATCACTCTCGCCTTGGTGATCTTAATATCGCGATATCCATTCTTAATTCAGTTGTTTGTAAATTATAGAATTGACACATGTGTTTCCGAATATATTGAATATAAATATACATAGTCAGTAAAGTGATTTTCCTTTCAAAACAATTGTTGATTTATTTCTCCCGACATATAACATTATTTTCGAGTTTATCGGAGCAAATACGCGAGGTGGACTTCCGTCCTTTGCGATACGGACCTACGGCCCTGGAGGAGGCAACCCTTGCGAACGTCGTTTGCAAATAACAAATTTGTGTTTTAAATTTGACGCGCTTTTCAGACGAATGTGTTACAGCGGAAACGAAGGAAACGAGATAGCCGTACAACTTTTTTTTTCTAATCGTTTGGCGATCGTTGAGTGAAGATTGGTGAACTAATTAAAACGTTCGGCGGTCAATAGTTTTTTTTATAAATGAATAATCAAAATTTTAACGTATTGACCGCCAAACATTTGAATTAGGCCACCAATCATTATCAAACGAGTTTCTTTCAATTCCAACGTGACCGTAAATTTGTTTATTATTTATTTGAAAAAAAAAACGATTTACCGCCAAACATTTTCATTAGGCCACCACTCATCACCAAACGATTTCCCTTCAATATAATTAATTTTGAAATAAATGAGAAATGAAATAACGTATTTATCAGGCTAGCTTGACAACACGTAGACATTTGACAGAAGTCGTGTATCTCGATGAAAGCAATGAGTATAGGATAGGATAGAGTGGAAGCTACCATATGGCCGCAATGAGGATATACGAATTTCAGCGCCATCTGTGAAGTCAAACTCATGAACCATATAGAAAAGGCGGTAAAAGCGCCATGTATTGTATATACGATATATCCTTGGTATACTCTTTGAATAAAAGCAATATTTTAAAAAAATTACAGATGCGAAAAGTATATCACAAATTGATCATTACACAAATTATCCACGACGCTGACGACCGATGGAGGCGTTAGTGTATCAAATACGACGCAAATAACGCTTTTTTTGGTTTATGGGGCTCAAAATCACCTAAAAAAAAATTTTTTTCACTACCATGATATTTTTTATAGATGGAGGAAGGTTTCAAGGACATTTTTCCGACAAAAACGATATATCTATTTTTTAGTCATTTTGCTCAAATTTTTCAGTACTGTCCCCCCTTAATTATCGTTTTAATCAGGATGTCCGCGAATTTGAGCATCCTGAATCACTGTGCAGCAGTGATTTCAGTAATTAATTCCTCCTTACTGTTGTCGTTGGCACAGGTATTTCGCTTATCAGACGTAAAGATTTTTCTATTCAGCGTAATAGAAAAGAAAAATAGAACAGCGTAATAGAAAAGAAATTCTTCAGCAATATATCTCTTTTGCGTACTCGTGTACAATCCCATATTTTAAAAAATAATACACATGTGAAGCGTCTCAGATCCGCCTTCGACGACTGGTGGTTCTTCTCCCGCTATATTCCTTTTCTTTCAATATTATTCCTGTCCTTTTCGATAATTGTTTCGTTTCTCCCCGTTCTTGTTCTCTTCTTTCTTCTATGTAAATTCTTCATTCTTCTTTACTGGTGTATTTATGTATTTTTATGTATGTATTGAGACAAGCTATTTTTTACAAATACAATTTACTACGTAAAATGCCTTCACCCGCCGCGGCCGTGGTCCGTCGGCTGGCAGGGCTCCAATATTTTCTTTCATCACTCGATTTTAATTACGGGGCGCCAATTAATTTTAAGAAAATTAATAAACTGTCTATATTCTTTTATTCACGAGTCCGACTAGCTCCCTTGACAATGAGACAGTCGCAGGGAGGGGTACAGTTCGAGGACCAACGACAAGAAATTGCAAGAACAATAAATAACAGTACTTGAAGCAAGAAATATAGGTTCATTCTGACTTACTTGATTACTTCAATACTTTTCATTCGATATCTCACAATCGTTCCTTCATAACGTATGACCTTGACAAGACGGCGGAGGTCCTTCGATTCACAATGGAATTTGACAAAATACGCAACTTACACTTATTCAAATTAACACAATCAATACAGTTTTGTCGACAGACGCGACTAGACTCTCAATTTACTTTATTCCGTTTGGGTTTTGACGAGACAATCTCAACCCTTTCACTCGACAAAATGCTCGGTTTACAATAACTCGACAAATACAAATCTTGTCTACAGACGCAACGAGATTTGCATTTAGCTCAAACGATACAGATTGGTCGACAGACGCGACGGGACGCCTCGAGGGTTTTACAATCCGGATGTTCTCTCCGTCGTGAGAGAAGTGATTTTTGATAACCGAATCCCTTAGCCACTTGCTCATTATACGAGGCTAGTTCGTCAATCTTCGGCTATCCCCACCCGTCGCGTACGTTGATCTAGGGCCGAGCTATCGGCTCTCTCGTCTCGTGACCTGTCGCGTTCGATATTTTGTCGAATTATACTTTGATAATTTCGACAAATAATCCATGCGAAATACTAAATTGACCATGCATTTTTTTATAATGACGAAACTTAATGTTAACAGTCAAATATACAACATTTATGGTACGCTCGAGGAGTTGATGATTGAGCGTTGACGTCGAGGAATACAAAGTTGTTTTTAATTTCCTGTTACAATATATTATATATAATGTGTATATATATATGGGGGACTTCCCAAAAAACCGAGAGGTCATAGACGATGGTATTTGGAATTTGTCTAAAATATTTTTTCCTCATTCTAACCTCGAAATCGCAACTTCGTTGCGATTTCTCGGCTCTCATGAGGAAAAATAATGTTCGATACGCGTACGAAAAGGCTTTTTGACGAAATTCGTTACAGCACTCGCCTTCGGCTCGTGCCGTAATCTTCTCGTTTCGTCAAAAAAGCCTTTGCGTACTCGTATCAAAATGTACTATTTCTTTATACCTCGGTCGAAAGTACGTATTTCCGGCATCGATTTCTAGGCAGTAAGTCTAAGATTCGTGCGTTGGTCGAACTTCACGCACATCCTCCGTAACAACGGGAGCAAACAGTTTTTTATGCACACGGGTACGTCAGACTGCCGTGACTGCCGCCTGTCCCTTGTCACTAATCGTGTTTTTTCTGGTATCTATGTACAATCTCGAAGCTGGTCTCTTGTAATTAATCAGTATAATATTATATTATATTATAATATAATAATTTTATTCTTTGATTACATATAAATATAACCTATTTCATTTTTTTTAAACTTAGGTTATAGGTTTGAATTTATTATTTTTTGTTGAAACGATGATTACATTTGCTTTTCTTTTGTGTTTGATGCCTGCCCCCGACCAGCAGCACTCGCTTCGCTCGTGCCGGTAAATGTCGGGGCAGGCATCAAAACATGAATCAATATATCCTACTTTCGACCGGCTATAAAGAAAAATAGTATACACTACACGGGCAGAAGTTTGAAAGCCCTGAACTGCGCGTCATGATGCCCGAGGCGAAGCCGAAGAATTTTGAACTTTTTGCCCTTGTAGTGTAATATACTATTTTTCTTGTGAATTTTTATGTATTAGTCACATCCCTAGGAGGATTTTTCGATCTTTGTCTTTATTCAGTTAGGACAGCCCATCAAAGTTTCTTATAAAATGACATTCAGGGTCAATTTTAGAGCAGACGGAATGAAAATTCGGTAAAAACTCAAAGGACAAAAACTGTTAAATTTTCACCTACTTTCGAAAAAAAATACGGCAATATCACAGAATCACGTGAGAAAAAAATAACCACCTCATTTTTACTTACTTAAAATACGTCATTTTTTATTTAAAAAACTCAAATATATAACGATTTCTCAAATAATTACGAACTTTTGAGCCTAATCTGAGCGTAGTCTGAGCTGATCTTCGATTTTATTGCATCATTTTCGTTCAGGTTTATTGATTTTTCGTAAGTTTTTTTTCGTATAATTCAGCTGAAAACGAATAAAAAAGAGACTTTGATGGTCATATTTTTCCAAACACCTTTCCTTATTATACTGATTGCGAACAAAACTGTTGTTGAAACTTAGTAAAGCCTCTTTTTGATTTGTTTCCAGCTAAATTATACGAAAAAAACCAACGAAAAAAAATAAACCTGAACGAAAATCATGCAATAAAATCGAAGTTCGGCTCGGACCACACTCAGATTAGGATAAAAAGTAGCGTAGTTATTTGAGTAATCGTTGTATATGTAAGTTTTAAAATAAAAAATGCCGTATTGTTAGGAGGATAAAATAAAGTGGTTATGCTTTTCCCACGCGATTCTGTGATATTGCTGTATTTGCTGTTCGAAAGTAGGTGAAAAAACTTGCAGTTATTGTTCTTTGAGTTTACGAATTCTCATTTTATGAGAAACTTTGATCGGCTGTCCTGACTGAATAAAAATAAAGATTAAAAAACTCCCCTAGGGATGTGTCTAATACATAAAAATCCGCAAGAAAAAAAATATTTTTTACAAATTTCAAATACCATCGCCTGTGACCTCTCAGTTTTTTGTGAAAAATTATTATTAAAAAAATTGATATCACGAAACTGTCTCAAAAAAACTTTTATTTTTTTTTTCGATCTCCCAATTCATGAAACCATATTTAATAACATAATATTGAACCTCGTGAAAGGAAATCGCCTTGCGATTTTTTTAAGAGGTGACGCATTGAGTTTTTGTATTCGCCGTTTGATTAACACGTAAGAATTCTAATTCTAACGGTTGGAGGTGGATAATAATTTTTCTATACAACGGACGGAACCCTGTATAGTAGCGTTAGACAACTTATATGTTTTCTTCGAACCGGCGCGTCGTAGAAAATTTTTAACTGCACGATCTTCGAAATTTTTAAGATTGCGTAAAACATGGTTTTTCACCTTTTCGAAAAATGGGTACCTAGGATAAACGCCTAGCTTCCGCGACTAGGCCGCAGTAAAATGTTGAATAATATCTGTAAAATACATGAAATACATTCAATTTATTCAATTTAACCGAACTCGATGTGCCTGTCTACCGAGAAAATAAAATTATCAAAAATTTTAACAGAAACTTTTTGGTGTAGAAAAAAATATTTTGTTTTGATAAATACTATTTTTACATTGACAATTTTCGTACGTCAGTTTTTGATCCTTTAAGGGATCATTCCAGTGTGACCCTCCGAAAAATCACTGATTTTTGTGATTTTTTTTTTATTGTTAGGATAAAGTAATCAGTCTAATTTTTTTTTGCAAATCGAGGCAAGAATGACGAATACAAAATGATTTTTTAAATTTGATTTATTGATATTTTTATAACATAAAAAATTATTGAAAAATTCAGCTTAATAAAAAGTTTCTGGATGGCGTCCATGACTGCGACCTTAATTTTTATCTGAAACAAAAATTCCAAAAAAATTCTTAATCTATAGGAAAGCCGCTATCGGGCTATGGAGGCTTTTTTTTTTTAATTTGACAAAATGGCAGTTGTCTGAATAAAACAGATCAAATTTAGCATTTTTCGTGGAAAAATATAGGAAGATATCGAAAAAAAAAATCCTTCCATAGCACGATAGGAAATGACGTGAAAAATATTCTGTTTAAATTTGAAAACGATAGCTTGAAAACTCTTCTTTTGAGAGTGGACGCCGTTTTGAAAAACACCATTCCGAGAAAAACGCGTTTAAACAGTCTTATAACAGTCTACACTATGTTTATAACAGTCTATACTATGTTTATAACAGTCTATACTATGTTTATAACAGTCTATAGTGTTTATAACAGTCTATACTATGCGTTAATGCAAAAAAAGATTTTTTTAAAATTTCACACTGGAATGATCCCGTAAAAATATTATTTATTCATGGAATACTTTTCTTTGTTTAAATAATAACTTTCTATTTAAATTCTTAAGAGTCTGTGAAGGTGGATTAACTGACATATGAGTGCGAGAAAGATAACTGAAATTTTCGGACAGAGATTTCTCAGAGATCAATAATATATAGGGCAAAAAAACGTCAAGCTCCGTGTCAGTGTGAGTTCCGGAGGGCGTCACGTTTTCTCTTTCCTTAAAATCTTGACCATCTATCATAAAACTGTTAAAAAATTTGTAGGTCCTTCCAAAACACTGGGTCAGTGTTAAAAAGGTTACAAAATCATCAAAAACTAATAGTCCCGAAAATTAACAGAAGAACTATCTGCCCAATGTGCGAGGGTCTTTAGTCTAACCCAGCAAGACAAGTGCCCTACCCTACTACTAATACTACTACTGTATTTCATGTATTTTTTAAAATATATTGTTCCATTGCTTTGAGGTTCTTCCCCTTTAAGTTGTCCCCTTTTTCCACTATTCCTCTATTCCGTGAGCCCCCGCGCCAGAGTGTTGTCCGCAGCCGCTCTTTCCTATCCTCTTCTGTATCGCATTCGCACGAGGGCACAGGGAACCTGCGGAAAACCTGTGCCGATACAGTCGGCTCTCTTGCCAGAATTCGTGCTACCTAGGCGGGCGCTCAGACTCTGAAAAGATGGCCTCCCGCTCAGCGATTCGATGCGCCAGCCAGCGCGCGGCTAAGCGGTCACCGCTCCAAGTATTGGCCTCGACCAATGCTTCTTAACTTCGGTGATCGCCAGAGCCGCACCTCGACCACCTACCGATCGCTGTCGGTTCTGTATTTCATGTATTTGACGGATATGATTCAAAATTTTACTGCGGCCTAGTCGAGGCAGCTAGGCGTTTATCCTAGGTACCCATTTTTCGAAAAGACTAAAAACCACGTTTAACGCAATCTTGAACATCTCGAAGATCGTGTGGTTAAAAAATTTCTAGGACGCACCATTTCGAATAAAACATATAAGTTGTCAAACGCTACCATACAGAGTTCCGTCCGTTGTATAGAAAAATTATTATCTCCCTACAACCGTTAGAATTGCATTTCTTACGTGTTAATCAAATGGTGAATACAAAAACTCAATGCGTCACCTCTTGAAAAAATCGCACGGCGATTTCCTTTCACGCGGTTCTATATTATGTTATTAACTATGGTTTCATGAATTGGGAGATCGAAAAAAAAAAAATAAAAGTTTTTTTTGAGACAGTCTAATATGCACCCTAGGGCTATTCAAAAAAAACGTTTTTCGAAAATAATATTGCTCTTTTATCTGCGTTCATAAACACCAAAAAAGAAAATTTCTGGCAAAATCCGGGGGCTGTGCGATCATACTTAATACTGCCGCACTTATAGGCAAAATTGTGTAAAATGACCCTTTTCAGTCATTTTTTTTCAACACAGCCAAATGTTCATCGGGCTACTTATTGTATTTGATACAAAAATACAATCAGCAAAACCCGAAAATTCTGCGACAATTTTTAGAACTGCATCATCCAGGTTATATTTTGAAAAACCGCAAAAATCACTCTATTAAGAAATGTAGATATACAGTTGCTCAGAAATTTTTTTTCTCGTTTTGCGGTAGAAAAAAGTCTTGTGAAGTTCGTAAGATGTACGATAAGATTTAGTGGCGCCGCATCGATTTTAACGTCGTTACAAGACGGAGTTAGTTGGACATTAATATACAATCAAAAAATTATGATGCTCATAAGTTTTTTTGGTATATTTTGGGAAAAAATTTCGGATTTTGAATACATTACATCAATGCAGCACTAGTCGAAATTGTCGCCGATGCGGCACTAGAGAAATTGTCGCTGATGCGGCACTCGTAGAAATTGTCGCACAGGCTTCGGGTTTTACACGGCTGATTTTTTTGCCAAAATATACCAAAAAAATTTATGAGCATCATAATTTTTTGATTGTATATTAATGTCCAACTAACTTCGTCTTTTAAAGACGTTAAAATCGATGCGGCGCCACTAAATCTTATCGTACACCTTGAAGGGTATACTCTCACCCGCTGCGATAAAGTTGATAAAAGGAGAGGAGATGTTTGCATTTACACGCGAGAAATGCTCCGTACAAAGCCCGTCGCCTCTTCGGCTGCAGATACATACGTTCATGCACCAGAGTATCACATTTTTGAGATCACGGGGGTTAACATTGCTAAGCTGCTTGTGGGTTTTGGCCTATAGACCGCCTGAAATAGCTTTTTAAAACAATATCGAAACATATTTGGACTCTTGTCAACAATATATTTCAAAGGCTATGATGGAAGATTGAAACGCTAATTTCTCCACGGTAAACCCTTACAGTACATACCTATTTGCGTCGTATATTCCATTCTTGCAATTTCGAGATTGTACCCTATACCCACATACCACACGGCAACCTCTTCGACGTGGCTCGATTTACGTGTAACTCTATCCAAAAAATAACTGCACACGAACAAACTTCTCTAGGCTTCGCTCCAGGCCACGACTTGATCGCCATTAATTAAGATTCTGGTGGCACACGTATCGTGATTGCTCACAGATCGGAACGTCGTAATTGGCACTGCCTTCGAGATCCGTCATTCCTGGACTCTCTTGCGACGCATGACTGGATCTCAGTCGTCCCCTGCCCTGAGCCTAGCAAGAAAGTCTCGCTTTTCAACGACACGCTCAATAAATTTCTGGATATTTGAGCACCATACCGAACGATAATTGTCCGTCGGCCATCAGCGCCGTGGATGACGCTGGAACTACACCAACTCATTGCTGCGAGGAATCGGGCCTACATAAAATTTCGTCGGACAAGGCTGGCTAATGCTCACCTGGAGTATAGAACACTTAGGAACCAGGCCAAGACCCTTCTCGCAAATACGAAAGCGGCTTACTGCTTTGAACGCCTCTCCACCATCACTGAGCTAAAATATCACATACTTTGAACTTTTTATGCCATATTCCGTAGCTACACACAGAACACTCTGAATTATTTCACAAGGGGAGGCCACGACGTTGACATCACGGATTTTCTCCAAACTTTGTACACTTTTAGTAGTCCATTAGGACATCATAATGTGCAAGTAGTAAGACGTACTACTCAAGCTTTTTTGAGAAAATCGCAAAAGAATTTTTACGCGTCGTATATAGCCAGCGCGTTGTACTCACGGTCACGAGGCGGCGGTGGCCGAATGGTAAGCGTTCAAGTTTCGCAACTGTTGGATCGCGGGATCGAGTCTCGCTCGTGGTTCCTTTTTTTTTTTTTATTTTTTTATTTTTCCAACACTGATCATATTCTTTCATATATATATTACAATTCAAAGGTAACATAATGAGAAAAATACGTGTGTTTCCATGAGTTTTATTGAATTTCTAATTTTATTTGGCTGTTCCCAATTTTTATTATTATAACCATTATTATATTTATAATAAGCCCAAGTCAAAGATCGATAAATAAAGGTGTAAATAACTTTATTCAATAATACAATGAGTAATATAAGAGTACTGTACAATTAATCGTCGGATGTGCTTTCGGCATTACAAGTTGAACCCTACTGAAAATTTCTAGGTAGAAAACCATAGGAAAATCCACCTGGAAATACATATGAAAATCCATGTAAATGTGTATGGTTTTCTACCGGAATTTGGAACTGGGAATCTATGGGATTTCATATAGATATCCGCTGGTTGTGGTGGTGCACTGAAACATGGATTTCTATGTTAAACGCCATGTGGAATGTTATGGACTGTCCATGCGCATTTTTACAGGAATCCATATTGTGCTCGCATGCCACGCCGAATTATTCCTCACGCATTCCATGGTGGTTCCCCAACAATCTATGTGAAATATACAGTCATCCCACATGATTCTCTATGGAATGCTATAGTAATTTATGTAATCTTGTGGACTATCTGTAAAGATTTCTATAGGAATCTATACCATCCCTGCATAATACACCGTACTATCCCTGGTATCCCATGGTAGTTTTACTCAAATCCATGTGAAATATGCAGTCATCTCATATGATACCTCATGGAATGCTATACCCGGGGAACAATAATGAGATATGATCATATATGATAATCATACCTGATCATATACGAAAATTGGCCCGGTCTGACAGTATATTGTCATGCCCACTCATATATATGATACGATATGGTAGTATCAGGTCATATATAAGTCAATATGACCAGATACGGTCAGGCCTGGCCAATTTTTCGTATATGATCAGATATGATTAATCATAATATAATATATGATTAGATATGATCATATTGAATCATACATGATGTGATATGACCATATCCTAATCTGATCATTACATTTGATTGACGCATTTTTATTTATACGGGGGAAAAGTTACATTGGTTTACCATTTTGAAATTCGCCATTCATCACCATTCACAAAAGGATAATGGTAAATGATTGGCGATTTGCCAAAGGTAATATTCGCCATTCAAATGGCTTTTTTTCTATTAATGGTAATAAATGAATGGCGACTTTCCACTGAATTTCCACTGGATTTTCTATTAATGGTAATAAATTAATGGCGATTTGCCACTCAAATGGCTTTTTCCCATTAACGGTAAATGAATGGCAGTGTTCGAGTGGTAATATTTACCATTCATTTACCATTATCCTTTCAGGAATGATGATCGATGGAGAATTTTCGGATGTAACATTTTATATTAAATCGTTTTTTTTACACAGTTTAGTGACATCTCATTATTTTATACAGTACACACTTATAAATATTCATAAGGGATAAATACATAGACCATACGGTCTATGGATAAATATTACATAACAGCCCATACAGCACCGAAATGTTGCAGCAACGTTGCTGCAAATATTTGGCAACGCCAACACTTGAGGTTATGGTCAATAGACACGCGGTTAAGCGGCAAGCACCCATATACCGTACGAATTAAACCAAAACTACAAAAAAATGCGCACAGAATTTTGCAGCAGATACAATAATACATTCATATACTTGTAAATTAAAAAGCCGCGATAATTCCGGCGGTAAATCACAACCGCGTAAATGCTTCACCATGCAGCGCGTCGCGTTCACTGTCGATTGCATTCGATATGATTCGATCTCGACGCTCTGACGTCACCCAATAGCTCGTCGTTCCGCGCGCGAAATTTGAACGAACATATAGTATGTTATTATACGTGTCAATGTACGCACACACAATTGAACATTGATGATGATATCAGACATTCCGTCTCAATTCGATCAATGCTTAAGGTAGTTCTATCGCTGCAGACTAGTCAATTAGCTATAAATGTCTAAATGATGATTCCTAAAAATATTGGATATATGGGTTAAAATTAATAAATATTAAATAAGCTTACCCAGGTGAATACAATTAATCAACGGTTTATTATAAATAATTATGTAACTAGTAAAATAGTAATTGCAACGACTCAAGTATTACTAGATCTCGTATGATATTTACGTGTGGCAACGTTGCGTTTTCTTTCTCTTTTCATTCTCGTGCCCTCTCACTCTCTCGCCCGCTCTATTGACGTTGACGCGGAGAGGTTATGTTGTTCGACTTGTCAAATACCGCTTTCGTTTCGATATCGCGTTGCCACATTTTTTCACCGTCACGACATTATGCCATAAGTTGTGTATCACTAGGAACTGGCATTTTCAAGTATTAATTTCTCCGTAATTAGGTCGATAAGGGGCATTGACGTTTCGCGAAATGAAGACTATATTAACATTGAAGATATAAAAAAAAAAAATTTTAATCTTATGGATTAGTTACCACGATAGAACTACCTTAACCCTCGCATTATTTTCTGTTTGTCGCGAAATAATTTATGTAATAGTACTAGTAAATTAATTGTAGTCGGAAAAAAAATATAATGCGGAAAAATGATAAAGAAAAAAAAAGAAACAAAAGACATTCCTCGTGAGAATTGAACAGAGAAAATAAGAAACAGAAGTAAATCACAATATACAACATGCTCATAATCTTGCCGTGATGTTATTTCATTGGAATTATAAGCCTATAAAAAATAACCTTTATTTATATATTAGGATACGTTTGCCATTCGGATCACCATTGGTTTGAGTGATGTTGCCATTGAAGTCCCATTGAGGTGCCAATGTTAAGCAATGTAACTTTTTCCTACGGGATATGCATGTAATGAGTATATATACTCATATACATATGTATATAAGTAATTTATATCAGATATTATCACGTATGAGCGTATATCGTCAGGTGACCTCGTATACGGCCAAGTATAATATATGTATAATTATATATGACCGAATATGATAGCGACCGCGATCTTAAAGCGCGGTGTCGTTACTGGATTTCACCGTGACATTTCCATGGAATCCTATATTCTACTATGGTCTTCCCATGACAGTCTGTGTGATCACACAGGGATTCGTATGTTGTTTTTCTCTGATTTCGAAGTGAAATCCAATGGATTTTGTGTGGAGATTTCCATGGATCGTTACTGGATTTCACCGTAACTTTTCCATGGAATTCTACATTCTACTATGGTCTTCCCACGACAGTCTGTGTGATCACACATGGACTGGTATGTTGTTTTTCTCTGATTTCAACCTGGATTTTGCGTGGAGATTTCCATGGTTCGTTACTGGATTTCACCGTGACATTTCCATGGAATTCTACATTCTACTGTGGACTTCCCACGACAATCTGTGTGATCACACATAGATTCGTAGGTTTTTTTCTATGATTCTGATGGGAAATCTAGTGGATTTTGAGTGGAGATGTCCATGGATCGTTACTGGATTTTACCGTGACATTTCTATGGAATTCTACATTCTACTATGGACTGCTCATAATAATTTGTGTGATCGCACATGGATTCATATGCTTATTCTTCGAAAATTCCATAAGACGACTGATAGATTTCACATGCTAATTTTCATGGACTATGGATGGACATTTCCATGGTACTTTCACAGGAATTTATACGTAATCCGGGAGGTGTTCCTATGTGAAACCACATTACATCCATTTAGATACCCATGGGCTCATCTATACCAATTCAGACCACCATTTCAGGTAGTGAAACTACAGAAAGTCCATGTGCATCCTACTAGATTTCATACGGGAAGCCCGTGGAATTACCCGTATGGATTTTCCATGGTTCTGGGTTTCCATAGATTTAGATGTACATCCATATGATTCTATTGGTATCCATATTGTTCCATATGGATTCCCACCTGGGAATTTTCAGCAGGGAAGGATGATATTTGCCATACAGACACGAAAAACATAAATTGAAACGGCATCTACTACATCGAATGAATGCGATTTCCCCGCACGCACAAGGAATCTTCAGAGTTTCCATGGAAAAACGAACGTCGTTGACATTTTGAAAAATTTCTCTTTCCTTCGACAATTTGGATGCAAACCATGCGTAACGTAACATTTTCGTAAATATCGGTGCTGATAATTGGTGATGGACGATATAATGTATTTTAATATCATCTTCACGAGAAGAAATTTTTCGTTCGTATAATAATGGTTATAATAATAAAAAAATTGGGAACAGCCAAATAAAATTAGAAATTCAATAAAACTCATGTAAGCACACGTATTTTTCTCATTATGTTACCTTTGAATTGTAATAATATGAACGAATGATCAGTGTTGGAAAAAAAAAAATAAAAAAAAAAAAGGAATTCCGAGCGAGACTCGATCCCGCGATCCAACAGTTGCGAAACTTAAACGCTAACCATTCGGCCACCACCACCTCGTGCCCGTGAATACAACGCACTGGCTTATGTACGACGCATAAAACTTCTTTTGCGATTTTCTCAAAAAAGCTTGAGTAGTACGCCTTACTACTCGCACATTATGATGTCCTAATGGACTACTAAAAGTGTACAAAGTTTGGAAAAAATCCGTGATGTCAACGTCGTGGCCTCCCCTTGTCAGTATTTTCATCTACACCATTCTTGAATCATAAATATTCTAAATTTTAATTTTGATGTATGTACTTATAGCAATTCGTATTCCCATCATAATAACGAATGAAAAAAATATTTAAAAAAATTAAATGATGCTATAATGATAGAGTGCGGTTAAAGGGAATCCCATGACAAAAATCAGATCGTTTGAGTACCTCGTTTAACGTTATTGCGCCTTTTATGTTTTAAGCAAATGTTGGTGCACAACCAACCCCACACGTTGCCCACGTCCTGCTATACATTCCCCTTGCCCCTCGCCGGCATTCCTAATGAAGCTCCTTAATTGCACCATGCGTGATCGAAATATAACCAAAAACAAAATTTGTACATAAGTTTGTTGTTGACGTAATTAAAAAAATATACGTTACCTGATTTTTGTATTTACATTTCCCCCTTTTCCAGGCGTTACGCCTATTGCGGAGTGGGCCCGGGTCAATAGGCCCCCCCCCCCCCTCCTCCATGTGGTCGCATCTAACCTATCAACTGTATCGCATTCGCCATGCATTTTTTTTTTTAATCTTGACCGTTTCGAAAAATACGAATCGCATTCTGCAGCTATTTCTTTCGCACTGACGCAAAACTCTAGCTTGTCATACTGTGCCTTAAAACATTGAAAATTACAGCGGAACCTTGTAAGCAAGCCGACGGAAAAAAATTTTACTACTACTACCGATATTTTGAAAATATTTTCTTAGTCAAATGAGGTACTGTATTTTTTATTTCGATCCAGCGACTTCAGCAGACGAACCAACCCGTTCGTAAAATATCGAGATTTATGGTGTCGAGAGTAGCTGGACCTCCTGTTGATGAACCTTTGTCGCAAAATCAACAACAGCAACAGCAGTTCCAACAGTACGAAGACGGTAGATCAAGCGTTGCCTCGAGTCATCACGTCGAGGAAACTCAAGGTGTGAACTTTTAAAAGTTACCATCAATGAATTTTATTCAACATTAGAGACATTATAGAAATGGATGGTTTACTTATTTATACTATGAATTATTTATCTTACTAAAGTGTACACCTTGATTGCAGGCTCGCCCTTGCAAGTTTTAAACAGCCGGGAAAGTTCTTTGCCGCCAGGTCAAACTTCCATCAATGCTCTACCCAACGAAGTAAGTTGTACTGTAAACGTATCTATTAAGTGACTAGGTATAAGTCAGAGCAATTTAATCAAACCACTGAATTAAATTCTGTGTAGAGTGAGCTTTTTCTGTAATATGAGAAGCCAGTACTAATTCCACCCTCATGATAGTATACAAATTTGATAAAATAGCTTCATTCGAAACACTCAAAATTTTCCGTCTAAACAGCAATAATGAAGTACAAGCTTGAAAAACTTTAATCCCCGACCGAAAAAAGTCATTTGAAACGTCACAGGTAACCGGGATCGTTCGATCTAGCTACCTTCACCCGTATCTCGCTGTCCTAGACGCTGAGAGAGCCGTTGGGTGCCAGGTAATTTTTTAATTAACGGTGGAAATCACCAAAACCGCTAAACGTACCCGAAACTTAAATTGACTTAAACTAAACTAAACGCCGGCGTTTTGAACGGAGGAAATGGAACGGTATATCCGATTTGCTCAGGATGCTGGTTATGGAGAGAGGGTGTGGACGGTGGCGTAACTCACAAGTGCCCGTGAAACCCCAACTGGAAATGACGAACCCAACACAAAACTCATAGTTAATTCTTGGTTCAGGTGGATTTATTCGAACACGCTCGATACCGTACATTAATCCAAGTATTCACGGGACTCGGTATGCTGAAAAAAAATAGCAAAATCTACAAGAACCCACGCGAGATCGCCAAAAACGTTAACTTCCGGCAAATGGTAGAGAGAGTGCAGGTAGCGAACATTAACGTGACACGGTAAAACGACAGAGAACACCGAGACGTATAAAACCCAAAATCGAGCGAGAGCTCGATGACCAAACTTACCATCGTGGATCCTCCTGAAAATAAAAATTAATTACTATTACGACAAAAATCGATACTTTAAAAGGATGTAATCGAGTTCAGCCAAACAAGAGAACTCGAACATATCGGTATTGGCCCTCAAAACGAGAACGCTAGGTCAACATCGCAAAGATAGCATCGGAAAAGAGAACGCCGAAAGATAGCTAGAAAACAGGAGGTTGCATAGCGAGAACGTGAATTCCTCCCCCTCTACTCCAGATGTCACACGTAATATGAACGCCTCAACGCGACTAGCAAAATCCTGGGAAAATTCGAAACTAAACGAAAAATTAATATTTCCATAATCGATAACTCAACCACGCTAAGGTGTTACTGCGTGTAAGCTTTGCTATCCGCAACGGTTGTCTCCCAAGCTGTAATCTCCAGGTATGATGAATCGGGGCGAACTAAAACTAAATCTAACGATAGTGGAGCGATTGGACAATCCATGGTGACTGGGCGATCGTAAATCCAGTCACCAACGGCTTTCTATACGTAAACGTAAACGGAAACTGAAACGTAACCGCCCTTTTTCACCATGCCGCTAATCGGAGCGTCGAGATTTCCACTCGAACCTCTATACTAACATAAATTACTCATCGTAAGGAACAAAGTATACTGGGTGGCTCGTTATTTTGGCCCTGATTTACAGTAACTCGGTATCCTGAACGCGAAATGAACCTCCAAAACGACTTACCCGGAACCAAACGTACGAGAATTATACTCTATGCACCTCAATGATCACAATTTATCCGAAAAATATCCGTAAGAGACGGTCGGAACGACTTGCGGCGGAATAACTTGAAAAATTATGTCACACGCAATGTACCTTGAAAACGCACATAATCATTATTTCAGCACATGTACTGTGACATATTGTATTGTTGAAAGTCGGGAATTTACTATTTCAACGGGAGAACGCTCACGAATCTACATCTTTTTCTATACTTGGCTCACACTAAATGAGCCAAGTATACAACACATTGTAGGAGAGGTTTTTTATCAATCACTCTAATGGATTATACTTTCGTGACTGGAGTAGCATAATTTTTTACCTTAAACAATATACTATGGCACTATACGCATGCCAAAATAATTGTTTGACACTTTTTCAAAGTACATGTTTATACCGTTTTAAAATGACTTTTCATTCGAGGGATTGAGTAAAAGGGAGCAGTAGCGCGGTGTTAACGTGCCCGGCTCACACGGAGTGGTTCCGAGTTCTGTTCTCACCATCGGCATCAATGACAAAATTTTCTAAGTGCATTTTCTGCGACCTCTGCGGTTCGAAACCCACCTTAAAATGTAGGTCCAAAGGAAATGGACAGCGCCTTGGTGTGGTAACCGAAAGACTGCGAGATGTCTCGGATTCGATTCCCGTTGCCGTAGCACGGCTGATGAAAGCTCAGTGGGCTAGGACGTAGCTCCAGAAGCAGGGCGTACGAATTTCGATTGCCTCTGTCCCAAAGTGCTGACATCTAGCGTGTGCGAGACAAGCTCCTGCAGCGAGAAGCGTTTGCCCTAGCACAGCTGATGGTAAAAGTACAAACGGGCTAGGACGTAGCTCCACAGGCAAAGCCTACGAACTACGACTGTTTCTGTCCCAGGTGCTGACATCTAGCGGGTGCGCGACAAGCTCTGGTGGCGGGAATCGAACCGGATT
Source organism: Rhorus exstirpatorius (assembly GCA_963564615.1). NCBI lineage: Eukaryota > Metazoa > Arthropoda > Insecta > Hymenoptera > Ichneumonidae > Rhorus > Rhorus exstirpatorius. The sequence continues at coordinate 7,439,581 of OY751317.1, read as the reverse complement.
CAAACGGATACGTAAGAAGGAGACCAACGGTAGAAGGTGAATGGAGCCCGCAACCCTCAGGGGAGTCAGTTTAAAACAACCAATACCAAATACCAATACCATTCGATGGATTAAAAAATTCAATTTCATTTCCTAATATTTTTTTCAGTCGCTTATACTGCTAATAGTTAAGGAGGCTTCTGCGGGTCATACTAGTCACCCGAACGTCTATTCTAACCTCAACGAGACTGTACTTAAAAAAATCGAATTCACATGGCATAATGCTCTATACTATCTCTCTTGACATTGTATAAAGTATAAACAGAGAATATTGTTTATTTATATTTTTATTTTACGAATCACGATGTGCAAAGTCACTCTTTTGACTGTATTGCCAACCTAGTTTTGATGAGAAAAATATAGCCCGACCCATGGGCGAATATCGAGCGGAGTGCGTGGCAACGTCGCACAAGTGACGATGAGGTTGGTACCACTGATTTACCGAAATCAACTGTTATTGAAAACCAGCAAACGAGAACGTAAACAACGACCGAGAGCGAACGAGTAAAAATGTCACATATCGTGCTACCGCCTCGTTCTAAGAACGGTAGATTTTTCTCGAAAAGAAAATTGGAACGGTTGAAAAATTGGAAAATTGAAAATCCCATATAATCTCAAATTCTTGAAAAATTAAAGCACTATAGTTCAAGGCGTTTTTAAGAAATAGTCGTTTGGACTTTACCAGAACGAATACGCGCATACACCAATTTTTTGTTTTTCGAAAAAAGTTTTTTTCTGATTGTTTTGAACATTTTAAGCACTTATTATTGTTACATGAAAATGTCGATACCATTTTTTTTTTACGAAAACAAAGCCTTTCTACCGTAATGAGGATGCAAAAATATAGGTTATGTTCACTGTTCTATGAGGATGCAAAAATATAGGTTATGTTCGCTCCGCAGGCCCTACCGCCCCTATCGCTCCTACTCGCAGAATGTGCGACGTTGTCGCGCTCATAACCACTCATAACCACTCGTTTTAGGTTCGTTTCATTAACTTTTTTTCTCAATTTATTGCCGTAAGGTATGGTTTTTTTTTAATGATTCATCACAGTATGATTTACTAGTTTCAATCATTTTTCTTCCGTAAGCATCTATTTTTAACGCGTAAATTAATGAAAATAACTGTGCTATTCACATCGTCCATAAAAAGCCTCACTGAAAACGCATATTTCAAGATAGAATATCTCTGTTTCTACACCGTGGAGTTCGTTTAAATTTTTCTAACTGCTTTAGAATATTTCGATCTCCAACATACATGAATACTATAGTTTTGTCTTCTAAAGTACTACTCGCAGAAGCCTCCTTAAGAAACTTAATTGTCAATCACCTTATCCACATTATAATGAAAACCGAAAATCATAGCTCCGACAAATGGTTACGGCCGGTATCCGTATACTTTGACACAGGATCTGATTTGATGGTTGAGTGAAATTATTTCCGCAAGTTCTATCAAGCGATGCGGTTTTTTTTTCTTAGCAATCAGTGAAATTGTCAATGTAAATATCACTCAACCGTAATATAAACATGCAAGGACCAAACTCAGAACGAACAGAGTTCCTGCTTTTCGCTGCGTACATTTTGGATTCTTGAAAATAATGAATGTATTGCATTGGAATGGATTGGATGCCGGAGGGGATCGGTTGTATAGTTCACCGGAATCTTTTAAACAGTCGGGAGTACCGAAAAAAAATTCTCTTTTATACCTCGGTCAAATCTACGGCTCTCTGCTTTTCGCTACGAATATTTTGGATTCTTGGAAATAATGGATGAATTGCATTGGAATGGATTTGATGCGGGAGGGGATCGGTTGTATAGTTCACAGGAATCTTTTAAACAGTCTGGAGTAGCGAAAAAAAAAAAATTATCTTTTTGATCTGGGTCAAATGTACGGCTTTCTGCTTTTGGCTACAAATAATTTCGATGCTTGGAAATAATGATTAAATTGCATTGGAATAGATTGGATGTCGGAGGGAATCGGTTTTATAGTTCACGGGAATGATTTAAACAGGCGGGAGTACCGAAAAAAAAAGTTCTCATTTTGAAAGCAGATTTTCTGCTTTTCGCTACGTAAATTTTGGATTCTTGGAAATAATGGATATATTGGCTTGAAATGAATTGGATGCCGGAGGTGATCAGTTTTATAGCTTACATAAATGATGCAAACA